>OY284493.1:41921469-42521469 GCA_958336395.1 Ctenicera cuprea
AACTATGGAATGTTGAGTTGTTATTGTTTGAAACAAACGCGGCCGAAATGTAATGTTAGTGGTTAATAAAGGACGTTCGCCATGGCAATATTTTACAGGCACCTGGCCTGTAAAGACTCATTTACTGAGTCAGTTCAGACAACAGCTTTTAAAAAGTCAAGAGGATATAAATAACTATTACATCAGTTGATTATACTTATTAAATGCTATCAAATAATATGACAATTTGTATTGATTGGATATTTTGCTGTTAAGTAATCGGCCATTAAAAGTTAAAATTTTCAAAAATTCGTAGCGGTCTTCATTTTGGAGATAAAGCATTTGGAAAAAGGATTTGATTTGTCTTTAGATGCACTACAACGTTATGTATTCAAAATTTCTAAAAAGTGTTTAGAAACTAATCTATACCAAAAAAACAGGTCTAATTTCCGTTTCCGGTTCCTGTTCTGTTTATCGGAACTGCCCACCTAAAGTTATCAAAAATATGCACAGACCAGAATGAAAAACATTTTTTTATTAGAGCTAATTGATCACGTAACTTTCGGAAAACGCGTTGTTGATAATAAAAAGTATCTTTTCTTTTCTCAATTTTTCATATATTTAAAAATTATTGTTAATGCTAATAAACTACTTAAATGGTCTATTGAACTGTTTAAAGTTTAAAGTTTCAAATAACATTTTTATTTATAACTTCCAGCTTTACTTCGTTAAAGTCCATATTTAATGAGTATCTGTATATAAAATACTTAATTACTTTAACAATATCTATTTATTTTAACCTTATACGTATTTCGGCATGTTTACATGCCATTGTCAAAGGTTATATTAAGAAGTAAACAGTTAGTGTTGTTATAGCAATAGAACTTGGTGACTTGATCTCGGTAATCGTCTGCAGACGACTTGATTTCTCATTCCAAAACGTCCAGTAGAGGAGAATTTAAGAGATGAATTTGCTCATTCATTAACGGTACAGTTTTTAAATGTTTGTGAATTTCAAAACCTTCTAGTATATCTAATTTACGTTTATCATCACAAAAGTGTAAACATTTTATGGTGTTATTAGATGTCATTGAATGATTTTGTTCTAGTAAGTGTTTAGCGTAATTGGATTTATGTGGGTGTTTGTATTTGTAACAACGTACGTGTTCTTTATACCTAATATCAAACTTTCTAATTGTCTGGCCTATATAAACCGAATTACAATGCGAACAATTTAATTCGGTTTATATAGGCCAGACAATTAGAAATTTTGATATTAGGTATAAAGAACACGTACGTTGTTACAAATACAAACACCCACATAAATCCAATTACGCTAAACACTTACTAGAACAAAATTATTCAATGACATCTAATAACACCATAAAATGTTTACACTTTTGTGATGATAAACGTAAATTAGATATACTAGAAGCTTTTGAAATTCACAAACATTTAAAAACTGTACCGTTAATGAATGAGCAAATTGATCTCTTAAATTCTCCTCTACTGGACGTTTTGGAATGAGAAATCAAGTCATCTGCAGACGATTACCAAGATAAGTCACAAAGTTCTATTGCTATAACAACACTAACTGTTTACTTCTTAATATAACCTTTGACAATGGCATGTAAACATGCCGAAATACGTATAAGTTTAAAATAAATAGATATTGTTAAAGTAATTAAGTATTTTATATACAGATACTCATTTCAAATAACAAATTAATCGATTTCAAATTTTTTGACAATTCGTGTAGGGTGTTAGAGTAAAATTTGAGAAATTAGTAAAAAAACAAATGTGTAGTTCATTGCAAGGTCTATCGGCTCAGAAAGTTTTAGAAAGTTGGTGTGGGCATATTTAAAAAAAAGTGTTTAGAAAATAATCTATAGAAAAAACAGGTCTAATTTCCGTTTTCGGTTCCGATTCCGATTAACGACTTTACAAAAAATTACCTGCAACTAGAAAACTTCTACGTACTAAATCTTATAAAAATCAGGAAAGGGGTTCCAGATATATAAGGAAACAAACGCACCCACCCACAGACAGACTTTTTTAAACCACTTTTTTGGGTTTCTTGGACCCCAGAACGCGTATTTCCGTTAAAATCTGAAATTCGAAAGTTTGCATGAAATTACAACTTTCTTTACTTTAGTAAAAGTATGGGAAAGTAAAAATAAGTGAATGTCATAATACCGCCTCTTCATTTATTAATTGTGATATAACTAATTCTCTGAATAAAAACACTTTTTGGATAAATTCAATTTTGTTTGTTACCCATCTTTACTCTTTAGCCTAACTTATATTTTCATTCACTTGCTTTTCGTTTTCACATACAATTTCAAATAGGTTAAACAAAACTTTGAAGAAAACCCTATAACCTTCCGATCGAATCAGTCTTCTATGTCTTATAGTTCGGCTGATATATTGAGTTAAAATGGTACAACGTTAAAAGGGACACAGTATACACAATATATATTATATAAATGTAAATAAACGAATAATATATAAATACAATTTAACAAAGTTGAGATCCGCGACGTTGCCGACAATGCAGGATCTCGGATTAACCATAGCATATCTATTGTGATTATATACAAACCAGGCACTTAAGCGCCCCCTTCAGCGAGCTACTTGGAACTATTTCTGTATATAAATTGATAAAAACCGGAAAAATGAGGTCCAGCAAAAAATCTAAATTTAGACTCCTACCATACTGATAAGGTCAAAGAACCCGATATACACACAAATTCAAGTCGAGGTCCGAAATCGGATCTCGACTTGCAAAACGGATCTCGACTTATACATTATATATAATAAAATGATCTCGACTTGTATAGAAAATATATATATATATATATATATATATATATATATATATATATATATATATATATATATATATATATATATATATATATATATATATATATATATATATATATATATATTTTCTATACAAGTCGAGATCATTTTATTATATATAATGTATAAGTCGAGATCCGTTTTGCAAGTCGAGATCCGATTTCGGACCTCGACTTGAATTTGTGTGTATATCGGGTTCTTTGACCTTATCAGTATGGTAGGAGTCTAAATTTAGATTTTTTGCTGGACCTCATTTTGCCGGTTTTTATCAATTTATATACAGAAATAGTTCCAAGTAGCTCGCTGAAGGGGGCGCTTAAGTGCCTGGTTTGTATATAATCACAATAGATATGCTATGGTTAATCCGAGATCCTGCATTGTCGGCAACGTCGCGGATCTCAACTTTGTTAAATTGTATTTATATATTATTCGTTTATTTACATTTATTTAATATATTGTGTATACTGTGTCCCTTTTAACGTTATAACATTTTAACTCAATATATCAGCCGAACTATAAGACATAGAAGACTGATTCGATCGGAAGGTTATAGGGTTTTCTTCAAAGTTTTGTTTAACCTATTGTATGTGAAAACGAAAAGCAAGTGAATGAAAATATCAGTTAGGCTAAAGATGGGTAACAAACAAAATTGAATTTATCCAAAAAGTGTTTTTATTCAGAGAATTAGTTATATCACAATTAATAAATGAAGAGGCGGTATTATGACATTCACTTATTTTTACATTCCCATACTTCTACTGAAGTAAAGAAAGTTATAATTTCATGCAAACTTTCGAATTTCAGATTTTAACGGAAATACGCGTTCTGGTGTCCAAGAAACCCAAAAAAGTGGTTTAAAAAAGTCTGTCTGTGGGTGGGTGCGTTTGTTTCCTTATATGTCTGGAACCCCTTTCCTGATTTTTATAAGATTTAGTACCTGGAAGTTTTCTAGTTGCAGGTAATTTTTTGTAAGGTCCTTAATCGGAATCGGAACCGAAAACGGAAATTAGACCTGTTTTTTCTATAGATTATTTTCTAAACACTTTTTTCAAAATATGCCCACACCAATTTTCTAAAACTTTCTGAGCCGATAGACCTTGCAATGAACTACACATTTGTTTTTTTACTAATTTCTCAAATTTTACTCACACTCACACCCTACACGAATTGTCAAAAAATTTGAAATCGAATAATTTGTTATTTGAAACTTTAAACTTTAAACAGTTCAATAGACCATTTAAGTAGTTTATTATCATTAACAATAATTTTTAAATATATGAAAAATCAAGAAAAGAAAAGATACTTTTTATTATCAACAACGCGTTTTCCGAAAGTTACGTGATCAATTAGCTCGAATAAAAAAATGTTTTTAATTCTGTTCTATGCATATTTTATTTAGTCTCAATTTAACACAAAAACACACTTCTGCTCGATCAAAAAAAGTTCCACTTTGCTCACTTGTCCTATAAATAATTATTTTTGTTGGACTGTGTAATCAATATTCTGCACTGCAGATGCCTCTAAGACCGGATTGGTTTATAAATAGGCCAATCAATATTGCATGTAGTTGTGTAACAAGTAAAGAGTGCATGCAACCCCTTGATATTCTTAAAATAACATGGGGTGGGTCAGGCGACCAGATCAATATTTATATATTGTACCGCATTGCGACACATTAGAATATTTGTATTACTTTAATAATTAATATTAAATAAGACTAGGTCGTTATTATGACAATAGTAACAAAGCTTCTCATTCTCACCTTGAAAATTATGCCAGGATACTCGGAACATTTGTTAAGCTTTCTTGACGTGTTGAAGAAGCTGATAATCGATCAACCATTGAAGGTACCCTATCTGCTCCACAATTTTTACCATTATCTGAGAATTTTTGAAAAGGATTTGATATTGGAACTTAAAACAACATGTTATATGTCTAAAATTAATCTTTGAAAACAAGTTACCCCCTTCCTCCACTTGCTCGCATCGTCTTTTAAGATTGTCAGGAGCTACGTGTACCAGTTGGCCATACGTTTTCCTTTTTCTGCCCATGATAGTGGGTTTATTAAAAATTTAATTCTGAAATTTCACCGTCATGTTGTCAAATTTTCTATTGTTTATTTCAAAGCCAACATATTTAGTCTCAATTTAACACAAAAACACACTTCTGCTCGATCAAAAAAAGTTCCACTTTGCTCACTTGAAAAATATTCAGCCATAACAAAATGACAATGTTTGAAGGTAAAGAAGTCTATTAAAAAAACTAAGAATTAAAGCTTAAATTAATTAAATTAAGTGTTCGAAATGTTTAATATTCACTTCTTGGCACATAAAAAGTCGGTTATGATATTCAAACCACACCAAATTTTGTAGAAAAATATCAAGTCGTTCAAAAGTTAGTTGGGGAGGGGGGGGGGGTTACTTTATGGACAGTGTATATCTAGGTAATGCATTTCAGCTGTTTGATTAATTTCCCAATGATAATTAAGCACAGAAGTGCTTGTAATTTTTATAGACTTAGAAGCTGAAGATCCTTATTGCACTGATGAAGATTCAGATTATTTACCAAATTCTTCAAACTTGAATGGAGAAGACGAGACTGACGGCGAACAAAATAATCAACCATCTGCATCAACTAATATTGAACACAGTAATAAGCACTTCATTTTCTAATTGAATTTAAACAGTAATTTTATGTGCGCCATTGCAGTTACTCATAAGAAGACGAGAAAAAGAAAAAGGAAATCGGCTGCGTGGCGAGGAAATGTAGCAAGGAAACTGAGGACCGCTGGAAAAGAGTACGTCAGCAAGGGCAAATTCCGAAGACAGCGTCAATTTAATATTATCGACGACCATAAATGCAGATACGACTGCACGAAATTATCTAATGCAGATATAAAACAGTTGTTCCAAAAGTTTTATGAACTCCCTACGTATGATTTGCAGACCATGTTTTTAGCTTCTTGTATTAAAAAAATAACACCCAAACGAAAAAACAGTGAAGCAAAAAATAAAAAATTTTCAACTCGATCGATTGGTGATGAAAGCAACCATCTCCTATTAACCGTTCGGTCTGGAAGCTGGTTTCAACATTTTAGTTGGAATTAAAAGGAACTAAGTACCGAAGTTAGTTCCTTTAATACCAGTTGAACAATATATGACTGCGCATTCATGCGACGCTTTTTGGCACAAACTTTACATCATAACCTAGAAAACTGTTTTATGTAGTGGCGGTTGTTAATCTGTCAGTGTTTAAAACAATAATATAGGTGTCAGTTTTTAATACAAGTTAGTGAACAATCATCATGGAAGATACTGTAGACATTATTGGAGAAGGCAAAAAAAGAAAAAGAGCACCTGAAACGTGGAAATCTAATGTACGAAAAGTCTCGAAGGTAGCAGGCAAAGAACACCTGAATTGTAAAGGACAAGTTGTTCCCCAAAAAGCTATTGTTGTTCCTATTTGTAGGTAAATGAAGTTTCATTTTAGACGTGTTTTAGATTTAATGTCCGCTTACACATAATTTGTGTTTCAGTTGTCCATTGGGATGTTACCAGAAATTTACTGAAGAAAATCAGATTTCTTTGTTAAGTCAATACCTTGATTTATCATCAAAAAACGAATAGGATGTGCATCTACAACGTCTAATAGAAGCTTTCGACATTCAGCGTAGACGTGGAAAATCTGAAAAACGTAGAGCGAGCTTCAAATATTTTGTTTTATTTGGAGGTAAACGAATTAACGTACGTCGAAAGCCTTCATAAACTTGCATGTCATTACTCAGAAACGTGTTTTCCGTTTGTGTACCCTTCTTCAACAAGGTGTTTCTCCACAAAACAAAAGAGGGTTTAATTCGAAAGCCCATTCAATGTCTGGAGAAACCTGTAAAACTATTTATGATCATATTAAACCGTTTCCCACAAAGTTGAGACACTATGGTAATAGTGCAGTAGAGTACTTGGATGCCCGGTTAAACGTTAAAACCATGTACCAGCTCTACCAATCAAAATATCCAGATAGCAAAATAAAATACATATAGCTTCTATTTATCTTTCTTTAATGACAACTTCAGGTTACGATTTGGTAGACCCCAAATTGACGTGTGCTCTAAATGCGAAGAATTAGAGACCAAACTAAAAAATCCTCACTTGACTCAAAGTGTAAAGTTGGCTGCTAAATCCGACCTTGATGTTCACAAAAGAAGATCTAAAAAGTTTTATAATGAAATTAAGAAAGCCAGGGAACTTCGCAACTCAGACGATACTGTATGCGGTTTGACATTCGATTTTATGGCAAATTTGCCTCTTCCGCATATACCAGTACAGGAGATTTTTTACATGAGGCAAATATGGGTATATACCTGTTGTGTAACCAATTTGAAAGATAACTCTTCCAGAGTTTATATGTATTCCGAAGGAGCTGCCAAAAAGGGCGCCAATGAAGTGTGCACCTTTTTTTATATGAGATTACATTCAAAACTGCATTCCGAAACCCGTAAAAACTTTGCTCCTTTTTTTGGATTCTTGTGCAGGCCAAAACAAAAACCTTACCTTTATACGGTTTTGTTTGGGTTTGATGGAATCAAAACGTTTTGAGAGCATAGTACACAGATATCCTGTAAGAGGGCATTCATTTTTGGATTGTGACCGAACATTTGGTGTTGTCAAACGACGCACAGTAGGCAAAATCACCAATTTAGGTGGACAAAACTCATGTCAAAAATTTGAAATTTCCGATATTGAGTTGTTGTTATTGATAGTTGAAAAGTCGCAGAATACTTTCCGGTTAACGTTGTTTGCAGGTGCTTAAATGAGTGAGTATTTCAGGTGTAAACGCGTGCACTTAATGCGCTGCGTTGGCATAGCTTCTCTCACCTGCAATTGTTATCCAGGATAAATTTTCCCGAGATAATGGACGTTACTGTGACAGGTAAGACCTTATATTTTAACTATTATTATTACAATCAAATAATGACAATTATTACAATATTGCTATGATATTTGGAGGTGTATGTTTTTACTGGGGTATTGTAGTTCCTGGAAGGCAATTTTTGAGATGCTTGTTACAATTCAATTTGAGATTGGAGGTTTGTGGTGGCTGTAAGGTTTTGATATTCTAACTTTTAAAAACAGGGTTGCGTATTTTTGCTATAATTTCTAATAATTTATATTTTTCATATTTGTGAGGTTTGTTTTTATTGAAAGAAAAGAAAAACACAATCAGATTGATACGATTTTTATTTATGTTAGTTTTAATTATAATTTAGTTCAGATTTGTTCAAAAGGTTTAATTTGTAAGAAGTTTTAGACTTATTTGTTATGTGCAACGATAAATGTCATTATGGATGTCAGTGTCAGAACGGGTTTCCAGTTACCATCGTAGAAAAGGCAAGTATAAATTAAGATAAAAGCAGTCCAGGGAAGGATTCAAACTAAAGGCGAGTGTTGTGGTTATTTGAGGAACCTGCAAACCAGAGAAGAGGGAGTTGGACATTAGACGTTTGTCGAGTGAAGGATATCTTAATAAGAAGACACAAAAATAGGTGTTCGGTTTTAAGAACAATAGTATTTAGTAGAAATAGAACTTTCGAAAATTTGACCCCAAAATTTGATTTATTGAATAAAAGTTTTTGTAAAGTTGATATTATTTTGTGCATTTTCTTTTTGAATCATATTTATTGATAACTTTACTTCCAAACTTAATAACGACCCTGAGAAAGTTAATAAAAGAGTCTCATAGAAAATATAATTTGGAATTGCGTGAATTGCAGGCATTTGGGGAATTGTTTTCTAGTAAATACAAGACCACGCATATCATAGCAATACATTAATAATCTGCCGGTGATACCAATTACGGGCAAAATAATCTTATTCGCCGATGACACGAGTATTACGTGGTCAAATCCAAATGCTTTAACACTAAAAAAAAACTATTTGTGACGAAATCAAAATAGTTAAAAATTGGTTTGACAGTAATGGGCTAGCCTGGAATATACAAAAAACTAAGTTCTTACAATTTTCCCTTTATCCCTTATATTGCACTCCTCGATTTAATATAAAAATAGACAACGAAAATATTCCATTTGATGAATCAGCTAAATTTCTAGGTATATTTATTCAGAATAATTTAAAATGGAACCGGCACATATCTGAATTAAGCACAAAACTTGCGTCCGCTAATTTCGCTTTACGGGTAATCCGTTTCGAGTTGGGCCTCCAAGCAGCACAATTGATTTATAATTCTTACATTGCGTCTCTTTTACGTTACGGCATATCTTTTTGGGCGTTTACTTCTATGCATAATTTTTCGACTATCTTTAATCTTCAGAAACGGAGTATAAGAATCTTAGAACAATGCTCACAGTCAGCATCTTGCAGACCTCTCTTTAAAAAATACAAATTACATACCCTCGCTGGTATTTTAATACTGGAGGCTGCTACTTTAGTACACAAAAAACCAAAATTGTTAGAAGAATCAAAATATAAGGCTACATACAACAAGTATTAAAATGCCTAATATCAGAGATCTCAAACCCGAATTTCCTCGAACAACGTACTTTTTAAACTCATTCTCGTATAAGAGCGTTATTCCATACAATCACTTGCCTCATAAAATTAAAGCAATTCGTAACGCGTTCAAATTTAGAAAAGAGCTAAATAAGTTATTACTCAACTATTCATTTTATACTGTAGACGAGTATTTGAGCTGTGCTTGGCTTGCAATTCTCTAACTGATTTATTTTATATTTTATAATATTTATCTTATATTTGTTTTATATTTGAGTGTTTGTGTTTTGTTTTTATTTTATTTATACACGTAATATTCTATACCTTGTAGGTTTTTATGAATAAATTTTGATTGATTGACAATCATTAGGAATTATTGTCAGGACAGGTGGGTGGAGATGCTGAGTCCGGCCGAAACCCTGGCCAAGCGCATCTCGAAGGGATGTCCGCAGGGCTCCATATGCGGCCCCATTTTCTGGGACCTCATAATGGAGGAACTGTTGGGCAGCATGGAGAGATGTCGTGAGGTGAGGGCAACAGTAGCGTACGCAGATGACCTGCTCCTGATAATCGAAGCAGACTTCAGGCTACCAATCCAGGAAAATACCAACCGCGCAATGGAGATACTACATCAATGGTGCAAAACAAATATACTAAGCATATCGGAAAAGAAAACCACGTATCCTCTGATGAGGGGCGAACTGCAAAGGGACCCTCTCATCAGCATAGGCGGAAAAAGGATCAAAAGAAAGACCACAAACAGATATCTGGGAATAACAATCGATGAAAGGAGGCTCTTCAGCCAGCACGTGGAAGAAGTGGGACAAAAAGCCAAAAGTATCATGAACAAACTGGCAAGGCTTGCCCAGAAAGATTACAAGATACCACTTAACACGGTGCAACTATATTTCGGCAGCATCATGGCTGCAATAACGTCCCACGCCTCGAGCGTGTGGGCCGAGAGACTCCTTCTAATTAATCCAAGGCAAAAAATAAGAAGTGCACAGCGGGGGGTGTTAGTTAGACTAACAGGCGCCTTCAGCACAACATCATTGGAGGCCCTGTGTGTCATTACTGGCATCTGCCCGTTGGATCTTACCATCAGAAGAAGAGCAGCCATGTATTGGCCGAAAAACGAAAGACAGGATAAGAGGGAGAAAATCCTTAAAGGTACGCCAACAAACACCAAGCAAGACATAAAAAGAACCACAGAGGAAGAGTGGCAAAACACCTGGAACACAGCCGAAGTCGGAAGACGCACCTTTGAGCTAATACCCGACGTAGGAAGAAGATTGATGGACAATGACTTCTTCCTACCGAGCAGGGGACTGGTCCACTTTTTGAGTGGTCACGGACCTTACCCCACATACCTGCAGCGCTTCCCTTCGCGATAACAACCTATGCCAATGTGGAGAAATTGGAACACCCGAACATGTGGTGTTCCAATGTCAAACAACGGAAGTCCAAACGAGGGAGAAAAGCACCATACTCCAGGAGTACACAGTACCACAAATGCAAAGTAACCCAGAACTGTTTAAGCAATTAAACACCTTAACGGACAAGATATCTAGACTTGCACAACTAGAATACAATCAATAAAACGAAGCAGATAGGCTGCTGCCTGCTGAATGCCGAACGGATGTTTCCGCGGCCAACGAGACAAAGAGTGATAATAAAGAAGAAATAAGTTGAAATAACAAGACAAGAAAGAGATAGAAAGGGTTCACACCTTACCCGACTATTGAAATATATAGTTGCGGATTAGGTAGGATCGAGACACCCACCGGACAGGACAAATAAACCAAACATGACAAGGTTTTGTTTTTGAACTGTTAATTAATATTAATTTTGACACTGACAATTACTTCTAAATTTTTAGTGTAAATAATAGAGGAAGTAAATAAATTTGTATAACTACAAAGCATGGCGACAGATCCTTGCACATCTCACAAAAGAAAATCTTCCAGCCCCGAACCATCATCTAAAAGACCTCGAATCTCTTTAACAAACATAGTAGACCTACCAAATGAGATTCTTTTGAAATTTTTTTTTGCAGAAGTACCAGAAGAAGAAGTAATTTTCAACGCCTCTTTGGTTTGCACGCGATTTAAGTATGTGGCAGGAAACAAAAAACTTTCTTGGACAAAAATTGATGTCTCTGATAATATACCAATAGAAATCTTATGTCGATGGATTTCGGCTGGAAGTCATGGAGACAGGATTGCCGTGAATATTCACAATAAGCGGCCGTGGACCAAAGGCCAGTTGTCTCGAGGTAACGGGGCCCTCATCGTTGGGTTAATCACCCACATGAGGTATCAAGATTCAGAGAACTACTAACAGCCTCGGAAATGGACGGACTACAGGGAAACGGACAAAGCGCGAAACAAGGACTAGAATAGGTACATGGAATATTAAGAATGCCTGCTGACCGTAACCTATTCCGTAAATGGATAGAGGACCCGACGCTCGGAAGGGCATAAGGGAAAGGAAAAGAAGAAGAATAACAAGAATCCCAATATATATGAAATGAGGAATAGGAGTAAGTTAGCATGTAGTCGTAGTATAGTATAGCATGTGCATGTAAATTAGAATAGCCAAATAGTATAAATTTTAGACATTTTAGAGCGCACTAATGCTGCACGTAAACACTACAACCCAGACGAAGGTATACTAGGTACGGGGAAAAAATATTCAACTACTATCAGACCAATCTTATTTCCCAAACCCTCGAAACCTACATCTACCAGATCGAGAACTGCAAGTATATCAAAAAGAGGGGAAAGAATGCACATGTTAAATTTGAATAATAAGAAACTCGAGTTTGTTCCTTGGAAGGATCCAAATAAGTTAGTAGATCGGTTAAGGATTATAATGAGTTCAAAATATGCAGGACATACGGGACATGCAAAGGAAATTATATATATCATCGACGAATTGAGTAGAGCCAAAATTATAAAAAAAAAAGGAATGCAATCGTACACGGTTCTCAGACTATCGTAAACGTTATTATAGTCAACATCAATATGACACTCGATAAGTTCGGTAGACACCTTCACGGTCACCATACAAATCAGTATAAATTATGTTTAGTGGAAGATATATCAACTCTTAATTACTATACCATGTTGTATATGTTAGCTACAAATACGGATGATAATGGATATTATCGAATCGTTAACACATTACCTCCATCAACTATTACACATTGTAAGTTTACTCCACCAAACACTAAAATATACATAAATGACGTGAATGTAGATGAATCATCACTTCGCGGGTTGACACTCAATACGGGTGATACAATAAGCGCGCGGTTCAACAAAAACTCCAAGGCAACGTTTGCGTTTGAAGCTCTTTTAAAAATAAATTTAACTACAAACACGTCGCAATAAATTGAAGCATGGGTCAGATTAGAAATATTGTTTCAAGTGTTAAAGAAGAAATCGTAAACGAATTACATAAACCAGCCATAAAAAATTATAAACGAAGACGTGTAATTTTGAAAGAATTAATTTATTTCAAGCAGATTTGGTGGAAATGATACCTTATGCTAAATTTAATAAAGGATTTAGATATATATTAGTTGTAATTAATGCATTCTCCAAATACGTGTGGGCGTATCCATTAAAAAGAAAAACTGGAGGCGATGTAGCTAACGCAACGAAAAAATTATTATTATCACTTAAAATTACTCCAAACAATCTACAGACGGACATGGGAAAAGAATTTTACAATAAAAATTTCGCAAATTTAATGAAACAATTTAATATAAATCACTACAGTACTTATTCAAATATGAAAAGTAGTATTGTCGAAAGAGTTAACCGCACTCTTAAAAGTTTAATGTGGAAACAATTCAGCATCGAAGGTTCTTACAGGTGGTTAGATTTATTACCAAAAATCGTTCAAAAGTACAACGCTACGAAACATCGTACCACAGGATTTAAACCAAAAGATGTTAATAACAAAAATGCAAAGAGTATTTTAGCAACGGCATATAATTACGTGAAGACGATCGATCCCAGAACACGAAAGTTTAAACTTGACGATGACGTGAGAATAAGTAAACATCGAGAAACATTCGATAAGGGTTACACCCCTAATTGGAGTACCGAAATATTTAAAATTGCTAAAGTTAAACTTACCAATCCAACAACCTATATTTTGAAAGATAATCAAAACCAAGAAATTAAAGGAGGATTTTACGACTACGAACTTCAAAAAGTAAAACATCCTAATGTTTATCTAGTGGAAAAAGTCTTAAGGAAAAAAGGGGGTAAGGTGTTCGTAAAATGGTTGGGTTTCGATAAAACACATAATTCGTGGATTTCTAAAAACAATATAGCGTAACTGTCGATCACGAGCATATATAAGACATAATTTTATTTAATTCCTTCATTTGTAAGGTTGACGTAGAAGGGTAAACCTAGACATGGTGTGTGAAACATTAACTTTGGAATTCATATTTGACGAAGTTTCTCAAAAACATAGTTTCAAATGTGCTATGAATAAAGTTAAACCGATCGTTCTTTTGCAATTCAGAAACATGTTGGAACACTGCAATCATTTAAAAGTTAATGGACATATAAAATTAGTCGGTAGTGGTGTACAAACGGTTAACATCCCCGTTACCGAAATTAACTTATTCACCACCTTGAAGGAATGGTACGAAAACAATTTAAACAACAATTGTGATTTGAAGCGAACGGAAAATATTAAACACTTGAAGGAAATATACCTGGAGGTTTCCGGAAATTTTGATGAAATTGACTTTTACGGAGCTAGGCAGCAGAAGTTTCAGATTTACTAATTAAAAATTGTTAATACTAAAATGGTACTTATGTATAATTTTTTAAATAAAAAATTCATATAATATTTGTTTATTTTCAATACATATTTACAAATACATGTAAAACATAAATTAAAAAATTCATTGAATATTTGTTTATTTTACATACATATTTAGAAATACATGTAAAACATAAATACGCAAATCGAAAACAACAATATCGGTTGGAAACAAAAGCTATTCAACTAAATTAATACATGTTATTTCGAACAATATCATCCAAAACTTCATAGAAATATTGTAGTAAATACATGTTTAATTAAATACAAATACGTTTAAATATAATATAGCAATACACAAATATTGGTTCGAAACAAAAGTTATGCACATCACATTCAACAAATTAATATATTTCATTTCGAACAACATCACCCAACATAGCTACTAAGTCATCCAACCGATCAGGAGGGGTATCGTATAAATAAATAAGTTCATGACCCCACGCCAAAGTTTGGGAAGTGCCCGGAATAAGGAACCTTTTATCATCCTTAGAAAATAAAGCAACTTTATTTTTAAGTTCCGTATACATATTATGCAGAGCAGATCTAAAAATGTACATCTTACAAAAAATGTATTTGTTATTATGTTCAACAATGGAACTGTAGTCCTCCCCCGTTAAACTTTTATCTATCGCATTCTTTTTGACACCTTTAGCTTTTTTTAGTTTCATCTCCAACACTGACACAATACGACTTAGCCCCCGTACCGTAAAAACTGGAAACAGGAATACCAGCATATTCATCTTTCATTTTACCCAGAACCGACTTGCTAATCGGAATTTAATATATATTATCGGGAGAAAAATTTGCAGTATCAAATTTGTCTATATTTTGACGGATATCTTCGTAAAAATTTTCAGTGTTAATTTTAAGTATTAAAGAATCAGTATCCGTGTAAAGCAAAGAAACGGAGTTGCCGCAAACGCGTTTAAGAAAATCATAATAAAACTCGTAAATAACAGTTTTAGAGAGACCCAACATAGATTGGTTTATCATACGTAACGCTTACTTTATTTAATTCAACAGCCACCAAATTTTCCGAAAATATGCTAAGATTTTTAAACGCCGGTTTCGCTATATACGTTTCAACTCCGAATCTTTTACCAACATTTTCCCAATGGCTAAGCAATTTTACATTACATCTATTGTCCACGTTTTCCATTGTTTTTCCGAACATAGCTTTATTCATAAGTTTAAAATGGTTTTTTTCAAACTTGTTTCTCGATTTATTTCGTAGTTCAGTATTGAAATCAACGTAGGGCTTTAACCAAGGAGACTGACAAAACTTTAAAATGCGGTAAGTTTTTGACAAGACGAGACCGTGAGACAAACACTGCTTTAAATTTTGACAATGTATAACATATTTAGATTTATCATTCAAATTTGGAATTAATTTCGGCATGGTAGCTTCAGGAACCGGAGGAACCATAAGTTCCGGACAGAACGGTAAATCATTATGGGGATCATGCAACTCTACCGGGTAACGCAAATCAACTTCCAAAACATAGCCCCCATCAGAATCATCCCGAATTTCATTAACTTCGAAATTGCGTATTTCATCTTCCGACAACCAAGAAAATTTAGAATGGGGAAGGTGTTGTATCATGCTGTACTGTAATGTTTGGTTCGTAGTTGTAAATAAAACGCTATTTTGCAGGAGAAAGTTTTAATGAAGTTTTCACGTTTACAAATAATTTTGATGAATTGTTTTTATATTATGTAAATAGCAACCAAGTCGCTAAGTTACCAAAATACGATTGCTGCTACATTAGTACCCCCCTCCCCCCAACTTTGCAGAAGAAAAAACTACGCAGCGAACGTGAAGCGCATGCTATCTTAGCTACAAAAACTTCTGATCTTTCGGGAAAGTCAATACAAACACGATTAAAAGCCATATATAATAAACGTTACTTATCTTGTAAATTGGAGTTTTGAAGATCCGCAGGTCTGTGGCGATGTAGCAGCTGAATGTTGCGGTTTGTGAAGGTTTTGAAATTCTGAATTCTGCTTGAAAATCTCAGTCAACGTCGAGGGAAAAATAAATCACTTCGGGAGGGGTGCGTGTTCAAATCTTGTCGGAGGGGTCACCAATAATGTAATGTTTGGTTCGTAGTTGTAAATAAAACGCTATTTTGGAGGAGAAAGTTTTAATGAAGTTTTCACGTTTACAAATAATTTTGATGAATTGTTTTTATATTATGTAAATAGCAACCAAGTCGCTAAGTTACCAAAATACGATTGCTGCTACAGTACCCATATAAGTTCGTAGCATCAAGGTATGCTATAAACGTTTTCGGTCGAGTAGGATCGTAATCGGGGAGAAAAGGATTGTTGGCTATCGCTTTTCTATCGATACAAACGCTAACGCCGCCTCTAATTCCTTTTCGAAAAAAATGAAACATATCGGAGGTCGTAAAGTAGTGGGCGGGGTCAAGTTTATAATGTTGAAGGGAAACCTTCCGAAAATTTTCAAACACGTCAGCTAGAATTAATACATCAGATTTTAAATATGCGTCGGAATAATCTCCTAACGTGTCACATCCAAACATTTCCCACACTCGTTGCGCACGCTCATAATCATCCTCAGAAATTTCTTCATCGCGCAATTTATCATAAAACTGTTCACGAGAGGGAAGCACCTGTTCGTCTAATTTAGAAAAAGAATTCACATATGAATACGGAAATACACCCTTTTGTCTCATCAAGTTAAATTTAGAACTATCCGGAAAATATTTTCTAATTTCGACACAATCATCGGAGGGAAGGTTCTCAGCTAAGCTGGCCAGAGAGGAGTTTAAAAACCTAAACCTGTCTACAAAACGCAAACGTAAAAACTCCTTATGAGTCTTACCCCCTTCCCTAATAATTTCATCCACTAAAAGATATTTACTAAACGAAATATATTTTTCTTTATTCTGCGCTATGACATCAATCTGCTCATTTTCTAAAGGCAATTGTTTAACAAAAAGATGACTGTCGTAACCTAAATTATGGAAAAATACGGGGATAAAATTTGGAACTTTAAAATTTAAATTGCACTGAGAATGGGCCGCACCCCGATAACGACCCTCCAAATGAGAATGGTCTCGAACTTTGACATCGTCTTCCAAAAAAAGATTTTCACATATAAAACAAACCGTAGCATTTTGAACTCTAATAGTTCATCACGATCGAGCGGTAACATCGGTTTCTTATTTTTTAAATGATTTTCGTACAAATATCGACAATCATATTCTAATCGCTCAATAAAAACGAGAGCAGCATCAGGACCGCGAAAAATTTCTAATTTGGATAGCGAATCATCATGCAAACATTTTATGTAGTACGCAAACGAGTACGGTTCATGTTCAGCCGTTTTAATAGTAAAAGATTTAGAAGGGGAGGGTTCAGCGGTATCAATAGGTTTTAGTAAAGTTTCAAAATCTGCATAAACAACAAACGGAACTTGCAATTGTTTCTGATAATTTTGAAATTTAAGCAAATTGCCAGGCACCTCATTACCTAGTTTATCAATTCTAGGTATTATCGTGGGTAATCTAACTACCACTCGTTCACAATCATAACGACAATGACGTTGTAGCTGTTGGAGAGTGTTAAAATACCAACCATTGAAGGTGCCCTATCTGCTCCACAATTTTTACCATTATCTGAGAATTTTTGAAAAGGATTTGATATTGGAACTTAAAACAACATGTTATATGTGTAAAATTAATCTTTTAAAACAAGTTACCCCCTTCCTCCACTTGGTCGCATCGTGTTTTAAGATTGTCAGGAGCTACGTGTACCAGTTGGCCATACGTTTTCCTTTTTCTGCCCATGATAGTGGGTTTATTAAAAATTTAATTCTGAAATTTCACCGTCATGTTGTCAAATTTTCTATTGTTTATTTCAAAGCCAACATATTTAGTCTCAATTTAACACAAAAACACACTTCTGTTCGATCAAAAAAAGTTCCACTTTGCCACTTGTCCTATAAATAATTATTTTTGTTGGACTGGGTAATCAATATTCTGCACTGCAGATGCCTCTAATACCGGATTGGTTTATAAATAGGCCAATCAATATTGCATGTAGTTGTGTAACAAGTAAAGAGTGCATGCAACCCCTTGATATTCTTAAAATAACATGAGGTGGATCAGGTGACCAGATCAATATTTATATATTGTACCGCATTGCGACACATTAGAATATTTGTATTACTTTAATAATTAATATTAAATAAGACTAGGTCGTTATTATGACAATAGTAACAAAGCTTCTCATTCTCACCTTGAAAATTATGCCAGGAAACTCGAACATTTGTTAAGCTTTCTTGACGTGTTGAAGAAGCTGATAATCCATCAACCATTGAAGGTACCCTATCTGCTCCACAAGTTTTACCATTATGTGGGAATTTTTGAAAAGGATTTGATATTGGAACTTAAAACAACATGTTATATGTCTAAAATTAATCTTTTAAAACAAGTTACCCCTTTCCTCCACTTGGTCGCATCGTCTTTTAAGATTGTCAGGAGCTACGTGTACCAGTTGGCCATACGTTTTCCTTTTTCTGCCCATGATAGAGGGTTAATTAAAAATTTAATTCTGAAATTTCACCGTCATGTTGTCAAATTTTTTATTGTTTATTTCAAAGCCAACATATTTAGTCTCAATTTAACACAAAAACCAAAAAATTAAACCCTTGATGTTTTAATTAGAAATGCTAATTGTAGCTTTACTAGTTTAATTCCTGTAATATAATACGTTTAGGTAATCAGTTTGAACATATATGTTGCTATGTAATACCCCACACTTGTGGAATTAATGATTTACACAAACTTTATTACAAATGGATCTATTTTATAACCTCGGCTTGAGTACTCCTTTAAATCTCAGGGTTCTTTTACAAGTATAATCAACAAAACGTGGCTTCCCTCTTTTGATTGCAAGACCTTTTCTTTTTAAGAAAATTGACAATGAACATTCATGTATAATCTTTTACAAATAATAAATACCAAACAGTTTTGACATTTAAAATTAAATTATTTAATAAAGTTTTATTTCTTTCTTTTATTTTAACTCGCTTCTCTTTTTCACACAGTACCTTATTTTCTGCTGTAGCTCTTTCTCCTTCTGTAAGTCGTCCTTTCTCTTCTTTATATTAATTATCTTCTGCTTACTTCGCCTCGTCTTTCTCTTAATCTTCAGTCTCCAGTTGTGAACTTAGTATGACATTTAAAATTAAATTTATCTATGTCATTTTTTTCAATCGAAGAATCACATTATCCTGGCAACTTGTCATCTCGGCTTTCAATGTCAACACAATTGTTTTATATTTAAAATTTTCTTAAAAACACACTGTTTTATTAACAGGCAAAACGTTTAATTAATATTTTGTAATTATTTCATACAAATTTTACATTTATTTGGGAGCGTTACAATTTTACGTCCCCTTCACTTCGATGTTATTATATCGCTCTTTTCTATAGTAACCTCAATTAAATAACTAAATTTTAACATATAAAACAACTTGATACTTTTTTAATAAATAAATTTCTTTTATCGTCTTTCCAAACTAACTTATTCTACACTTAAAAAATATAAATTAACAATTAAATAAAACCAACTTATTCTACACTTACAAAATATTTGAACTCCCCCCCCCCCCCCCCCAAGATTATACATGTTTTATGATCATATCAAAGTTACATAAAAAATTCCTGATTTCAAAGCGAAACCACGCCAATTTATGATATTTATTTTTATTTACTTCAATTATTAAAGAATTCCTGAACTAAGAACCAGTCATGCCAAGGTAACCAAATAAATATTTTAAAATTGATCTTTTTCTAAATATTTCGCCAGTGTGGTCATAATATCACAGCAATGTATTAGCTATTACAAAACAAAAACTGGGTCAATTTATTTTAATTATGAAAAAACAAACTCATAGGACAGAATAATTCTCTAATATAATATTACAATAGATATTTAGATAAACTAGGATAGCATAGATATGAAGTTATTTAAATAGGGTGTAAATTGTTTTTTTTGCAATTTTTAACAATTTTGATATAAAAAATTTAATGGCTGCTGATGTGGCATGGACAAAAGTGGTCCAGCAAAGCATACAAGGGCACAGGAAAAGGTAAAGGTTAAATTAAACATAAAGCAGAGGCATTCCAATCCAGAACTAGACGATTTTGGCACCACAGAAGATTTTCTTCCGCAATACAGGAGTACCGAAGTAGACAAACAGGTATCAGATAAGTCAGCTGAAACAGAAGATTCCTTTAATAGCGTCTCAAGTGGCTCTGAAGAAAAAGACGATAAATCGCCCACACCAACAGGTTCAATCATAGCAGACGATAGCTGTACCGAAACACAAGATTGGGGTTCTAATCCTGAGGAGGCAACAAATACAATTATTTACAGGGAGCATAGCAGCAATACCGTCGTCAACATGGCCAACGTAACCATTACCGCCGCAAATGCAACCGAGCGCTCACTGTCTCTCCCAAAATTTGTGTCACCAAGCACTTTTCATCCTGCCAACTCGAATATCGTTACATTTTTAGCTAGCTACCAACGTGCCGCAGTAGTGAATGGTTGGAACGACACTCACAATATCAACTACTTTGGATCATTTCTGGAAAACGCAGCCAGCATTTGGTATGAAAATTATTTGTCCACTCGTGCCAATGGTAATAAAACTTGGGAAGACATCAAACAGGATTTCAAAATAAAATTTGGAAGTGAAAGTTCAACACGTCTTAGTAAACTAAAATTTAATAGTAGAAGACAACAAGACAACGAGAATATAAAAACCTACTACTATGACCTTGTTACCCTAGCACATGAGCTAAACCCAAATATGGACGACGACACATTCCGTGAGCAATTTGAGATGGGATTACATCCAATCCATTTAGAAATGTTCTATGTTCTAAGCCAAGGGACCATGGGAAAGGAGGAGATCGAGAAGATTGTGTTTAAAATTAGCAACATAAAAACCAGGACGGCCATAAACCAAATAACAGGACAAACATCTTTCCTGACTATGAATTCAACAGAAGAAGTTACACAAAATCAACAAAAGGCGAATAATAACACAGGAACAACGACAAGAGTTTTCAACCGACGACCGATGCCGCAACGCAACTTTAGACCCTCAAATTGGAATATACCCAACACTCGTACAACCGATGGACGTCCACGCTGCTACAATTGCGGCCAAAATGGTCATTTCGCAGGGCCGTGCCGTACCACGCCAAGACTTTATCAATCCAATTCAACCCCACATACAGCTTCGCAAACAAGAATACCAAACCACCAACAGTACTCGCGGAGAAGTAATAATTACCAGCGGCAACCAGTGAGTTTCAATCAAAACTCACATAGGGATAATAGGTCTCGACCCAGATATCATAGTACAGAGAGAAGAAACTCTTTCAGACCTTCCCCAAACTGGAGGGGAGGACGACAGTTCGCCCTACCTGCGTCCTCCACTCGCTAAATACCCAAGGGCACATAAAAAACAACGTACTTACCATCAAAGGTCTAATAAACGACAGATACGCCGATATTGTTCTCGATACAGGTGCCAACAAAAATTTAATAAACAGCAAATACGCAACTAATTACCAGTCACTACAAATCCATACATATATAAAAGCACAAAGGGTTTTTTTCTCCCCTTCCTCCAGCGGATACCGCTTCACCAATTTGGACCATTTTTTTTTTAATGAAAGGTCTTTATCCACAGATGGAACATGAAACATTTTTATATTTTTATTCTACGTCGATTTTTTAATAATAATTATTTTAATTTATAATATATATGACGGTCGGCTAGACGCGCGTCACTTGGGGCGCCCTCTACAATAACCTCGCGTGTCATTATTGGAACTAATGCATCACGTGACTTGACATTTCGCCGGTTCTGTCAACGCTATCTGTCAGTGCATTGTGCGCTGGGGTAACACTAGTTCCATATTATATCCGAACACCAGGAAGACATCGCATACAAGCTTTAGGGAAAACGCAAGTTAAAATCACCGTTAACAACTGGGACACAACATGTGAAGCCCTAGTCATAGACAACCTTCCAAAACCAATTCTTCTAGGGACAGAATTTTTACGGCAAACAAGCACAATAATCGATTACCACAGAGGTGAAATTTCGTTTAATAAACCAGATGGAGAAAAAATTCGTTATTTCATGCAACAGCCAATGGTGAACGCAAATTATCATATAGATGAGCCAACAGACGACTCATTTTTACAACGTATACAGCTACCAGAAGGACGTACCAACAATGAAAAAATAAAATTAACGGCTTCAACGGATTATGTAATGAAAGCTAATGCAATTACCAACATTGCTTTACTAATACAAGGACCATATCAACCAGCCAGCCTAACTGCATACACATTCATTCCAAATGAACAATTTTTTGAACCTTCTTCAAATTCAGCATTCGGTCGTCATTCTTCGCATGTACGAAGCCCTCAACCGGTAAATCTAGAACATCCAACTGAATTTCCTTGCCTTTAAGGGAGAATTTTCTCTGTACTTCAGTGACTATTAAATATTTAGATAAGAATTTGTTGCATTGTTTTAGATAATTAACAGAACTTTTGTAATAAGCGTCTCCTAGCAGTAAAATCTAAAAGATAGCCAGTTTTGTTGGTATGGTTGCAAAAATGATGGGTGCATCATACAGTACCTCATTGACATCTTCGGTGTTCCATTCTTTAACGTCTTTCAGTATGGAATAAGCCAAAGCCAGTGAAGCAATAGCTGTACATTGGGAGTTTCTTGAGTCCTCGTCGAATCGACAATCGTCCTGACTAAACGTACCCGTCAATATCCATTTTCCAGGAGGAACACCTTAAATTTGTTTGTTTTAGATTCTTTTTTGAAACACCAGCTTGCGTTTTTAACAGAATTTCGATTATTACAAACAGTTTGGAAGATCTCATATGCCGGGATTACTTATAACCAAGCCTTTCTGTTAATGTTTATTTTTAACTCTGTTTCTATCTCAGGGTTAAAATGATGCAAAATTAGTACAGATGACAACTTACTTTTTAAAGTATCAAATGCCTTTTGCTGCTCTGATAAGGACTCTAAATGTTTTACGTGATTGGTTATGATTAGTTAATTATTTTAAGTAGGATGAAAATGAGAGTTCTGGATCCACCTCCCACCACTTGACCTCCACCCCCCACCACTCAAAGGTTATTGACCTAGGTCGTTGACCTTTTGACCTTGACCTCCACCCCCACCAATGGTCATTAAACTAGGTCATTGATTCTTGACCTCCACCCCCACCACTCTAAGATCATTGACCCACCCCCACCACTCACCGGTCATTGACCTCAACCTTGACCTCTCACCACTGACTTGTCCTTGTATGTAGGTCATTGACACAGGTCATGGTGTAATGAACTATTCACTACCAGCTCCCACTAAAAGATTTTAGTATTTATAAGCAGCATGATCCTGTAAAAATATCAGTGTTAAGCATAGCTGAACGGTTTATAAACAAGTAAGTTATATTTAAAAATTTTAGTTCTAGTCTAATTAAATGTACTTATGTGTTTTAGTGGAAAATTTGAAAAATTGTATTGAACAGGCTAAAAACTTGGCACAGAAGCGGACCGTTTCAACCACATTTCAAAATGGTGAAGGAATATACTATCCTCTTTTTTATCGAAAACATTTGGGGGGATGGGGAACAGTAGCCCCCCTAAATATGAAATTATCGAAAAAATATTATTATATTCGGATTTTGCTATCAATGGTGAGCTATTTCACATTAACAGAAATATTTTATTGCCCCCCGTTAAATAAATAAAAGGGTACCAATTTTCAAAAATTCATAGAGGGCGTCACAGTGAAATTATAGCAATGCGCTAAAAAACAAATTGTAGAAGATTCCCAGCGCTATCGGCTTAAAAAGTTTAAACAAAAACGTGTCGGCAGTTTTTGAGATCTTTTTTTGAAAAATTCCAAAATTTTGGAGTGATGTCATTGCGATCGTTTTCATATTTTCAAAACTAATTATATTTCATGGTATATTACCCTTGAAGGGCTACCAAACAAGATGTAGTTGATTCCAATCAGATAACTGGTTTTTGAGTAAATGGGCGTTAAAGTCGGAATGTTCAAAAATTCGTAGCGGCCGCCATTTTAAAGCTAGAGAGTTCGGTAAAAAATCGTTTGATTTGTCCTAAGGCCTTCTTTAGTCTCCACTATTAAAATTTCCAACATTCAGTTTCTGAAAAAAATGCTACCAAAAAAACATGTCTAACTTCCGCTTCCGGTTTCGGTTTTTTTTTAAGTTTATTTTGTCGGTGAATTTTTGATATACCCCCTTATTCCAAAGCACATCAAAATCGGTCCAGCTGTTGCGGAGATATGGAGCGTAACGGACCCAACCAACCCACTACAAACAGACATTTTTTTAAATTACTTTTTTGGGGTCCATGCCTCCCCCCCCCCCCGACTATTTTTGTTAAAATCTCAACTTTGAAATTTTGCATGAAATCAATACTTCCTTCCCTATACTGAAAGTATAGGAAAGTAAAAATATATCTGTAAGTGATCATAAAATGTCGGTGCACTCTGCAGTAATGGAAAACCCCCTTAAATTTATTTAGGATCCCCCAAAGTCGTGAGAATAGAATTTGAAAATAAATAAGTGCAATAAATTCATTGTTAAAAATTTCTTACTGAAAATTTTCTTTCTCTCATACACGTTCCTATAGTTTTGGGTTTATATTATACAAAGAAGACAGCTTACACCTAGTGGTAAATTTGTTTATTTTATGACCAAATGTACTGTAGGAGTAATAAAATGTATTGAAGGTAGCTTAAAATTGTCCAAATAAAGTACCTGATGTAACTCAGAGAGGCGAAATAGCAAGTTAGCTGTTGGTATTCAGTATTAAACTGTAGTGAATAATAGTTCGTTGGAAAGAAGCTTTTAAACATTTTCCAATTTTTGAAAGTACATTCAAGGTAAGTAACAAGTTTTTTCACTCGTTTTTTTATTTATCTGTGTGAATAAATAATTGTCTGTACCTTTCAAATTATTTTTTGCAATTGCTTCTATTATTTATTTGTAATCTTTTGTCACTGTCCATTTACACAAGATTTAATAAGTTTGTCAAGTTTATACCGGTAGCGATTTTTGCTAACTAAAATCACGTATTTAGTACTAATACAGCAAAGCAATAAATTAAATGAAATAAATTAGTAAGATTTTTTAGATGCCTTTTTGTTGCGTGTGCGGAGAAAGAAGGACGGCGGTAAGTAAATTTATCTTTGTGTTGCCTTCAGTATTTCTTTGACAGTATGAATATGAATTCGGAGTAATAATAATATGAAGGCTGAAAGCAGAATTAGACCAAAAAACTTCGAAAGGTAATTTTGTCGATTACTTCAGGGAAAAGGATTCCAATTTACGTATGCCCCTAAGCTGCTACAGCCCCCTAAAAATTATTAATATAAAGTAATACAATTTGGTTTAGTAATAGTAAGCATTACTATACAACCGCATCAAAATAAAATCATTTAAACCAGGGGTTCCTCAACTAGGGGGGGTGGTGATCGTATTAGATTAATTTTTTTAAATCTTTAGTTTATTTATAAAAGTCAAATTAAGGTATTTCTCAATGTCAAGGAAATCGGAATCAAAATTCAAAATTTTCGCAAATAAAGAACAGTCAAAACCAAATTTGACTGAAGTAATACCGTTCTTTCCAAAATATGAAACCTTATGCGTTTTCCGCGATCTTTTACGACTAACATGGTTTGAGGCAAATTTTTCACAGTCTAGGTACAATTTTGAAGAACAGAGAAATGGAAGTAATGCTTGCACACTCATTGCAATCTTAACTGCTGCAAATTGCTTCTTCAACCAAATTAATGTACAAGGACCGCAAGAACCTTTAAATCATGAAATAGTATATGCCTTAGCATACGGAATACTGTGGGGTAATACCATTTAGTTTATTTGCCGATTTGAGCTCGGAATACGATTTTACGTTAAAAAGCGGATAAGTGGTAATTTATTTTGATCTATTTTTTGAACTTCTAAAATTTATTTGTTTAAGCTAAAAACTAAAATTTTTTTTTAAATTATTTCAATTACATTTTACGTTTGTGACAACTGTCGAAAAAATATAATAACGGTTTGAACAAAACTGGAAGCGGTGTAACTTTCTTACTTTTATTTTCAGGCACTACTTTATAAAAGCTTTTACAACTACAACTTTTCATGATTAGAATCATTTCCTAAAGTATGGCTACATAGCTTCCAAACACCCAGTAGAAATAATACACCTACGAAGCGCTTTGTCAGGGGACTTTTACAAGTTTTTTGGACTAGAACATTTCTTCGCTTTTCTCAGGACTAACGGTTTTCCAGAAAAGTTTTACTACCTCGGAGCGAGACAAATCTTTTTATTTGCAAAGTAGTTGATCACTTTTTCTATCAATTTGTATTCGAAATTTGTGAATGACAGTTATTCTTAGATAACAGCTTTTATAATTTTCTTATATTATGTAAGTTTGCTGGTTCTAAACTAACACAAAACGCTCTTAACCAAGAATAATTGCCTTTGAAATTAAGAACAAACAATTCGTCGAATTCTCAAGCATTTATTTCCGAAGAGGAAAAAAGGTTCGAAGGAAAGTACTGCAGGACCGTAGTTTGTAATTTAATTTCCCATTTTCATTTTGTTTTTATTTCTTATTTCCAATGTCTTCTAACAAAACAGTAACAAAAAAGAACGATGACGGCTTTTTGCATTTTTCATCTAAATTTGATAATACATTTAATATTGTAATTTTACTTTTACAGTGTGCTTAGCAAACAGACATAATAAACACAGACTATCATTGGCGGCAGCCCAAAATGCTGCAGTAAGCAAGTGCCACAACAGCAACTGCGATGCGCTGATAGGGAGTAAGTATCTAAGAATGTAGGAAATAAAATCCCTGGATCAAAATCCTCGAAACAAAACGGAAAAGAAACGGAAAACCCTCCGCAATAAAAACCGAAAAAAAAACCGCGTAACACCTTCTGGTCACTATAATGAGCAGAGATTAAAGATCAGTGTTGGGTAGTATCTAGATACATGTATCTAGATACTGGATCTAGATACTGTTTAAGTATCTAGTATCTGTATCTAGATACGTTTATAAAATTGTATCTTGTATCTGTATCTAGATCCTATTAAACGGTATCTTTTTTTATTAAACAATAAAAGATCCTAGATACATTCAAGAATTATAATTTATTTTATGTAGTTTTCGAAGTTTATTAAAACATTTCTTCAATTTAAAATTTAGGACATTTTTGGACATTTAAATTTTAGCATTAATTAATTTTGCAGAAAAACCCAAATACGTCTTAAGATAGGTAATGGTAATAAATATTCAAACATCCCCATTTTCAGGGGATAAGAACTGTAAGAAGCTTAAGGTTTTATGTATACATTTACCCATTGTGGCAATACAATAACCGCCCTTGCTGTTTTGGATATTGGGAATTTCCAAGTAAATCTTATAACCAGAGCGGTAGGCTTGTCTTGACAAAACTTGAAGTGTCCTCAGTATAAATAGAAGTAGTGAACAAGTCCAGAATCAATTCTTGTGCTAGTCTGCCAGTTATACCTTATGATTACAATTAGAAGAATGAATGATAACGAAAGTGCTTTTTTGGAAGTCCAGCGATACTGGATGGCGAGTTTTTTAAGATAGTGTTGCGTTGTGATAGTAAGGTTGTCACACAGTGTCGAAACTGCCCCTCAAAGATTCAGGGTGATGTAACTTCAAGTGGAAACTCTATCAAACATCTTAAGGTGTGTAATGAATTTTTTCATATAAACTATTAATTAATATTATCATGGTTTATGTGCGCTTTCATTTCTGGAAGTGTAATTTTTTAATGTGGTATCTAATTTGTATCTGAGAAGGATCTAGATACATTTAAAAGTATCTTGTATCTGTATCTAGATACACTTAGCAAAATGTATCTTGTATCTGTAACTAGATACACTTTTCTAAAAGTACCTGTATCTGTATCTAGATACAAATAAAAAGTATCTTACCCAACACTGTTAAAGATATGCTTCTAGGAATAGAAAAGGTACAACCGATTTTTTAGTTGTGCTGCTGTTTGCGAAGTTACTTTTTGTCTGAACATAATCTGCTAATCACCAATAATAAGTAAAAGATAATGAACATTAATAGAGTGCATTTGTATAATTACGCATTAACCGATAGCAGATTGAATATTTAATAGTTTAAATTTGGAATAACTACACAATATTTTTTGTTTGCAGTTTATTACTTATGTACTGTTTAAACCGGGGTTTTATTTTTGTTTTTTTATCCGGGGGGTTTTCCGGTATTTTAGAGAGTTTTTTTCTTGTTGCCGTATTTAAAGAGTTTATTTATAAGATCACTTATATTAATAAACACTAAAAACAAATATTGCTTTTGTTGCAGCAATTTTCAATTACTGCGAGGTGTGTGGCGGGAAAACCAACAAATTTTTAAATCAGAAGCAATTAGAAAAAACTAGAAGATTTAACAAAATATTGAAAAAAAAAGAAGCATTAAAAGCAATCTTGCTAGAAAAAAAAGAGCTACAAAGAAAGGCGGTTGCAGAATGTGGAGAGACTGTTGTAGTAAGTACAGTGTGAAAGATGTAATAAACCATGGTGTAAAGTAGGTATGGTGTAAAATATTTAATTTTATTTACAGTAGACACATACTAAACTGATCTGTTATAATTTAGATGCAAGAGTTCGAAGAAAACTTCGAAATAGAAGAAAATAAAGAAATAGAGAAGGAAGGAGAGAAAGAAGAAGAAAAACAAGAAGAAAAAGAAGAGACGAAAGAAGACGAGGCAGAAAAAGAAATAGAGAAGGAAGGAGAGAACAAATAAATTTTTTTATTTTTACTGTTCCGTTAATTTCATACTTGCTAATTTTATAATTTTTATGAATTTTGAAAATAAAAGAGTGCTGTGACTGTTCATATTTTTAAAATATTAATAATTGCGGTTAGGTTAGGGCTCGTTACGCCGTTACCAATTGTTATTAAACAAAAGCATTAGCAAGATAGTCATTTGTTTTTTTTTTCTCAGGAATTATAATTACTTATAATCATGAATATCAATAAACAAATGCAAAACTTTATAAAAATGGTGAAAATCATTGTTTGTCCAGTTTGTTTGGAAAGCCTGAACAGCGCAATTAGTTTTTATTTTTCCCATTGTTAGGACATATTTTATATAGTTTTTTGTATCTTGTCTACAATTATTTACTTAAAAACGTATTTTAATTGAAATCGGCTTAATTTTACTAAATCCACTGACTTTATTGAAAATTTTCTTTTAGTTTCTGTAAACGTGCAAGTTTGAAATGATTAAAGCAGGATAATGTTGTGCCAACCTATGGCTAAATTTGTAACACCCTGTGTATAAACCACTCGAGTTTTTGCTTTAAAATTGGCTTTTTTTTTCTCACTAATACCAACAATTTTTCTATAGCCTCCCAAAGCAATATATACAAAAGGGATACAATTTTGCCCTACCCTGTATATGTATGTAACAGATACAATTTTCTAACATCTTTGGCTTTATGTCATCAAACCTCTCCGTTTTATTTGAAACTTTTATTCGCATCTCGATAAACAAGCGAGTTGTGAAGGATTTTATTTTAAGTTGTGTATTACACACACCCTGTATAGTACAAAATTTTTATTTTATTTCATCAATTCTGGCGATTTTTTTGCAAACCTTTTTTGTGGGGCATTCCAGATGCGAATTACATAAGAAAAATTTTGCTTTTGCATGACTTTCTGAACAAACCTAAGGAGTAAATTCTTAAGATGTTTAGAAAAAAAAAACAAATCCGCTGCCTTACGGAGTTGCAGCCTCTCAAAAATAGATCAATATAATCACGCTTTAATTAATATCTCTGCTGTAAATCGAGGTATTTGGTTATAATTATGTATAAGTATTTCACTATTGATTATTTACATTTTTACGTATTTTTGTTGTAATCCAAAGAGATTAAGAAAAAAATTAAATTTTGTTTCCATTACAACGATTTTTTACTATTTGTCCTTTGAACCTAAGTATGTATAAACAACGCACTGACGAGTTAATCCGTTATTTTTTCAACACCCTAATAATAATAATAACCTCTCACAAATAAAACAGAGTAACATTTAAATTGTGTTTATTTTTCACATAATATTTCACTTCATAAACTCAGGGTCAGAGTTTTTTTCTTGTTGCCGTATTTAAAGAGTTTATTTATAAGATCACTTAGCATTTAAAATCACTAAAAATATTAATAAACACTCAAAACAAATATTGCTTTTGTTCCAGCAAATTACAATTACTGCGAGGCATGTGGCGCGAAAACCAAAACATTTTTAAATCGGAAGCAATTGGAAAAAAGCAAAAGATTTAACATAATAATGAAAAAAAGAAGGGTTGAAAGCAATCTTGTTAGAAAAAAAAGAAAGGGAACGACAAGAAAAAGAAGAGCTAAAAAGAAAGGCGGATGCAGAATGTGGAGATGCTGTTGTAGTAAGTACAGTGTGAAAGATGTAATAAACCATGGTGTGAAGTAGGTATGGTGTGCGGAGTTTGCGGCTGAAAATTAAACATTCTGCGCATGACGTAAAGCGCGGAGCAAAGCCGGCAGTCTGGTGTACTGGCATTGCAAGTTAATACACTTGTATACTGCTCCTGTTCGGCTATTAGTGAAATAGAATATATTTTTGCCTAATTAAGTTTTTGTGCGTTTTAATTCACTATTAATATGCCGGCGTGTGCTGTATCTAAGTGCAGTAATTACTCCAGGAAAACAAAAGGAAGTGATATAAAGTACTTTAGGTTTCCTAAAGACGACAATTTTGCCAAAACGTGGATAACTGTTTGTCGACGAGAGGACAAAATAAATTTAACTCATGGTAGGTAGGGGAGGTCGGGTCACAGTGGCCATACGGACACAGTGGTCACTGGCTTATATTTTCTTTTGTTGTAGTAGGTACGGTATCGCCACCTAGTTTCAGAGATGTAAACTGGCATCCGTTTTGTAGTTTAGAAAATTTAAGCGCCAATTTCCAGTTAGTCGTGGTTTGACATCGTTGTGCACATGTGGTTAGTGAAAGCTGCAATTTTTGGTAAGATTACAAATTGTGAAATAGCTACTTAGAATTAATAATTATAAAATATTGTTGCTGTGGTGGTTTATATACAATATGTTGTATCTGCTTTGAGGAAAGTTTAAGTTCTTGCGAAAAAAATTATGTGGTATATCGTCAAATTATTGTGAGGCTAGTTTTGGGACACGGTGGCCATCTTAGGTTAGGTGCACAGTGGCCACTGCTTATTTGAATATTCAGACTGTGGGTACAGTGGCCACCAGTTTTAAAATTTTAATTAGTTAATTTTAAAATGTAAATACAGGAGGTTAATCATTTAGACTTTATAGTGCTGTAGTCAGATTTTACTAAAATACAATTTTTATGTCATTTTAGAACAAGATGCCACGTAATAGAGTCAGAAAAAGCAATATTGGCCTTACAAGTGCCCAAACTATGCAGGATGCGGTAAAATGCATTTTCACACATGGGTACTCTGTTAAAAGTGCTGCTAAGCGTTTCAATATAGCAAGAACTACTCTTCGTAGATATGTTACAAAATTGCGAGATAAGAACATAAACTGGGATGAACCGGTAGACCCACGTTTATTGACTCCAAATTACTGCTGCCGACAAATATTTACTTATGACGAAGAGACTGAAATATCTGACTACTGTAAAACAATGGCAAATCTTCACCATGGTTTACCTCCTCAAGCTTTAAAAAAAGTAGCGTACGACGTAGCTATAGCAAATAACAAAATTGTACCCAGGTCTTGGACAGAAAAACGCTCTGCAGGTGCTCAATGGTTTACAAGCTTTTTGAAACGTCACCCAGAAATTTCTCTCCGTACACCGGAAGCTACTGCTCTGGCTCGCGCTATGGCGTTCAACAAACCTGTAGTGGATAAGTTTTTTAACACTCTAGAAGCAATTTACTTAAAGTATCCTGGTCTTGGCCCACACAGAATTTACAACACTGATGAAACGGCCCTTAAAACCGTGCAGGGTTCATTAAGAGTGCTTGCAAAAAAAGGACAAAAGCAGGTGGGCCAGGTTACTTCAGCGGAAAGAGGAGTCTTAGTGACCATGTGTAGCACAATAAATGCTCTTGGGAACACCATACCACCTCTTCTAATATTTCCAAGAGTCAGATATAATACACGTATGGTAAAAAATGGACCAACAGGAGTTATTGGAGAAGCTTCGTCATCTGGCTGGATTACAACAGATATATTTCTGAAATGGATGGAACATTTTATTGCTTATTCCAAACCATCAGTAAATGATCCTGTATTATTGATTATGGACAATCATGAAACACACTTGTCATATGCTGCTATACAGTTGGCTAAGAACAATGGAATTATTTTGTTAACCATTCCGCCCCACACTAGCCACAAACTTCAGCCGTTAGACAAGTGTGTTTATGGTCCTCTTAAACGTTTCTACAACGACGCTTGTCGAGCATGGCTATTAAACAATCCCGGACAACGAATTGATATTTATGATATCGCAGAAATTTTAAATGAAGCATATTCAAAAGCATTTTGTGCAAAGAACTGTTCAGCTGGCTTTCGATCTACAGGGATTTACCCATTCAACAGAAACATATATGGTGAAGACGATTTTGTAGCTTCTAATGTAACGGACCTTCCCGTTGTAGCTTCTAATGTAACGGACCTTCCCGAAACGCAAACATCTGCAATGACAGAAGACATCGTCACCAGTAATTCCAATACCAGGCCTGCTACACCTACCAACCAAACTAATGAACAGCCTAGCACATCTTATAAAAGATCTCTGACACCTGCAGATGATACTACAGAAATATACTACAACGCACCAGATCCAAAAAAATTTGTAACACCAGAGACTTTGTACCCATATCCGAAGGTTCAGCATGCCGCTGGTAAAAATCCAAGAGGTAGAAAGAAGAAAATTTCTGAAGTGTTAACAGATACACCAGTAATGAACAGAATTGAGGCCGAAAACAAAGAGAGAGAAAGGAAAAAATGTTTAGAAAAGAAGAAAAAAGAGGAAGCACAACTTAAGAAAAAAAACAAGATTGTTAAAAAACCCATTGCTGAACTGTACGAAACAAGTAGTGACAGTGATAATGTAACGATGTCTGATGTTGTTGATTCCGATGATATCGATTTTTGTGAAAATGAATCTGTGGAAGAAAGCTACGAAAAGAATTTTCAAGAGAAATCGTTTGTTATTGTAAGATTCCCCACGAACAGAAATATAAAATATTACGTAGGTCAAGTAGTCGAAATATTTTCAACAGGCAAAGAATGTTTGGTCAATTTTTTGCGGAAGGACAGAAATAGATTTATATTTCCTATAGTAAAGGATGAATCTGTGGTCATAAATAGTGACATAGAACGTGTTTTACCAGACCCCGATGTCACAGGAACTACAGCGAGAATGCAGGGGGCTTTTAAATTTAGTGTAGACTTATCCTACTATAATTTGTAATATTCTTTGTTCTTATTCTGTTCTATGTACCAATTAAACTAAAATGTTCTTCAATTTACTGCTATACCTATTTATTACCTTCAGGGTATTTTATTTGAGTTCGGTTTTTAATGTTTAACATGGTCATGCAGGTCCTGAAAAGCAGTGGCCAGTGTACCCAACAGACATGTTCACTGTGCCCCGTAACGGGGCACGGTGGCCATGTTTGCACTGGTTTATAAAAAATAGTTTTTCAACAACATATTGTTTTTTATTTTTACCAAAAATTGTTATTTGGGTAGGCTATTGGTGCTAAATAACTACGAGATGAACAAAATTAAGATTTTCTTGTGCTTAAGGCTCATTCTCACATAACGGGAGAATTACACTTGTAAAAATTAAAAAAAAAAAAGTGCGTTCCCACTGTATTTTTTGGCCTGATTGGCTGGCCAGAACCTCAAAGTATGTTATTTTTATATTGGCCACGAAAGATACTGCTTCTAAAAGTCATGGACATATGTTTTTCAAAAAGATATTTGGAAAATCGTCAATTCCGTAACGTATCTTTCAAGCCACCTCAAAATCAGAAGAATTGCGGAAATCATTATAAAATGCATTAAAACTCTAACCAAAGCATATTAGTTCTGTTATAACTTTATAGGTTGCTTCAATTTACAGTTATTTGCTTTCCTTTCTTCCATAAAGTCGCATAATACATATTTTTGAGGAAAACCAATGTGTTTATTTTGGCATCAGCAAACATTTTGAAGTTTTCAATAGAATTTCAAATGTTTTTAACAGTTTTCATATGCAAGAATTTAATTACTGCCTTAATTCTGCTATACTTCATAATTACTTTAATACTTTTGCATGAATGAGGTGCGTTACCGAAATGACATTCTGTATCGAAATGATGAGGATGTTACCGCAATGATCTTGTTAGGTTTTCATGCAGTGTTAATAAATATGCAACTAGTTTAATTGAGAAGTATTTATTGAAATAAATGTAGCAAGACAAAAGTTTATAAAATTAAGCAATATTCAAACAAAATTTGCAGTAGCAAACAAAAATTTATAAAATCAAGCAATTTTCATACAAGATTTGCATTTAACTATATTTTTACCACTTATGTGTAATTTGTTTCTTAAAATACAGTTTGTATGAAAAGTTCTTCTACAAGTCGTGCATTTAGTTCCCATATTTTGCATACTAAAACCATAAGTACAGAGAAAACATATTCCAGAAGATAGCAATGGATTTTTAATCTTAAGTTGTGAGACTTCCTCTGTTTCTTTCGATGCACCTGCCAAAATACCAATATATTCTGACGTTAGTTTTTGGTTTAATATAATATTGGAAAATAATTTTTTATCTATCTTTATTTGTTTTTCTTTAAGCTTCTTTTGATGAAATTTTTCATATGCAGCTTCTCTGTCTTTTTTAAATTTAATTTTCAAATCTGCGAATTTTTTTTATCCATTTTTGTTACCTGCCAGAAGTGATATTTTTAGTACGTATTAGTTCTTTTACTGTTAACGTCATTTCGGTAACGTCTGAATCATTCCGGTAACACCACAAAAGATATCTTACCGTTACCGAAATGACCAGTACCGAACTGACATTTTCACATTAAATCGAATGAATTCACTTCTGTTTTAGCACCTAGGTGAAAATAATTTTGAGGTTATGTAAAGGAACACCGAGCAAGTTAACGATAATAGTAAATTTTTGAAATTAATTTATTATTCTATCATGACTAGTGTTACCGAATTGACATGTATTAAAGGCACGCTCGTAATTTATGTCATTCAAATTACAATTAGAAAAAAGTCATGCAATAAAAGCAAAACGACTTATGCGCGATGCATTCAACACTGTCTCACAATGAATACACAACAAAGTAGCACTCGATACAAGGTTTAATGAAGCCGGTAGGCTAATTGACACTGAACACTACACAAGTGACAACAAACCTTGGGACAAGAAAGAATCGCTAATTATTAATTTATATTAACGTATTGACGTGTTTCTATTTGTATGGAGGACAGAAGATAGATGTGAAATCATGATTATTCCCATGTGCAGTTTTTACAAGCAGCACAATAAAAGTATTTGACCTTCAAATATCGAAAATCCTGTTTGGGACACGTTACCGAAATGATATTATGGTTACTAACGATGCTGGAAAATGCCAATAAAGTCACATAATATATAAAGTTAATGCATTTTGTGACAGATAAACTAGCTCTGCAATTAGTATTGGCATAATTTTTTTGAAATTCAAAAGCACCGAATTGCAATTCAGCCGGGACAACAATTCTCCCGTTATGTGAGAATGAGCCTTAAGTGAAAAAACTCAAAATATGTGAAAAGGTGGCCACTGTGACCCGCTCTCCCCTACCTACTTTTTTTTCTTCTAGTGTTATGAGATGTAAGATATGTAATTATCAGAGATTATACAATAATGCAAGTACTTTTGAAAATTGAAAAAGATATTCACAATCTTGTGACAGGGTAAAATTGTATCCAAAGTGTAGTGCGCGCAGAATACGCGTATTTGTGGTTTTACAATTTTTATTTAGACAAGCACCGCCCTTAGTTCACGTAAAAGGCGCGGATGGCGCTTCTCGTACCGACCCACCTCAGAGGACTGAGCAAGGATATCTCCCACTACCAGCACAGAGGGAATAGCGCGAGATTCGAACCGCAAGATGAGCTGGGTTAGCTATAAAAAGTAAAGGAGCTGCCGAATCCAGAGACTCAGACCCTTAGGGTCAAACCGAACAGTCGAACAATTCCCTAGCCTAGCTAGTGAATACACAGTTTGAACTTAGCCTGTGTACGGCTACAACTTCCAGATTTAAAAAAAATATTGTATCCAGCAACTTTAGAACAAAAAAAAACTGGTTTGTACAGCAATTTTTGAAGGTAGAACTCGTCACTGAATTAGAACACTATTTTTATTGCCTCGATTTGACTACAACTTCCAGATTTTAAAAAAATATTGTATCCAGCAACTTTAGAACAAAAAAAAAACTGGTTTGTCCAGCAATTTTTGAACGTAGAACTCGTCACTGAATTAGAACACTATTTTTATTGCCTCGATTTGGCTACAACTTCCACATTTTAAAAAAAAATTGTATCCAGCAACTTTAGAACAAAAAAAAAATGGTTTGTCCAGCAATTTTTGAAGATAGAACTCGTCACTGAATTAGAACACTATTTTTATTGCCTCGATTTGGCTACAACTTCCAGATTTAAAAAAAATATTGTATCCAGCAACTTTAGAACAAAAAAAAACTGGTTTGTCCAGCAATTTTTGAAGGTAGAACTCGTCACTGAATTAGAACACTATTTTTATTGCCTCGATTTGGCTACAACTTCCACATTTAAAAAAAAAATTGTATCCAGCAACTTTAGAACAAAAAAAAAATGGTTTGTCCAGCAATTTTTGAAGATAGAACTCGTCACTGAATTAGAACACTATTTTTATTGCCTCGATTTGGCTACAACTTCCAGATTTAAAAAAAATATTGTATCCAGCAACTTTAGAACAAAAAAAAACTGGTTTGTCCAGCAATTTTTGAAGGTAGAACTCGTCACTGAATTAGAACACTATTTTTATTGCCTCGATTTGGCTACAACTTCCACATTTTAAAAAAAAATTGTATCCAGCAACTTTAGAACAAAAAAAAACTGGTTTGTCCAGCAATTTTTGAAGATAGAACTCGTCACTGAATTAGAACACTATTTTTATTGCCTCGATTTGGCTACAACTTCCAGATTTAAAAAAAATATTGTATCCAGCAACTTTAGAACAAAAAAAAACTGGTTTGTACAGCAATTTTTGAAGGTAGAACTCGTCACTGAATTAGAACACTATTTTTATTGCCTCGATTTGACTACAACTTCCAGATTTTAAAAAAAAATTGTATCCAGCAACTTTAGAACAAAAAAAAACTGGTTTGTCCAGCAATTTTTGAAGGTAGAACTCGTCACTGAATTAGAACACTATTTTTATTGCCTCGATTTGGCTACAACTTCCACATTTTAAAAAAAATTGTATCCAGCAACTTTAGAACAAAAAAAAACTGGTTTGTCCAGCAATTTTTGAAGGTAGAACTCGTCACTGAATTAGAACACTATTTTTATTGCCTCGATTTGGCTACAACTGCCAGATTTTAAAAAAAATTGTATCCAGCAACTTTAGAACAAAAAAAAACGGGTTTGTCCAGCAATTATTGAAGGTAGAACTCGTCACTGAATTAGAACACTATTTTTATTGCCTCGATTTGGCTACAACTTCCAGATTTAAAAAAAAAATTGTATCCAGCAACTTTAGAACAAAAAAAAACTGGTTTGTCCAGCAATTTTTGAAGGTAGAACTCGTCACTGAATTAGAACACTATTTTTATTGCCTCGATTTGGCTACAACTTCCAGATTTAAAAAAAAATTGTATCCAGCAACTTTAGAACAAAAAAAAAATGGTTTGTCCAGCAATTTTTGAAGATAGAACTCGTCACTGAATTAGAACACTATTTTTATTGCCTCGATTTGGCTACAACTTCCAGATTTAAAAAAAATATTGTATCCAGCAACTTTAGAACAAAAAAAAACTGGTTTGTCCAGCAATTTTTGAAGGTAGAACTCGTCACTGAATTAGAACACTATTTTTATTGCCTCGATTTGGCTACAACTTCCACATTTTAAAAAAAAATTGTATCCAGCAACTTTAGAACAAAAAAAAACTGGTTTGTCCAGCAATTTTTGAAGATAGAACTCGTCACTGAATTAGAACACTATTTTTATTGCCTCGATTTGGCTACAACTTCCAGATTTAAAAAAAATATTGTATCCAGCAACTTTAGAACAAAAAAAAACTGGTTTGTACAGCAATTTTTGAAGGTAGAACTCGTCACTGAATTAGAACACTATTTTTATTGCCTCGATTTGACTACAACTTCCAGATTTTAAAAAAAAATTGTATCCAGCAACTTTAGAACAAAAAAAAAACTGGTTTGTCCAGCAATTTTTGAAGGTAGAACTCGTCACTGAATTAGAACACTATTTTTATTGCCTCGATTTGGCTACAACTTCCACATTTTAAAAAAAATTGTATCCAGCAACTTTAGAACAAAAAAAAACTGGTTTGTCCAGCAATTTTTGAAGGTAGAACTCGTCACTGAATTAGAACACTATTTTTATTGCCTCGATTTGGCTACAACTGCCAGATTTTAAAAAAAATTGTATCCAGCAACTTTAGAACAAAAAAAAACGGGTTTGTCCAGCAATTATTGAAGGTAGAACTCGTCACTGAATTAGAACACTATTTTTATTGCCTCGATTTGGCTACAACTTCCAGATTTAAAAAAAAAATTGTATCCAGCAACTTTAGAACAAAAAAAAACTGGTTTGTCCAGCAATTTTTGAAGGTAGAACTCGTCACTGAATTAGAACACTATTTTTATTGCCTCGATTTGGCTACAACTTCCAGATTTAAAAAAAAAATGGTATCCAGCAACTTTAGAACAAAAAAAAACTGGTTTGTCCAGCAATTTTTGAAGGTAGAACTCGTCACTGAATTAGAACACTATTTTTATTGCCTCGATTTGGCTACAACTTCCAGATTTAAAACAAAATTGTATCCAGCAACTTTAGAACAAAAAAAAACTGGTTTGTCCAGCAATTTTTGAAGGTAGAACTCGTCACTGAATTAGAACACTATTTTTATTGCCTCGATTTGGCTAAAACTTCCAGATTTTAAAAAAAAATTGTATCCAGCAACTTTAGAACAAAAAAAAAACTGGTTTGTCCAGCAATTTTTGAAGGTAGAACTCGTCACTGAATTAGAACACTATTTTTATTGCCTCGATTTGGCTACAACTTCCACATTTTAAAAAAAATTGTATCCAGCAACTTTAGAACAAAAAAAAACTGGTTTGTCCAGCAATTTTTGAAGGTAGAACTCGTCACTGAATTAGAACACTATTTTTATTGCCTCGATTTGGCTACAACTGCCAGATTTAAAAAAAAATTGTATCCAGCAACTTTAGAACAAAAAAAACTGGTTTGTCCAGCAATTATTGAAGGTAGAACTCGTCACTGAATTAGAACACTATTTTTATTGCCTCGATTTGGCTACAACTTCCACATTTTAAAAAAAATTGTATCCAGCAACTTTAGAACAAAAAAAAACTGGTTTGTCCAGCAATTTTTGAAGGTAGAACTCGTCACTGAAGTAGAACACTATTTTTATTGCCTCGATTTGGCTACAACTGCCAGATTTTAAAAAAAATTGTATCCAGCAACTTTAGAACAAAAAAAAACGGGTTTGTCCAGCAATTATTGAAGGTAGAACTCGTCACTGAATTAGAACACTATTTTTATTGCCTCGATTTGGCTACAACTTCCACATTTTAAAAAAAATTGTATCCAGCAACTTCAGAACAAAAAAAAACTGGTTTGTCCAGCAATTTTTGAAGGTAGAACTCGTCACTGAATTAGAACACTATTTTTATTGCCTCGATTTGGCTACAACTTCCACATTTTAAAAAAAATTGTATCCAGCAACTTTAGAACAAAAAAAAACTGGTTTGTCCAGCAATTTTTGAAGGTAGAACTCGTCACTGAATTAGAACACTATTTTTATTGCCTCGATTTGGCTACAACTGCCAGATTTTAAAAAAAATTGTATCCAGCAACTTTAGAACAAAAAAAAACGGGTTTGTCCAGCAATTATTGAAGGTAGAACTCGTCACTGAATTAGAACACTATTTTTATTGCCTCGATTTGGCTACAACTTCCAGATTTAAAAAAAAAATTGTATCCAGCAATTTTAGAACAAAAAAAAACTGGTTTGTCCAGCAATTTTTGAAGGTAGAACTCGTCACTGAATTAGAACACTATTTTTATTGCCTCGATTTGGCTACAACTTCCAGATTTAAAAAAAAATTGTATCCAGCAACTTTAGAACAAAAAAAAAATGGTTTGTCCAGCAATTTTTGAAGATAGAACTCGTCACTGAATTAGAACACTATTTTTATTGCCTCGATTTGGCTACAACTTCCAGATTTAAAAAAAATATTGTATCCAGCAACTTTAGAACAAAAAAAAACTGGTTTGTCCAGCAATTTTTGAAGGTAGAACTCGTCACTGAATTAGAACACTATTTTTATTGCCTCGATTTGGCTACAACTTCCACATTTTAAAAAAAAATTGTATCCAGCAACTTTAGAACAAAAAAAAACTGGTTTGTCCAGCAATTTTTGAAGATAGAACTCGTCACTGAATTAGAACACTATTTTTATTGCCTCGATTTGGCTACAACTTCCAGATTTAAAAAAAATATTGTATCCAGCAACTTTAGAACAAAAAAAAACTGGTTTGTACAGCAATTTTTGAAGGTAGAACTCGTCACTGAATTAGAACACTATTTTTATTGCCTCGATTTGACTACAACTTCCAGATTTTAAAAAAAAATTGTATCCAGCAACTTTAGAACAAAAAAAAAACTGGTTTGTCCAGCAATTTTTGAAGGTAGAACTCGTCACTGAATTAGAACACTATTTTTATTGCCTCGATTTGGCTACAACTTCCACATTTTAAAAAAAATTGTATCCAGCAACTTTAGAACAAAAAAAAACTGGTTTGTCCAGCAATTTTTGAAGGTAGAACTCGTCACTGAATTAGAACACTATTTTTATTGCCTCGATTTGGCTACAACTGCCAGATTTTAAAAAAAATTGTATCCAGCAACTTTAGAACAAAAAAAAACGGGTTTGTCCAGCAATTATTGAAGGTAGAACTCGTCACTGAATTAGAACACTATTTTTATTGCCTCGATTTGGCTACAACTTCCAGATTTTAAAAAAAAATTGTATCCAGCAACTTTAGAACAAAAAAAAACTGGTTTGTCCAGCAATTTTTGAAGGTAGAACTCGTCACTGAATTAGAACACTATTTTTATTGCCTCGATTTGGCTACAACTTCCAGATTTAAAAAAAAAATGGTATCCAGCAACTTTAGAACAAAAAAAAACTGGTTTGTCCAGCAATTTTTGAAGGTAGAACTCGTCACTGAATTAGAACACTATTTTTATTGCCTCGATTTGGCTACAACTTCCAGATTTAAAACAAAATTGTATCCAGCAACTTTAGAACAAAAAAAAACTGGTTTGTCCAGCAATTTTTGAAGGTAGAACTCGTCACTGAATTAGAACACTATTTTTATTGCCTCGATTTGGCTAAAACTTCCAGATTTTAAAAAAAAATTGTATCCAGCAACTTTAGAACAAAAAAAAAACTGGTTTGTCCAGCAATTTTTGAAGGTAGAACTCGTCACTGAATTAGAACACTATTTTTATTGCCTCGATTTGGCTACAACTTCCACATTTTAAAAAAAATTGTATCCAGCAACTTTAGAACAAAAAAAAACTGGTTTGTCCAGCAATTTTTGAAGGTAGAACTCGTCACTGAATTAGAACACTATTTTTATTGCCTCGATTTGGCTACAACTGCCAGATTTTAAAAAAAATTGTATCCAGCAACTTTAGAACAAAAAAAACTGGTTTGTCCAGCAATTATTGAAGGTAGAACTCGTCACTGAATTAGAACACTATTTTTATTGCCTCGATTTGGCTACAACTTCCACATTTTAAAAAAAATTGTATCCAGCAACTTTAGAACAAAAAAAAACTGGTTTGTCCAGCAATTTTTGAAGGTAGAACTCGTCACTGAAGTAGAACACTATTTTTATTGCCTCGATTTGGCTACAACTGCCAGATTTTAAAAAAAATTGTATCCAGCAACTTTAGAACAAAAAAAAACGGGTTTGTCCAGCAATTATTGAAGGTAGAACTCGTCACTGAATTAGAACACTATTTTTATTGCCTCGATTTGGCTACAACTTCCACATTTTAAAAAAAATTGTATCCAGCAACTTTAGAACAAAAAAAAACTGGTTTGTCCAGCAATTTTTGAAGGTAGAACTCGTCACTGAATTAGAACACTATTTTTATTGCCTCGATTTGGCTACAACTGCCAGATTTTAAAAAAAATTGTATCCAGCAACTTTAGAACAAAAAAAACTGGTTTGTCCAGCAATTATTGAAGGTAGAACTCGTCACTGAATTAGAACACTATTTTTATTGCCTCGATTTGGCTACAACTTCCACATTTTAAAAAAAATTGTATCCAGCAACTTTAGAACAAAAAAAAACTGGTTTGTCCAGCAATTTTTGAAGGTAGAACTCGTCACTGAATTAGAACACTATTTTTATTGCCTCGATTTGGCTACAACTGCCAGATTTTAAAAAAAATTGTATCCAGCAACTTTAGAACAAAAAAAAAACGGGTTTGTCCAGCAATTATTGAAGGTAGAACTCGTCACTGAATTAGAACACTATTTTTATTGCCTCGATTTGGCTACAACTTCCAGATTTAAAAAAAAAATTGTATCCAGCAACTTTAGAACAAAAAAAAACTGGTTTGTCCAGCAATTTTTGAAGGTAGAACTCGTCACTGAATTAGAACACTATTTTTATTGCCTCGATTTGGCTACAACTTCCAGATTTAAAAAAAAAATGGTATCCAGCAACTTTAGAACAAAAAAAAACTGGTTTGTCCAGCAATTTTTGAAGGTAGAACTCGTCACTGAATTAGAACACTATTTTTATTGCCTCGATTTGGCTACAACTTCCAGATTTAAAACAAAATTGTATCCAGCAACTTTAGAACAAAAAAAAACTGGTTTGTCCAGCAATTTTTGAAGGTAGAACTCGTCACTGAATTAGAACACTATTTTTATTGCCTCGATTTGGCTAAAACTTCCAGATTTAAAAAAAAAATTGTATCCAGCAACTTTAGAACAAAAAAAAAACTGGTTTGTCCAGCAATTTTTGAAGGTAGAACTCGTCACTGAATTAGAACACTATTTTTATTGCCTCGATTTGGCTACAACTGCCAGATTTTAAAAAAAATTGTATCCAGCAACTTTAGAACAAAAAAAACTGGTTTGTCCAGCAATTATTGAAGGTAGAACTCGTCACTGAATTAGAACACTATTTTTATTGCCTCGATTTGGCTACAACTTCCAGATTTAAAAAAAAATTGTATCCAGCAACTTTAGAACAAAAAAAAACTGGTTTGTCCAGCAATTTTTGAAGGTAGAACTCGTCACTGAATTAGAACACTATTTTTATTGCCTCGATTTGGCTACAACTTCCAGATTTAAAAAAAAATTGTATCCAGCAACTTTAGAACAAAAAAAAACTGGTTTGTCCAGCAATTTTTGAAGGTAGAACTCGTCACTGAATTAGAACACTATTTTTATTGCCTCGATTTGGCTACAACTTCCAGATTTAAAAAAAAATTGTATCCAGCAACTTTAGAACAAAAAAAAAACTGGTTTGTCCAGCAATTTTTGAAGGTAGAACTCGTCACTGAATTAGAAATTAGAAAATTACTTTTGCGGGAATATTTAAAAACAGACAAAAGCGTTTAGTTCTTTGGAACCAAAATGAGGAACTGCCTACCTGACCTTCCAAAGGGGTTAAAACCAGCAATCTCAGGTCAGGTTACTAGGCATTTCTTAATAGAGAAAACATTAACAACGTAGCATATAAAATTACTTTTGCGGGAATATTTAAAAACAGACAAAAGCGTTTAGTTCTTTGGAACCAATAATTGTGAACAGAACACACACCAGCAGAAGTTGCTAGCTAACCTAGCTTTACGCAAGGGTTCTCACCCCACCTCCAGCCAAGTTAATCAGCATTACGATCAAACAAGACTAAAATTAATTAATCTTGCTGAAATAATGAAAAATGAGGAACTGCCTACCTGACCTTCCAAAGGGGTTAAAACCAGCAATCTCAGGTCAGGTTACTAGGCATTTCTTAATAGAGAAAACATTAACAACATAGCATATAAAATTACTTTTGCGGGAATATTTAAAAACAGACAAAAGCGTTTCGTTCTTTGGAACCAATAATTGTGAACAGAACACACACCAGCAGAAGTTGCTAGCTAACCTAGCTTTACGCAAGGGTTCTCACCCCACCTCCAGCCAAGTTAATCAGCATTACGATCAAACAAGACTAAAATTAATTAATCTTGCTGAAATAATGAAAAATGAGGAACTGCCTACCTGACCTTCCAAAGGGGTTAAAACCAGCAATCTCAGGTCAGGTTACTAGGCATTTCTTAACAAGACTACCATGGTTCCGAATTTAATGCACAAGGTCAAAAAGCAAATGGAGTTTATTATGGAGAATAATAGCCGAACGATTGCGCAATTCTCTGAAAAGGAGAAAACTTTGGCAACAAAGAACACTTTCGGGTACAACTTGTGGATTTTTAAAAAACTGTTTTTGTCCAGCAACCTTGAACAAAGAACACTATTATTATTATCTTGATTTAGCTACAACTTCTGGATTTAAAAACAAAACTTTTTGTCCAGCAATTTTTGAACGTAGAACTCGTCACTGAATTAGAACACTATTTTTATTGCCTCGATTTGGCTACAACTTCCACATTAAAAAAAAAAATTGTATCCAGCAACTTTAGAACAAAAAAAACCTGGTTTGTCCAGCAATTTTTGAAGATAGAACTCGTCACTGAATTAGAACACTATTTTCATTGCCTCGATTTGGCTACAACTTCCAGATTTAAAAAAAATATTGTATCCAGCAACTTTAGAACAAAAAAAAACTGGTTTGTACAGCAATTTTTGAAGGTAGAACTCGTCACTGAATTAGAACACTATTTTTATTGCCTCGATTTGACTACAACTTCCAGATTTTAAAAAAATATTGTATCCAGCAACTTTAGAACAAAAAAAAACTGGTTTGTCCAGCAATTTTTGAACGTAGAACTCGTCACTGAATTAGAACACTATTTTTATTGCCTCGATTTGGCTACAACTTCCACATTTTAAAAAAAATTGTATCCAGCAACTTTAGAACAAAAAAAAACTGGTTTGTCCAGCAATTTTTGAAGGTAGAACTCGTCACTGAATTAGAACACTATTTTTATTGCCTCGATTTGGCTACAACTGCCAGATTTTAAAAAAAATTGTATCCAGCAACTTTAGAACAAAAAAAACTGGTTTGTCCAGCAATTATTGAAGGTAGAACTCGTCACTGAATTAGAACACTATTTTTATTGCCTCGATTTGACTACAACTTCCAGATTTTAAAAAAATATTGTATCCAGCAACTTTAGAACAAAAAAAAACTGGTTTGTCCAGCAATTTTTGAACGTAGAACTCGTCACTGAATTAGAACACTATTTTTATTGCCTCGATTTGGCTACAACTTCCACATTTTAAAAAAAATTGTATCCAGCAACTTTAGAACAAAAAAAAACTGGTTTGTCCAGCAATTTTTGAAGGTAGAACTCGTCACTGAATTAGAACACTATTTTTATTGCCTCGATTTGGCTACAACTGCCAGATTTTAAAAAAAATTGTATCCAGCAACTTTAGAACAAAAAAAACTGGTTTGTCCAGCAATTATTGAAGGTAGAACTCGTCACTGAATTAGAACACTATTTTTATTGCCTCGATTTGGCTACAACTTCCAGATTTAAAGAAAAATTGTATCCAGCAACTTTAGAACAAAAAAAAACTGGTTTGTCCAGCAATTTTTGAAGGTAGAACTCGTCACTGAATTAGAACACTATTTTTATTGCCTCGATTTGGCTACAACTTCCAGATTTAAAAAAAAATTGTATCCAGCAACTTTAGAACAAAAAAAAACTGGTTTGTCCAGCAATTTTTGAAGGTAGAACTCGTCACTGAATTAGAACACTATTTTTATTGCCTCGATTTGGCTACAACTTCCAGATTTAAAAAAAAATTGTATCCAGCAACTTTAGAACAAAAAAAAACTGGTTTGTCCAGCAATTTTTGAAGGTAGAACTCGTCACTGAATTAGAAATTAGAAAATTACTTTTGCGGGAATATTTAAAAACAGACAAAAGCGTTTAGTTCTTTGGAACCAATAATTGTGAACAGAACACACACCAGCAGAAGTTGCTAGCTAACCTAGCTTTACGCAAGGGTTCTCACCCCACCTCCAGCCAAGTTAATCAGCATTACGATCAAACAAGACTAAAATTAATTAATCTTGCTGAAATAATGAAAAATGAGGAACTGCCTACCTGACCTTCCAAAGGGGTTAAAACCAGCAATCTCAGGTCAGGTTACTAGGCATTTCTTAATAGAGAAAACATTAACAACATAGCATATAAAATTACTTTTGCGGGAATATTTAAAAACAGACAAAAGCGTTTCGTTCTTTGGAACCAATAATTGTGAACAGAACACACACCAGCAGAAGTTGCTAGCTAACCTAGCTTTACGCAAGGGTTCTCACCCCACCTCCAGCCAAGTTAATCAGCATTACGATCAAACAAGACTAAAATTAATTAATCTTGCTGAAATAATGAAAAATGAGGAACTGCCTACCTGACCTTCCAAAGGGGTTAAAACCAGCAATCTCAGGTCAGGTTACTAGGCATTTCTTAATAGAGAAAACATTAACAACATAGCATATAAAATTACTTTTGCGGGAATATTTAAAAACAGACAAAAGCGTTTAGTTCTTTGGAACCAATAATTGTGAACAGAACACACACCAGCAGAAGTTGCTAGCTAACCTAGCTTTACGCAAGGGTTCTCACCCCACCTCCAGCCAAGTTAATCAGCATTACGATCAAACAAGACTAAAATAATTAATCTTGCTGAAATAATGAAAAATGAGGAACTGCCTACCTGACCTTCCAAAGGGGTTAAAACCAGCAATCTCAGGTCAGGTTACTAGGCATTTCTTAACAAGACTACCATGGTTCCGAATTTAATGCACAAGGTCAAAAAGCAAATGGAGTTTATTATGGAGAATAATAGCCGAACGATTGCGCAATTCTCTGAAAAGGAGAAAACTTTGGCAACAAAGAACACTTTTGGGTACAACTTGTGGATTTTTAAAAAACTGTTTTTGTCCAGCAACCTTGAACAAAGAACACTATTATTATTATCTTGATTTAGCTACAACTTCTGGATTTAAAAACAAAACTTTTTGTCCAGCAATTTTTGAACGTAGAACTCGTCACTGAATTAGAACACTATTTTTATTGCCTCGATTTGGCTACAACTTCCACATTAAAAAAAAAAATTGTATCCAGCAACTTTAGAACAAAAAAAACCTGGTTTGTCCAGCAATTTTTGAAGATAGAACTCGTCACTGAATTAGAACACTATTTTCATTGCCTCGATTTGGCTACAACTTCCAGATTTAAAAAAAATATTGTATCCAGCAACTTTAGAACAAAAAAAAACTGGTTTGTACAGCAATTTTTGAAGGTAGAACTCGTCACTGAATTAGAACACTATTTTTATTGCCTCGATTTGACTACAACTTCCAGATTTTAAAAAAATATTGTATCCAGCAACTTTAGAACAAAAAAAAACTGGTTTGTCCAGCAATTTTTGAACGTAGAACTCGTCACTGAATTAGAACACTATTTTTATTGCCTCGATTTGGCTACAACTTCCACATTTTAAAAAAAAATTGTATCCAGCAACTTTAGAACAAAAAAAAATGGTTTGTCCAGCAATTTTTGAAGGTAGAACTCGTCACTGAATTAGAACACTATTTTTATTGCCTCGATTTGGCTACAACTTCCAGATTTAAAAAAATATTGTATCCAGCAACTTTAGAACAAAAAAAACTGGTTTGTCCAGCAATTTTTGAAGGTAGAACTCGTCACTGAATTAGAACACTATTTTTATTGCCTCGATTTGGCTACAACTTCCACATTTTAAAAAAAATTGTATCCAGCAACTTTAGAACAACAAAAAACTGGTTTGTCCAGCAATTTTTGAAGGTAGAACTCGTCACTGAATTAGAACACTATTTTTATTGCCTCGATTTGGCTACAACTTCCAGATTTTAAAAAAAAATGTATCCAGCAACTTTAGAACAAAAAAAACTGGTTTGTCCAGCAATTTTTGAAGGTAGAACTCGTCACTGAATTAGAACACTATTTTTATTGCCTCGATTTGGCTACAACTTCCACATTTTAAAAAAAATTGTATCCAGCAACTTTAGAACAAAAAAAAACTGGTTTGTCCAGCAATTTTTGAAGGTAGAACTCGTCACTGAATTAGAACACTATTTTTATTGCCTCGATTTGGCTACAACTTCCAGATTTAAAAAAAAATTGTATCCAGCAACTTTAGAACAAAAAAAACTGGTTTGTCCAGCAATTTTTGAAGGTAGAACTAGTCACTGAATTAAAACCTTGCATCAATCAACCAACAATATTATGAGCAGACCATTTTTTAACCAGATGTTAGAATTGAAACTTCTAATGCATTCTTTCAAATCCCTTCAACTGTTAATAAGTTTGATTAATATATTACCCAGTTTGCTCCAAGTGAACTAACTCAAAATGTTGATAATGAAACTGCAGTGTTTGGGATCACGCCCCCAAAGAAATAATTTTAATATGTTTTGCACTTTACAATATTAAAAATTATCGTAATATAGTAATATAGGTTATTTAAAAAAAATAAATAACTATATCAATTTAATTCCATTGAACAAATACCTTCTATCTAACCAATTTTTGTCTATCCTGCCGAGACTGTTTCCATAGGGATCAATTTCACAATGGCTGCATTGTCGAGTAATCACTTCATTTATGTACACGTAGGCCAGGTTGTAGTACACGAAGTGCACATGAGTGGTTCAAAGTTTTTATATAAATCTGATTATTTCTTCAAATTGTAGCTTCACACGTAAGTAAAATGAAATATTAAAGCAATACTGTGGGTGTATTGATGATTATTAGTTCAAAAACGCAGTCCTCAAATAAATTAATAAGTTGCTTAACCTAGCATTACCAAACCATTTTTTAAAGTAACATTTTAATAGCCAGAATTCATTATCGATTTATTTAAGCTCTTTGAGCATTTAGAAGCAAGTCCAAGTTGTCGGTGCATTACTGAAGTGGAAGCTGTTCTTAATGCTAATGATATATTTACATGTGGAAGTGTGGAGCGCCGGTATAATTATATAAAATTACTAGCAATATGTCTAAACACGAGTGCGCTAACCACAGATCCACATGAAATAAATGCAAGTTTTGACTTAACTGCAGAGGTCAAAATTAAAGGCACTTCATGTACTTGCAAGGCGGGGCAGTCTGAAAAATGCAACCATGTGGCAGCATTGCTAATATTGTGCACAAGGTTGTATACGTTATATTTAATTACGAAACACAAAGTAAAAAATGAACATTTGATTTATTGGTTTTGGTGTTGTGCGTTACAGGTCGGACATAGAAAAATCTGAAGTTTTCTTCGACAGACGTAAAATATTACTGGAAAATGAAAAAACCTGCAGCGCTTGCAAAGTATGAAGCTGCTCCTACAAAGGAGATGGAGTGCATACCAGCTTCATTATACAAAAACGAACCGTTGGGGAGGAGGATGCAGCAATATAAATCAGTCTTGTCAAGAGTTTTATACTTATTTGAAGTGGTCACCTGCATTATTAAAACAAATTCAGAGCAATATAAATGAGTTTAAAATATTGATATTAATTTTTTATTTGTTTTTCTTTTCTTGTTCATTTGTATGTATACGTATAACATTAATAAACCAATAAACTGAATGTGTTCTTTAATATTTTATTCACAATAAAACGAATAAAGTCTGTCGTGCAATATTTTGTGGTTTTATCAATTTTTATTTAATTTTTATTAAGAGACCGTTTTCAGACAGATTACCATTGGTTAAACCTAAAAATACAGCCATACATCCCATGTTGCTTCGTGTCCGATCAAATAAGAATTGAGCAAAATACATGTTGTGCTTATACGATAACAGGCTACCAACTTACAGCTAAAGTTAATTGGAAGATTAGAACAGAAGTTTATAAGCGGCAACTTACAAAGATCAATCCTTGGTACAGAGGCGACAGCCCAACACTCTGCAATGCATTCTCGGGCCAGCAGATTGCATGTCATACTCTTGCTGACCTAGGATGTTTAAGAGGAAGGATATATGTGATACCAATCACCGAGAAGTGGTGCGGATCAAGCTGCAGAAATGAGGTTTTTAAGACTCACCGCTGGATACCCGTGGGAGGACTTTAAAAGAAATGAAGACATATTAGTAGAATTTGAAAAGACCAGTATCTTACAAGTAATCGACGAAAATAGACAAAATTGGCTCGACCATGTCCTTAGAATGGATAACCAGCGAATCCCCAGGTCCTTATACGAATAGAGACCCGAAGGAAGACGAAGTAGAGGCAGACCCAGAAGAAGATGGGCAGACCAATTTACATGAAGACGAAACAGGCCTACAAGGCCTATACCTTGAAGATGATGATGATTAATTTTTTTTTTGAATAAAAATTAAATGGTCACTTTAGCTATGGCAACCATACACACAACAATTTGTATTGAAAATTTGATTTTAGCGCTTTCAATGTTCATTTTACAACAGATATTAGCAATACTCGTGTTAAAAAAACCTTGATACTTGTGTACGCGCGCATATCTGTTCTCAATTATTACTGTTCTTGGCGGCCATTACAGTAATTCAAATTATCAACACGGATGGCGCTGCCTTTGGTTAAAAATTTTCTCCTATTGTGTTCTGTTAAGTGCTGCAATCTCGAGTGGATTGGCACGAGGGTTGCTGCACCAAATTGGGCATTGTGATGTTGCCGAGCATTCTTCCTGAAACAAATAAATACATTAGACCTGATAATATATTTCTTAGAACTTTCAATGTAAAACTTAATTAAGGAAACAAAAATTGTAAAAGCAAAAACGAAGCGTATTTTTTATTAACTGCTAACGTACACGCTCGGGACATATATAAGCACAGTCTTCCAGCTTGAGTTGAACACTGTATAATTTTGCATATTCTTTATTAGCCATATAATTGCCTCAATGAATGTCTTTTGTTTTTAAAATTCTGATGCGGCATTGCCAGTTATTCCACTGTTTTAAACAAATTTAACATTTGCAGACATGGCTAATAAAACCTGCACAAGTCGTACTTCCACAGATTAACCAAAGTTTTTGGCTAAGTTTAAGTTAATACCATATACTATTACACAGATATTTTGAAGTTGACTTTGGTTATACAGGGGCGCTTTTATAAAAAAATTTATAAAAATGAGGTTATGTAAAATCGCCGTAGTACCCTGTCCCCTGTAAAAATATTTTTTCTTGCTACAGGCAATGTAAATAGGCCATACATCCATAGTCAATAGCATTCCTTTACTTTTTGTCCTCGACTACGGAACTTAATAGTGTCATTTACATTCCTAGGATAATAATTAAAGCAACAAGGTACAGATTCCAATATTTTATTTCAAACAAAATACTAAAATGTTGATTTTAACTGTTCGTTGATATGGTAACAAGCACAGGCAACTTAGAATAATGGAGCTTTTAAAAATAATTCCGATGACAGCAGTCAAAACCAACTTTTAAAAATATGATTACATTTCTACCTGTAACACGGAATTTATCGACTATTAACATTCTCGGCAGGCCACAAGCCTCGGCTCGTATTTACCTACCTCGAATGTTATTACGTCTTTACATTCCTTGTTACTTAAATAACTATTAAGTAATAAGGAATGTAAAGAACGTAATAACATTAGAGGTAGGTAAATACGAGCCGAGGCTTGTGGCCTGCCAAGAATGTTAATAGTCGATAAATTCCGTGTTACTTATTAAATTTTTCATGCTACAGGTAGAAATTGAATAATATTTTTAAAAGTTTGTTTTTTCTGCTGTCATCGGAATTATTTTTTAAAAGCCCCACTATTCTAAGTTGCCTGTGCTTGTTACCATATCAACGAACAGTCAAAATCAACTTTTTAGTATTCTGTTGGAAATAAAATATTGGAATCTGTACATACCTTGTTGCTTTAATTATTATCCTAGGAATGTAAATGATACTATTAAGTTCCGTAGTTAAGGGCAAAAAGTAAACGAATAGTATTGGCCATTTTCATCTTTTGTAGGTATGAATGTACCGTCAATTTACCTTGCCTGTAGAGTGAAAAAATTGTAACCCAACATTAAAACTAGCAAAGTAAACTTAAATTACTTGATAGCAAATGGAAATTTTTCAACAAGCATTACAAAATACAACATCTAAACTTTAAGGAAAAACCAAATGAAATAAATATAAATTTTATAAACGTAGGTAACAAATATTTTGCTTTGCAAGCAAAAATAAAAATACTAAAATAATTGCATTTGACAGAATTTTCCATGACCATTTCGTGAAATTCCCTAACTATACGTTGAAATTGGTACAATTCCCTGATTTCCCTGACCAAAATAAAAAAATTCTAAATTCCCTGTGGCCACCCTGCACAGCTGCCTCGAATTGGCACGAAGCATCTGAACCCCCACATCTTCAATTAATCTGATGCAATCTCTACCGAGAAAATGAATTTAGTTGTAAGCAAAATTACTGCAGTGTGAGGTCACAGCATCTCGATGTGCCTAAATTTGCATTGATTGAAGCTAGTGTCTAAAAATAAAAAATTCAAAGCTGCATGTGCAGCAGCAAGTCTTGGATTAATGTGAAAATGTGGTTTGCCTTCTAAAAACAAATAACACATGTCTTAGTCATTAAACAAGAGGGTTCTCAAAAGAACTAAATAATATATGGTGGTTCCCATAAGGCAAAAAAAAATAAATAATAGATTAAATTTTTGTAAAAATTAATGATGCAAAAACGTTTAAAAAGCCTCACCACCAGTTTACGAATACTAACCTGACTTCGACAAGTTTTATTGGTTCATCCAAAACCGGATAACGGTGGGAATCACTCGTTCCATTATCAAGTAGTGGAAATGTGTGTTATAGAAGAGACTGCACTCAATGGCCTTCCACACTATTTGAATTCGAATAAAAATTTGTCTGCTGCAGCAACTGTAATTAATAAAAAGTTAAGTCAAATTTAGGGTTTTGTTTGGGTTGTTGTGGTTATTACCAAGGAGACTATTTCACCGACTGCTTGACAGAAACATTTACTATTAAATAATAGTTAACAACATACAATTTGTTCTATAAACAAGGCCCCAGACTGTAGCTATTTTAATTTTGATTTGACCCCAACAAACCATATACAGCGTTATTCAAAAATAAGGAATGAAATTTCTATTTCTGTAGCGCCTTGGTTTTTGAAAAAAATGCTCGGACACTTAAATTGATTTAAATATATAACTGCATCTTTATGTGATATCTTTTGTTTTCAATCGTCAACCGCCGCATCCCCAGCCAGCTAAACCTAATTTTTTTATCAGCTTGTTGGAAAGCTTGCAAAACACTGCATTTAAATATACCATTATAATGAACTAAGATCGTTGATGTTGATTTTTAAGCTAAAGCGATTGAAAGAAAAAATGAGGCAGTTTTTTTCTGTTCCAACTTTGCTATTTTAAAAAGTTAGAACACATCCTACTTGGCAAACAATGGTCCTAGTTCATTTATGATAGTAGATTTGAATGCAGCTTTTTGCAAGCTTTCCAAGGGGCTTACACAAAGTATATGTCGCTATTTAAAAAAACTTAAGTCAAGGTCGCTGGGGGGTGTGGAGGTTGACGTTGGAAAACAAAAGATATCACATAAAGATGCAGTTATAGTTACATGAATTTAAGCATTTTTTGAAAAACAAACACCCTGCACAAATACGAATTTTATTCCTTACTTTTGAATAACCCTGTATATGACCAAATAATTTGAGGAAAATGAAATTTTTTTACAGCCGCAAATGTGTCGGGGTGACGTCATCGAATTTGTTTTAAATTGTATTTTATCCGTTTTTTTCACAGAATCTCGAAAAGGATTTTCTATAATAAAATTATAGCAAAAAAACAAAGGTGATGTGGAAGGCCATGGAATCTAAACCTGTCTAGAATAAAACAATTGCTGACAATCAAGTAACTCTATGGAAACTGTTATTAATTACTCTGTAGTTACTTGGTTGTAAATAACCGTTTTATTCTAGACAAATTTAGATTCCATGCATGGCCGTACACATCCGAAATTGTTTGCATTTTTTAAAAACATTATATTATGCAACCCTATTAAATGTTTAGATAGATGAAAGGAAAAATACCACAAAATGGCGGCACTAACACAATTTTCGTTTGGGTTAAGTTTTAGTAAAAGCTGCCACATTTGATAATAATTACGATATGCTGGGAATTAAATCGAAAATTAAGTGCTATTGATTTTTAATGCAATACTTTGTAACACAAAAACAAACATTAGAATGTTAACGCCCAAAAAATTAAAGGGTTACAAAAATTGGTATAAAAAGCTAGCAGCATCTTGCCTCAAACGCTGCAAATTAACTCACCAGCAAAAACGGGCCATAAGGTAGTAAAATCATCTTCAGAGCACCTTTCGCTATAAAATGTAGTAAAACAATTTTCTTACATCAGAAAGGCCGCTGCAGCAAAAGAACGCAACAGACGCCATGATCAATGGCGGGAGGATATTCTAACAAAGTATGTGTTACGCGCGCGCAGGTTCAGCTTCACCCCCAACAATGACAGTAGTAGGTCTTCCGGCGTGAAGCTAGCAATACTCTAGCAAAACGTCCACTTCAATAAAGTCGTAGACATACATTTTTTCTTCGCTCACTATGGTAATATTTGGAACTACAATAAAAAATATAAAGTGTTTGGCCATTCAATGCAACACATTTGTTGTCAGTAAAAATTAAAAAATAAATAGTTTTAAAGTGACTTCTACCAGTTTTGTAATGAAGACTGGTGTTTGCACTCTATTCAAGTGTTTTCATCTCCAAACTTTGAAAATCTCAAAAATTTTATCAAAAGATGACGCCACTGTGAATGTCAATTATATTTTAAAATAAATTTGAAAAGAATTTTTTTATTAATTGATTACCACGGTAACGTTCTAGGCAAAAAATTCCCAAAATATTGTTGTGTGTGGGGCATATCAAAGAGGTATAACAAAGGTTTATCATTATTTGCTGTTGCCAAGGTAAATTTAGGTACTTTGTTTCCCTACATGTAATTGCTAATTTTGATAGAATTACAGATTAAAACAGAACGCGAGAATTGGAGTACAAATTTTAAAAAGAAAACTCCCGAAATAGTTTTATTTGAAGTGAGCATTCTCATGACACCATTCAAATTAAACATTAAAGGCGGATACTATTTAATAAAAGAAATTTATAAATTGATAACACTAATTTACAAATAAATTTCAGAATGTTCACTGCAGATAAAAATAAAACTAATGCGTATGTACGATAATGAGCAGGGCCGGCGCTAGACAGTTTGCTACCCTGTGCAAGTTTAACATTATGCCGCCCTATGATAAGTCATTTTACTGCCTCCGGTGAACGGTCTTCGCAGGCGGAAACTGAAAATCCGACGATTTTTTTGCCGCCCCTGAAATTTGCCGCCCTGTGCAGAAACACCGTCTGCACATACAGTTCTGCCGAACATATCAGGAAATAAAAATGTATTCAGGAAAACTAACCTTTTCATGAAAAAAAGCAAGCATAACTTCTTCCTCGATATCCCTTACATTCTTTGAAGTCCTCCAGGAATTGAAAATATTGTAGTCTTCTCATATTTATCTCGTGATTTCGAGGGTAATAAACTAGCAACAGCTTCAAGCGCCAATGCCGATATTTCAGGATGATTTTCAATATTTATTTCCATTTTCACAAAATTTCACGCGACCACACTTGACAAAATTTTTGTTTACTTATTTTTGTTTACTTATATTTGTTTAGTTGCTGCAGTAATGAAAACGGCAATTTGATTCTCGCGCTTGTCATGTATTTTTTAAATAATTTCTTATAAAATGTAATCCTTATGTAATCCATTTCCATTGAGTGTCCGAAAAAATTTGTGTATTATTCTTAAAAAAAAATAAGTTTTTCTTTACTTATAATACAAATAACCATTTTTCCAACTAAAAACCACCAAAAAGTAACTACAATAATCTATAAACATGAGGTAAAAATGCCGAATAAATGTTTTACTTGCATATTTCATTAATAAAAGTAAAAACCAAATTAATTAATTAACCTTACCGTAGTGAATAATTATTGTACATAGAATAGGGATAAAAAAAAGTCAAGTAGTGATCAGATAGTTATCAAACCACACCAAATTTGAAATATACGTTAAATTTGAAGTTTTAAGAACTCCATATATACACAAATCTTATAAACAGTCCCGAGATTGTCAAACTCTTAGGATGAATTGTTTACATCGACAAACAGTGGGAGTTGCAACACCATACTCTTCTTTACATCGCTCCTCTACCTCAAAATGATTTTGTTCGGTGGCTTTTAGTGTATATTGATTATAGGTACATAAAATATTTTATTACTTCAGCAATATTTATTTATTTTAACCTTATACGCATTTCAACATATTTACACGACATTGTCGAAGGCAGAAAGAACTGGGTTAAACGAGAGGCGACAGTTAATGATAAATGGGCGAGATAGCAATTTACTACAGCGCCTCTATAAACCGAACTACTATAACTAATAGCAGTGGCGGCAAATTCAAAATTTTGCAAGTAGTAAATAATAAATGATGTTTTACTTCAAAGTTATTTTGAGAATAGAAAACAATGTAAATAGATTTTAAAAAAACTATTTAGTACTTATTCTGCACTTTAATTACTAGCAAATTTAATAAGTTGTCGTTTTTTACCACACGTAAACCATTCGAGGCATTTATTTTAATTCAGCTATGATTATTTCAAATAATAAATATAATTTCATCTACCATAATTTAATATTCAAGCATGTAAGTAGGTAAAAAATATAATTAAAATTAGTGGTTTTATAACAACAAAAGCAAGAAGTATATAATCTGTGAAAGCAATATTCAAGAACCATTTAGTAGTAACATATTACACATGATGATAGTGCATGAAATTATCAACAAAAATAATGTGCATAGAGGATTAAGAAAAAGCAAGTCGATGGATATCTACAGAGTATACAAAGTTCATTTCAATCAGTATTTGCATAAGTTTATATCGGTTTACATTAATTTTTCTTATTGATCCTATATAAAACAGAGGTAGTAGATCAAATCTAAGGCAAATACCCTGGCATTAAACAGAAATGACTACAGGAATGCCATTACATGAACTACACAATTAGCTATATAATATGCATCATTGATTTTTTTTTAAATAATTAAATTTTTTAGGTTATATGAAAATGAGGTGTTGCGTTCCTGGCTGTTGGGAAGAAATTTCAGTAGTACGTCCTTTCCAAATTCCAAAGAAGTATCATGCCTTGTATCTAGAATGGATTCACTGTATCTGTATCCCAAATTTAGATTTACAGACTTTACCTCCAGAAATGGTTCACAAAAATAGGAGTATGTCGCTGCCATTTTGAACCAAAATATTATGATACAGAAAGTAAACGCTTCCACTGAAATGCAATTTAAAGATTCAAGTAGAAAGTATCGTTTACAGTACTCACAATTACAGCTCCTCTGAAACATTAATTACAACTACTAATAGTCAAGAACCTGTTAGCATCTTCTTCTTTGGTAGCGGAATAAGTAAATGTACCGTATTTAATATGTAATATTAGCTACATTGGCCATCACTTTAACTACTAACTTTCTATTGTAGGTACTTTAGAAGAACAAATACATGCAAACACTTATTCTCATGAAGACCCTGGCCCTAGCAATTCAAGAAAGTTACAGCACGTGGAAATGGGTGAAATTCTGCCAGTTCTGCATAATATTATGTCGAAGCTAGTGTTCGAAAAAAAAAAGCTTTTGATTAGTTTTAGCGCCCTCTATCATCCTCTATTCTTAAATTTTTATAGATTCAGTTTGTGAAAAAAATTATAACAAAAAAACATATCCAACTTTTGATTCCACACCGTAAAAAAACTTTTTTCCGATGATATTTTCATAATACTTCGGTATCGAATCCCAAATTTCATTAAATCAGTCCAGTAGATCCTCATTGTTCAGTGTCGTTATTTGAATAATAAATGTTAAAAGTTATGTTTAAATACAATATGTTTATAATTTGTGGTAAAAATAATGACAGAAATTTGTTAGTTTATTAATTTCAATTTTATTAATTATTAACATCGTTAGATATTTTTACCTAATAACCTGTGTGCAGGAGCTGATCCTGTAGTCACTGCAAACGAAGCATACCGAAGGCACTATTGATAAATATCTACAGTCCAAACTGTTAAATTTAGAACTATGCTTCCTAATCTGGCATGATCGAAAATTTTCCGCTCTACAAAAAAGGTAGAGAACAAAATTTTTTGAAATTTATCTAAGATTTTGATGGGCAGATGATTAAAAATCGAGTCACAATTTAAAATCTTTTTTACCGATATTAATTAACTAACAAATTTCTCCATCAAAATTTTTACCACAATCATACAGGGTGATTTTGGGAACCGGGCCACTATTGCCAACTTTTTTATTTTTAAAGATACAAAGTTGGTTCAATTAGGAAAAAAGTGTAACTTTTTCTTCTGGTTACGATGGTAAAAACGAAAAAACAATGGAGCATCGCGCTTTCGTGTTACTTGTTAAAATGACTTTTTTTTAAACGAAACGCCCTATATTTTTGAATTGAACATTTTATTGTCTTTAAAAAAGTATCAGGTCAAACTATAATTAAATTAATAAATAACACCATATTTTAACTTTTATTGGTTTAATATCATAATCGTAACAGCCGTTAAACAAAAGCTACTTGTTTTATGGTATAGGTCAAAATATTATTAAATTAATACGTATAAGAGTAATTATTATAGTAACTGTTCAAATTGGGCGCTATCATTATCTAGACCAGCAGTAAATTCTTGAACTACAGTATTTAAAGCCTGACGTAGCATTCCGTGGGCAATGTTTACAATGCATTTGTAATGGATGCGACTAAATCTCTACACTGTTGTATCTATCTCAATAAATGTCATCCTGTAGATATCCCCAAAGACTATATCCTCTCGAACACCAGGACTTTTTTCTCTAACTTTGCCACCTGTGAAGGAGCAACCCACTACAATCTTGGACAGCGTAATATTCATCACAGACTGAAGAGACAACTCCCTCAAGATGTCGTCTCAAATGAAGAAAACTAGCAACCATCACCTTCGAGTTCCCGAGGCCGCTACTACCTGCCTCCATGTATATACACAGCTACTTGCAAATCTATGTTTAAAACACATACAATGTATACATACCATAGTCTTAGTCACATTTAACTACTCAAACCTGTCATGTATAACACTGCAATGTTGATCTGACAAAAGCTTTAATAAAAAAAAAAAAAAAAGATATCCCCAAAGATTAAAATCTAGCGATTCGTCAGGTGACCGTGGGGGCCAATGTACATCTTAAATGTTAAATAAAATTAGCACAACTGCATGTCAAAATAGAAACAATAAAACAAGTGAACTCTACCTTTTGTTTCACGGCTGTTGCGATGATGTTATTAAAGTATTAAAAGTTAAAATATGGCTGTCTAGATAATGATAGTGCACAATAAGAACAGTTACTATAATAATTATTTTTATACATATTAATTTAATGATATTTTGACCTATACCATAAAACAAGTAGCTTTTGTTTCACAGCCGTTACGATTATATTATTAAACCATTAAAAGTTAAAATATGGCGTTATTTGTTACTTTAATCATAGTTTGACCTTATACTTCTTTAAATAGAATAAAATTTTCAATTCAAAAATATTAAACAATACGTTCCGTTTAAAAAAAAGTCAGTTTAACAAATATAGTATAGTATAGAAACTGAAAGTTTTAGTTCAATTGTTTTTGAGTTATTACATCATGCAATGGGTTATTTAAATACGAACCTATTAATTTTTTGTTTAATAGGAATTTTTTCTTTTTATGATGGTATAAAAATATTATAGGGGGGTTACATAACATTTTTTTCGAGAAAACACCGCTTAAAGTTTTAATCTAAAATTTATCAACTTTGCCATAGAAAAACATGTTGTTTAGGGTAAACAGTAAAGGAGCCTTATATACAAAAGGGAGCCAGTTAGAAGAATGCAGACACCCTTGTCCTTTTGTTAATGTTCATTTTGTAAAAAATTGTTTGTAATAAAGTTGTTCAAGAAATTATTATCTACATATTGACATACAAAGTTTTTGTTCAACAGTTTTTGAGTTATGATGTTACGCATTTTTTTTTAAATGGAATCAGAGGAAAATTAATAACTAAATTAAATAAATACAAGAAGGATGGAGAAATTCCCTGTGAATTTTAAAGAAAATGTCCTTTAAGGCGTTCGGGATTTTGCCAAATTGTAAGCGGAGGACAATTTGAACACAATTCGCTAGAATTAAGTGTTTTATTGCATTTATTCACATTTAATTAGTGTTGTTTTAGTTTGTAACAACATTATTAAATATTTTCTTGTATTTATTTAACTTAGTTATTAATTTATAACCTAGAAGGCAATTGTTGTCTAAATGTTAATTCATAAAAGTTTGTAGATGTTTGAGGTTGAATTGTGGGTTTACAGGAAAAACCATGATTACTAGCTCACTACTGATTACCGTGAGTTAAAGTTTTTACTTTATCAACCTCGTCAATTCGCAGCAATTTTTTATAACGTTTTTACATTAATTCTCCTCAATAGAAAAAATATAAACAACTCGTTTCATAAGGCGTCTTGACGCACTCGTCCATTGAAAAACTCGGTCGCTACGCTCCCTCGTTTTTCAATCTTGGACTCGTACGTTAAGACAATGCCTTATGCAACTTGTGTTTTAATATACTATTATAGTGCAAAAGCAAACTGTATTTATAACATAAGTAGTAACCAGAATAAGAGGACTCGTTATCTACTAGTACGTGTTACTTCCAGTCACTGCATAAACTTAACTTGGTACAAAGCATAATTGTAATACAAACCATTTATTTACTGATATGTTCGCATTATCGTACATACGCATTAGTTTCACCTGCAGTGAACATTCTGAAATTTATTTGTAAATTAGTTTTATCATATGAGACTGTCGATGGAAGTCTTACAAATTTCTTTTACTAAGGAGTATCCGTCATTTATGTTTAACTTTAATGGTGTCATTTAAATGCTTACTACAATACCACACCATTCTTGTCATCATAAAACACATAAATTAGCAGCGTCCCTGATACATAGCGCTTTAACGCTTCTTTTAGGGAAAATTAGTTATAATAGAGAAATTTCGATTATTAAACAAATTGCATACAATAATGGTTATAATACTCAACTTATTGATACACTAATTAAAGAGAAAAATTATAAATTACCTATTCAGAAAATTTATACAATTACTTCATCAGATAAAATGAAATACGCCTCGATTCCATAGTTTGGCAATCAATCAGAAAAACTTGTCAAAATTGTAAACAAAACAAATAAATGTAAAATAACTTTAAAAACAACAAAAAACATTTTAAACACACTGACTACGTTTATCTCGACGACTCCATCGGATGGAAACTCCATCCGATCGTGCCGAGTCAATCCTTATTTCAAACTAAAGTGTATATGTCGGTATCCACTTTAGCGGATTAATGAATCCTTACATTAGTCCGCTGCAATTGAAAAGTGACGAATGCAACAGAAGACGAAGACAGCGCTATCGTTAAGCCAACTTCACATTGCTTAACTTTCCGATTGTACATAACCTCATTTCTTTAAAAGTTTGCGCGGTATTTTTGTTTATAATTATAATGAAATTATTACCAAAGAAAGCAACTACTATGTTTATGCTTTTCCATCTGCAGTTATTAATATGCAATCTTTTTAATAATACTGTATTTTTCGTGAAGTGGCGTCAAAGGCGCAGAGCAAAAATTGATGCACTTCAAAGGGAAAGAAAAACAAATATTTAATACAAATATTGTAATATTTTATAGAAGATACAGTAACATTTAAGATTAATATCTTTATTCATTGAGATTTTTATTTTTATAATTTTATTTATTTTACACCTACAATCAAGAAATCAACGTGCTACACACGTATCCTAAACCTCACAAACAGTTGGCGGGAAACTATATCTACATGAACTTAGGTATACATAAAACATCTGATCTGTCAACTCAAGTCAATCATGTTTGTGTCGTGAAAATCTTACGCTTGCATCCACTTCACTCAATTCAAGCCCACAAAACTCCCGGATTGAATTTAGGTGTCGCATCCGATCGAAGTTTCACGCTTAACGGTTTATCTCGCAAAATTCAAGTGGATGGACACGATCGGATGGAGTTTCCATCCGATGGAGTCGTCGAGATAAACGTACTCATTGTTTAATGCTAAAGACAAAACAGACAATTTACTAAAATCAGGCATCTACATATTAAATTGCTCGCACTGTAGTTCGGTTTATATAGGACAAACAATTAGAAATTTTGATATTAGGTACAAGGAACACATACGTTGTTACAAGGATAAACACCTCCATAAATCCAATTACGCTAAACACTTATTAGAACACAATCACTCAATGACATCTAATATAGGGTGACCAAACGTCCCGTAAAAACGGGATTGTTAAAATCACTAAAACGGTAAAACCTCGCATGGTGACAGCACTGTTCCCCCTCCTATCCCCTATTCTGCCGACGCTGGTGGTGGGTTGGACAAACGGAGACGACAGACGTCAGTGAGATTGATAGGTCTCAAAATAGCTAAAACGAGCATGTTTCAATGATTACGTCCCGAGGGAGGCCCCTCGGACCCCCCCTTTAGCTGGATCCTTGGGTGTGTCCCGTTTTTTCAAGTTTATGATTTGGTCACCCTAATCTAATAACACTATAAAATGTTTACACTTTTGTGATGACAAACGTAAGTTGGATATACTAGAAGCATTTGAAGTTCATAAACATTTAAAATCTGTACCTTTAATAAATGAACAAATTGATCTCTTAAATTCATCGTTATTAGACGTTTTGGAATGAAAAATCAAGTCATCTGGACGCAGATATAGAAAACCAAGATCAAGTTATGAAGATTTGTGGTTCCTATAGCAACACCAACTGTTTACTTTTAATCTTGCTTTTGATAATGACGTGTAAACACGTTGAAATACGTATAAAGCTAAAATTCAAAACCTGTTGAAGTTAAGAATTGTTTTATGTACAAAAAATTACTACAAATAAGCACATTTCTGGGATTAAAAAAGAATTGTATTCTAATTCTCGCGGTCGTTTTTAGTCTGTAATTCCATCAAATTAGCAATTATAGGTAAACAAAATAGGTAGGTACATACCCCTTGGGAGCAGCAAATAATGATAAATCTTTGTTATCGCTTTTTGATAGGCCGCACAAATAACAGTATTTTAGAATTTTTGCCTAGAACATTACCGTGGTAATAAATAAATAAAACACTTCTTACATTTCAAATTTATTTTAAAATAAAATTGACGTTTACAGTTGCGCCATCTGTTGATAAAATTTAGAAGGCGCCCTGAGATTGTCAAAGTTTGGAGATGAAAACAATTGAATAGAGTGCAAATACCAGTCTTCTTTACATCACTGTCCATGCTATACTCTAAACGGGACATCAGCGTTATGCCGTTTCTTCATACTCCGTAGCCTTTTGTATTTCATCTTCTAACGTTTCTTTAAGAAGAGGTTCCAGTTGTCCATCCGCTTCTTTTAGATTTTCGTGGGAAAACTTTAGTTTTAAATTGCTGTATGAATGTCTTTCCCATGATGCTCACGAGTCAGCATAACGTTTATACCGTTAACCGTTTTTGTTGACTGCGTTCTGTAGACGTTTCGTTTCGCGCGTTCCATCGTAAGCCAAAATTCACCTACTATTAATTTTAACCGTTTTTCCGCGATCGCGATCACGTTCTAAATTCCGTAACCCGTTTATTTTTCTGGTTTTGGCACCAAAATGTAATAATAGAGAAGGAGGCGGAAAATTCGATCCTTTATTACACACAAAAATAAGAAAACGAACTTTATAACAAGAAGGTAAACTTGTACTAAATGTTAACAATGCTACAGCTGCACAAACCCTCGGTTCATCCCCACACATCCAGCTCTATAACCTTCCAAGTAACGCAGCCCTTACTTAAAAATAAAAAGTTTCAGTGTCTACCCCGGACAAAACGCAATTTGCATGTCCAGGTCGTTTTCAACGTGTGTTTAGTATGGGAAATTGGGTGCTGTTTTTCCCACCTTTTTATTTTCTTTCTGCTGTCGTGACGTTTAACACCGTTGTCAGCGAATAAGCTCCCCAACCTGGAAATTCTGCGCAACCCTCAGTTTTATATATACACACAGTGATTTCTAATTAAGGTGGGATATGGCAGTTTAACATAAAAATTGAATTAGTTGTATGTTATGTCCGTCCCTAACATATTCTCGATTAGAAATTAAAAATTTTTGCTGAATATTTTCATGCTTAAATTTATTTAACATTTAAAAGTTATGTTACATAATATTAAAACATCTATAGAGTTTAACAAATTTCTTTGACGATAAAATCGCGTTTACACGTTCTAACTAATTAATTCGCTATTAATACCATATAAATACCTTTTTTCCTGCACCATTATTGTCTTAAACAGAACTACATAAGGTAATACATCTCAAAGGCTGTCTAAAAATGTTAACATTCTAAAGTAGCCGATTAAAAACACTTGTTATCTAAAGGTAAGGTAGTATGGAATTTTCAATGAATTGTTTTATTACTGGATGTCCATCGATTTTGTCAATCTCCTCAAAAAGAATGTCTTTAAGTTCTTTCATTTTCTTCTCCGTATACTCAAAGCTGCCACATTCTTCAAGAATAGAAATGCAACGCTTTTTTTCTTCTACATCTGTTGTCCGTTTTTTTAAAATTTCTATTTACGTAAAGAACAATATGTTTTTTTAAATGCAAATATTCATTATTAAATTGTTATGTTAAAGGATACTCTTTAGTATTTCACCTTTCTCTGGAAAATTATTAATGGCATGGACAAGGGGAAAGCTGAACTTCCCTTCGGTCAAATCGTCGCAAAAGCCCTTGTATTCGAAATACTGAAATGATTTGGATTTAATTATTATTAGTACAACACACTTAAACTAAACAATTTACCCTTTCGTCCCGCAAATTTCTATAATCGTCATAAATTTGAAAATATATTCCTAAAGTTGTAAGCAATTTCTCAACATCCATCGATTTTTCAGGACTGAAAATAGTCATTACTTTGGCAACTAGCAAATACCCTACGCTAGTTTCTACAAATATAGATAAATTACTTAATTGCAGATAATAAGTTATAGATAATACAAGTACTTAAATAAACTATGTGAAAATACTCTGCTTCAGTTGGACAGACATTGTTTTCGCGTCGGTATATTTCCAGTCCTTGGCCTGCTAGCAGTTTTTGAATTGCTTTTACTATCTCTTTACATACCTGTGAATAATAATTCATTTTTAGTATTCCATACTTTCAGTAAAGTATTGATTTTATAAAACTGTGTTCGGTTTAGAGATTTTAACGAAAAACCACGTTTGGGGATTCGAGGAATTAAAATACTGTTTTTTTATGTTTGTCTCCGAGTGGATGGATGGGTGGGTGAAGTTTTTTAAATAACATCCATCATCTGTTTACAATCTGTCTAAGTAGACAGTAATAGATAAGTAACAGTATTGACAGTGAGTAAATGACATAGTAGAGACTTGCCATTGGCAAGCTTCTTCACATTGAGTGACAGTTATGACTACATGGATTTTATTATAACACTCATGTTCTTTGTTGAAGATCTAGAGTGTCGTGTCGCTTGAGTCTCTTCACTCTGGGAGCCATGAAAAGGTCTTTGGCGAAGGTGTTCAGGTGATCCCTTAGACGGTCCTGGTATGTTGCACTCAGGGCGATTATTTCTTCTTTGGCAGTTCTAGTTTAAAAATGTTTGTGTCACTGGTAGAGCCCCAGATTTGGATGCCGTATGTCCAAGTAGGTTTTAAAATCGCCTTACACAGAAGGAGTTTGTTGTCTAGCGTCAGGTGAGAGCTCCGACCCATCAACCAATACATGTTGCGGTAGTTGAGACCTAGCTGGAGTCGTTTATTCCATATGTGTTTTGACCAGTTTAGCTGTTTGTCCAGGCGGATGCCGCAATATTTTATCTCGTTCTTTTGTAGAAGTGGAATGTTACACAGGTACACAGTTGGACATATCTCCCTGAAAATGGTGAAAGTGATGTGTGTAGACTTCGTACTGTTCACTTTAATGCGCCACTTTTTTTAACCAGCACTCGATCTTGTTGAGATGATTTTGTAGAATACGGAATGCTATATTGGGATCCTGGTGTGATGACATTACGGCAGTGTCATCTGCAAAGATGGCGATTTGTGTATTAATGATAGTGATAGAATGGTGAATCGGCTGTCAATATCAGGTAGAAGATAAGCCCAAGGACACTCCCTTGTGGAACCTTTGATTTAATTGGAACCAGGGGGGGGGCACTTCACCATGTTTTACTAGGAAGTGCCTTTCTGTCAGGTAGGATTTGAGCACTTTACAATATGGATGCGGTAGATTGATCTTCATTTTGTAGTTCAGGCCTTCGTGCCACGCTGTGTCGAAAGCTTGTGATATGTCGAGGAAAGCAACGGAGCAATCCAGATCGTCCTTTATATTTCTGGCTACACGGTGCACTTGTTTACTTGTCGCGTGCTGGTGACAAAATCCGAATTGCAAGCTGGGTATCAGGGTTCTTGTTTCAACGATAGGTTTTAATTTTTCTAAGAAGCGTTTCTCGAACACTTTAGATAATATAGGTAGGAGGCTGATGGGACGGCAAGATGTTACCTCAGATTAGTGGTTGCCAGATTTCTGGATCATTATAATTTGCGCAAACTGTCACTGGGCTGAAAAGTGTCCGGTTCTTATTCTCGCATTCAACATGTAGGTAAGCATTCTGTAGCCTTCTTGAGGTAGCTCTTTTAGGATTTTGCCAGTTACCAAGTCGTAGCCTGGGGCTTTGTTAGAATTGAGGTTGGTGGTTATAACGTCTTTTACTTCAGATATCTTAAAGTTAGTGATAGGAGTATCCATTTGATATGGGGCATCTAGCAGTAGCTGGATAGGAGCTTCCTCTTCTAGCGATGTCTTCCTTGATTGGGGTTAGAATACATTGCTAAGATGTTGAGTAAATTATTGGCTTTGTCTTGTTCATTTCTAGCCCAGTTTCCGTTAGTTCTTCTAATAGGTGGATTTGTTCTTTCGAGATTTTTAATCTTTTTAGTTACATTCCACAGTCGATAGCTTCATTAGCTGAGAGTTTCTCCAAGAAGTTTTTGATCCCTTGATTTTTATGTTCGTTAAGCAGTTCATGTAGTTGTCTCGGACTCGGTTGAGGTGTGTTTTATCGATAGGGGCTCGTGTGGTTTGCCAACGTATTCTCAACTTTTTTCATTAATCTTTTTGTAATGAATTGGGGGAGTGTTCGGGTTTGTCTGTTTTATGTGTGTGGGCGAGGTGCTGACGTTTGATCTTTTGCTAATATCTCCCGAACGAATGGTTAAATCTTGATACAGTTTAAAGTGTGGACCTACATTAAAGATAAATTTAAAAAAAAAAACAAAAACGGAAAGGGAAGTGCACTGTTGTGGTACCACTCTTTTCATAAAGTAGAAAAAGAAGGTCGACTTGATTCTTTAAGATCTTGTAAAATAACAGAGCTAGGAATGGGCTACACATTAGTATTTTTTCCAATTGATTAATATCCGGTGATGCCGCCCTCCTTGAATTTTTGTAATTGGTATATTGTTGTCAAACCTCTTGTGTTCGTTATTGCCGGAGTCCCTGTTTGAATCCAAAATATACGTGTGTGATATCTATGCATGAATTTTTTGCATTTTCATGTCGTGCAGACTTAAATTTATCCATATTTCAGCGACATGTGAATCAATAATGTGAAGTTGAAACTGCATATAAAGGTGTTTATAAATACTTGCATATTTTTTACTATTCGAATTAATTTGCTTGTTTCTTGTACTTTTTTGCAGCTAAAATCTTCAAACAATGCTTTACTGCGTTTTAGATACAGTATGTTGATTTGAAAATGGATATATAACTTTGATTTTTTTTAACATCGACATATGCAGCCTAAATGCGCAGTGGTTTTAAATCCCGAAAAGTTGGCCAAAATAGTGAGAGGGGAAGGAGATAGCTTTTATGCATTTTATGACTATTTTTGATTCGGTCGTGTCTGTATGCATATGGGAATTGTTCAGCAATAAAATATTTAAAAGGATTACTGACCAATAAGCTTACTAAGCCACTGGTTAAAGTTGGTTTTAAAAGTTATTCATAACACGGTATCCAAAAAGTGTGAAGAATTCCTTACCAAGAATCAACTTGGATTCCGGAATGGGTTTGGGACAAGAGAAGCTCTATTTACAATTAATGTGCTGGTACAGAGATGTAGAGATATCAATAAAAACGTGTTTTCGTGCTTTACTGATTATAGAAAAACCTTTAATAAAGTCCAACACAACTTTTTATTTAATATATTCCACATGTTAAATTTACACCATCAGGACATGGAATCAAAGAGCAGAAGTTACAGTAGAAAGTAGACTTACTGAAAAAAATGAAATCCTACGGAGCGTAAGACAAGGGTGTATACTTTCCCCGCTTCTATCCAATCTGTATTCGGAGATGATCTTTAAAACGGCCCTATACAATAAAAAAGAAGTCGTCTTTTGACGATTATCGAATTAAACTGTTCAGGCGAACGATCAAAAGAAAACCTCCCAGAGATGCTTTCTCAATGGAAGATTTTGAAGCCGAATTTCTACATTTTTAATTATCAAAACATCAGTGCGGGTAGTAGGAAGATCGGGCTTGCTCAGATAGGCTATTCGACATGTGTAGAATACTTCTTCGTTCTTTTCCGAGCGCGTCTATTTCAAAGTAGAGCACCCCTCCACATCCCGCCATTTTTTGAAGCAGTCGTCCGGTTGTATAATATTTTGTGATTTCTAGTAGCAACCAATGTTTATCCCTTGAAATTTCAATATTGATTTTATAAACGACCAAAAGGAAACCTTACAGGTGTGTTTTCTCAATGTAAAGCGGTTCCTATTGTAATTCTACCGATTTTGAAGCCGAAATGCGTGAATTTAAAAAGAAATTGATGGTGGAGGGGTGATAGGGAGATCGCGTTTGCGCAGATCGGCTATTCGACATGCGTAGAATACGAATCTAAGTTTTTTTTTTGAGCGCGACTATTTTGAAATAGAGCACCCCTCCCTTCCCCTTTTTTTGGCTAACCAACCTCATTTTCTTCGGTTTGATCCGACTGCAAGTACCAATCTTTAAGCCAAATTTAGGTTTTCTGCGTTAAGACGTCTGAACTGTAAAGTGTATACAGACACACAAACACCGCTGCAGCGACCGCTTTATTGGTCTCCCAATGCCCTAAAGCCTGCTTTTTGTCAAAATGTTTAGGTAGAAAATGTTTGAAATTTTTTTGTATAGTAACATTGTGTTGCTCTGGGGCTGTTGAGTAATTAGGCATGATTAGTGATATTAGAGAACTTTAACGCAAAAATTGGGAAAGAAGAAACTTACAAAACAATAGCAGGAATATTGACATTACATAACACTACGAGTAGAAATGGTATGCGTCTATGTTAAATGGCGGTAAAACTAAGACTAAAAATAAGTAGTACATGTCATGAACACAAAAAAGTTCACAAAGGGACGCAGAAAATGAATCAAATCGATTATGTTTTAGTATCGAAGCAATGGGCATCAAAGGTACAAGATGTAAGATCTTACAGAGAAACCAAGTGTGACTCGAACCACCTCTTGGTAAAAAGCAAGAATCTGTCAACAAATACGAGGATCGTTCGAAATATAGTGACTTAACAAAGAAAACGGAAGTTTTTTTGGCAAAAAATTATTTTATTTTCAATATAATCTCCTGCTCGCTCAACGCATTTGTTTCAACGATGCTCCAAAGCAGCAATGCCGTCTTTGTAGGTCGATGAACCCTAGTCCTCAAAATAGCTATTTACAGCAGCGATTACCTCGAAATTGGATGAAAATCTTTTACCGCCGAGCCATTTTTTCCGGTTTGGAAATAGATAAAATCGCTGGGAGCCAAATCTGGAAAATAGGGCGAATGAGGCACTAATTCGAATCCCAATTCATGAAAAGCACTTTATTTTTCACCAAATGAGACCGTTTCTCTTTGATTTTGTCTCTTAGTTGCTGCAACAAATTGGCATAATACTCGCCATTTATTGTTTTTCTCTTTTCCAAGTAGTCGACGAAGATAATTCCACGAGAATCCCAAAATACAGTTGCCATAACCTTTCCTGCCGACAAAACCGTTTTTGCTTTCTTCGGTGGCAGAAAACTTTTGTGCGTCCATTGTTTAGACTGTTCCTTGGTTTCGGGAGTGTAATGGTGGACCCAGGTTTCATCGAAGGTTATGAAACGGCGCAAAAAGTCCTTCGGATTGCGGCGAAAACGTGCCAAAAGGTCGCAAGAAACAATGAAATGATTCAGTTTTTGCTCCGGAGTGAGCAAACGCGACACCCAACGCGCGAATTATTTTTTCATTTCAAATTCTTCAGTTACATTTCTGTGCAGACTGTCATTTGAGATGCCCACTATGTCTGCTGTCTCGCGCACTTTTACTCGACGGTCATTCAATACGAAACGGAGGACTTTTTCAATCATATCCGGGGTAGTAGCCGTTTTTGGGCGTCCACTGCGGGGTTCGTCCTTTGTGCTTATACGACCACGCTTAAACTCGGCAACCCAGTTTTTAACCATTGAAAATGAAGGGACGGACTTCAAAAATGTCGAATCCAACTCGGTTGGTGTTTCAAGTCTTTCAAATAAAAGTACTTTATCAGTGCTCGCAACTCAGTTTTTCCATTATCTACGAAATCACTTGAGATGGTCACTTTGGCGCACTGTCAAACTCAAGCTAATTGACAGATCGCTCTATACTGTCATATGTAACCTAAGAAAGGATGGTTCTGAAAAATGAAAATGCAAATTCCGCCAAATTAGCGCCCTCTGTGTTAGGCCACATACATTTCAAACGATCCTCTAGCCGTAGCAAATAAGGCTGAAAGAAACAAGAAGAGGAAATGGAAAAAAAACTAGAAAATTGTAACACAAAAACACAGTACCAAAACAAAATTGACAAACTGCTATCCGAAGCACCCCAAAAGCGATGAGTGAAACTTGACGTAAGAAATTATTATAAAAACGGCAGATAAAACAGTACCAGCAACATAAAGAAAACACGAAGGCTAATTCGATGAACAATGTAAAGAAAAAACGCAAGAAAAAAATATCAGCAGAATAGGATATTTAGAACACCCAACAGAAGAAAACAGAAGCATACACGAGGAGAAACGAAAAGAAGCTACACTCTTACGTAAAGCAAAGAAGAAACAAATGATAAAAAAATAATAAAATTAAGTAAGTGCGCAGAAAGGAATGAAAGCAGAAAGTTCTACAAAATGGTAGAAGAAATAACAGGTGCAATCAGGCCAAAGATAAACATAGGTACGCAAGAGCAATAATGGGAAAAATATCACCGAAATATATATATATAAATTTTTAAAGATGGCACAAACACCTCAGTGATCTGACGCAAATAGATGAAGAGGCACATACTATGGATGCAGCGAGCAGTACTTTTTCAAAATGCCGGATAACGGATATTCGGCATTCGGTTGCTCAGCCGGATAGCCGGATACCGGATAGTTTTTACTTTCGAAGTTGTTTCAGCTTAAATGCAGTAAAATTTAGGTTTTAAGACTACGATATCCAAAAATTCTTTTAGAAAATTCAAGGGTCGAGGGGCCAAGACGCTAATTTTACTGTGAAGTCCTCTACGAATTTTTGAAACTTGGAAATTAATGGCAACAGGGGGTTAAGTGACTAAAATTCATGTTTAAATACAATTGCTCATCTGCAATAGTAGAATCAAATATTGTAAACATGCTTTTGTGGGTAATACTTTTTAGGGGGGAGTGGGGAAGAGGTTAGTACTTATAGTCCTTACATGTTTTGGCTAACAGATTTTATTTTCTAGTTCATGGCTTTGTCTTTTCAGAAGAATGATAAAACTAGGTAGTTGAGGAACTACAAAAAGCAAACTTCCGAAAAAAAGAAAAGCATTTTAGATGATTTTGTAATTATGACTCCCAAATTAAAACTGGCCAACAATTCATTACTAAATAAATTTAATACTTTGGTTTTTAGTAAAGTTATATTTTTTATTATAGTTGCGTATAATTACGTCCGTGATTCCTTACTGAAAATTTGTTTTTAGTTGAATTATTGTTCAGTTTTTTTTAATAAAAGATATATTTTAATCTAGTAAATTTTATAATATCCAGTATTACTTGTGTTCTTTCGAATATTGTATTTTTATATTTTTATACGAATGTTGTTTATTTCTTGTTCGCATTTTTACATTTTTTTTATAATACATTTTATATAAAATTTTCTTTGCAAATTAAATAAAATCTTTGTAAATAAACGTTTTCTAAGGGCCGGCGGGTGGTCTAGTGGTTAAAGTCCCAGGCTTTGAAACTAGACTCTCAATGGCAGTTGGTTCGACTCCACTGCTCGTCACTAATTTTTCTGAATAAGTTAAATCTGACGAGTCCATGGATGGTGTATGTAGGTGTGTACGTTGGGTTGCATGTCTTTCAGGAGTGGGGCATGTTAGACCGGTGAATAACACTTAGTGTGTTGAGCCCGGATAAGGGGGTGGGATGGGAATCATGGGGTCGTGCTCATGCACAGCTTCATGATTCTTTAAAAAAAAAAAAAAAAAAAAAAACGTTTTCTATGCAATTCATTTTCTTAAAAAGATGTACCAATTTATCCTTTTTTGTTTATTACTTCGATTATAATGCTGAACATTATGCAGTACAATTAATTTGTAGGCCTAAGCAAGGTCACTAAAACGTCAATTTTTTGCCAAGCGAAATAGCGCCCGTCACTATTTTTTTGTTAACATTAGTTATAAGTTTCTGTAACTAAAAGGGTAATTCTAAACCATGAACTCCACCAAAATATAACTTGCATATGCACCACAAGCAAAAAGGTGCAAAAACTCGAGTGGTTAGCTAATAACACGATCGTAAAGTTAAACGTTTCTTTGTACCTGCATTTGGCGATAAGCAGGCCCCTTTGCGGTTGCAGTTTTTATACACCCAACTTGAAATTTTACAATCATTAGTGTCAAAATAACACTTAACACCTTTTAAATTTCGTTGGCTTTCAGGTAGAAACTCTGCACATGTTCTAGAGGGTTTTATATAAATGCACGTTAAGGTTAAGATCAATAAGGGACAAATTTGTAAACTGTGGTTTTAGGGGTTATATTTCTAAATGGTTTTTCAGCTTCTGAATTTTGAAATATTAGACGGTTAGTGTCAAAACAACACTGATCACCCTATTAAGTGTTCGGCTTGAGTGAAGGGACGAATAATATTATGTAGCGCAAGTTTTAAAAATAAACCGTCGAAAGAAGGGGAAAAATTGCTACTGTTATTATAAAAATTTTAATTTTGTTATCCAAAAATTAATGCCGTCTCATATATAAAAATTTATTAATTTTTCATGAATATATTAGGTAAAAGACGTGAAATTCGACTTATACAATGACAAGACAAAAATGTGTTTTTTTTGTTAGGTAGATTCTCGAAAACATTTTTTATAGACACAGTTTTAGCTTTAAGGGTTATCCTACTCAGCTAACTGCTAACACACCTTGTAATTCTGCTTGAATTAGAAATATAGTGACGTTTTTTCATGTCACATTTCATACGATTTTAACTCAACAACGAAAACATCTTAAATTGTCGGCTTCTTTTTTTCCCAATTTTCAATACGTCGTGCTCATAATAGATAAGACCGATGCGGTTGAGGATAGCAGTTTTATTAATTTTTGTCAGTTTCCTGTGAAAAGCCGATTGTGCTTGGTTATTGACTTTACTTGTCGGTGCGGTTGAGTGCGGATTATTATTTACAACAGAAATTTTAATACTTTAAGATTTTTTTGTCTGACCCTAACATTGTCAGATGTTCTTAAAACGCATTTAAATTGATCGCGCCCAGTTTGAAAAAACTTTCGTTGCGGCGCTATTTCGTATATCTTCCCTCCGCGTCGTTATCAAAATCGGAAACCGTCCCTGCTTAAAAGTATCATAAATCTAAGCGATGATTAGTCACTACCTGCATACCATAACTTAAAGAGTATGCACGAACCCTATGGCCTTATTCTGTAGTGTTTTAGAGAGACAGCACCGAGATAAGGAAACTACAACTAAATGTACTATTTCAAGGATGTGCTAATTAGATCTAATATTGTTTTTTGTTCACAATTAATATTGGAAATCTGTCAAGGAATTTGATTGTTACAAGAATTTATAATTTTTAACAATTGTTAAAACTAAAACATGTTCTGTACTGATAAATCCAACACCATCAAGAAATCAACTGACATAACCTAACATTATATGGTTTTTGTCGATATTTAAATAAAATACTGACGATTGACAATCAAGTGCATTTTATAGGTTCCTTGTCTTGGATCTCTGTCACATGTCACATTTGTACTGCAAAATTGAGACCTGCATATCATAGCAACAAGCGGTTCATGCATCCTCTTTATGTTAAACATTATAACAAATATGAAAAAATATACAAGGTGTTCCATTAAAAATAAAAAAACGGCTATCACTTCCGGTTAAACCGGAAGTCCAAATTAACACCGTTTTATGTCGTAATATGCATTTTTATGTGTGTGTTACCTAGAAAAAATTTGAAATTAATAATTTAAAAATTGAAAATGGCCTATTGTTACCTGTTCTCGCGGCCACACGGTATATAACTTCGTGGTTTTAATAAATAATACTTATTTATGTTAATCATTTCAAATTTTTAACTCACATAAATGCTGATCTCAATAATATAAATTTAGTAATTGTCCCCGATACTGTATTGTACTCTTACTTTAATTGTTTTAGTCTATACTTTCAAATAAAATTGCATTCAAAATCTCTTTTACTTAAAGAAAAATCTCCGGTCGGATATTTCATATTATCCGGCCAAACCGAATACTCGGTGAAATGGCCGGATAGGCCGGATAACGGATAAAAACCGAATATCCGTTGCATCCCTAGCACATACTCCAACTAGTACTTTCCAATCGGCAAAACTTGAAATAGAACCACCGAGTTATATAGAAATAGTTAACGTCATAAAAAGCATGAAAAATAACAAGGCTCCGGGAAGCGACAAAATCACAGTTGAATAAATCAATAAAAGAGGAAAAATTGCATGAACGGCTACACGGAGTAATAGCAAAAATTTGGCTAACCGAAAAATTTCCTGATGAATGGAAGAAATACAAAGTTGTACAAATATTTAGAACGTAGCTTAACTAAGACAATAAAATAAATCAAAAAATAACAGAAAGGATACAGGCGGGCAAGCTAATAAAAAGTTATTAACATTTAAACTCTTACATACAGGTGAAAAGTTAAAAATGTATCAAAGTTTAATAAGACCGGTTGTATCATAAGCTTGTGAAGGAAGATGGAGAATGGCGCAATGAATTTCAAACTCGTGGACTAATCCACTACTATGGAACGCCATATTGCTATTTATTTGAAAGTTAAAAGCAAGATTGCTAGTAATATATAGTCGAGTATTTTGTTTACATTTAGAACAACATGGTTGGTTTATGAAACAAAATTTAAGATACAGGTTGTTTTAAATATTGCAATAGCTCTTCAAATTTTCAATGGAGTACATTGAAAGTTGCAACAAATAATGAATTCTTACTATATGCGACTGTTGTGGTAAACAATCTACAATAAAACAAAAATCTACATTTGTTGTAAACCACACAATACACGACCATTGTTGCAAATAATCGAACTGAAATCAAATTAGACTGTTGCTGTGAACGATATCATTTAAAACAATATTACAATGCTGTTATAAATATTCGTAATTGAAGCAACTACAGAATAAAAACGATACGCGACTAGCTGTTGCTGCAAATAAACAATTATCGCAATATGCGAGTGTTGTAGCAATTCGAATTAATACAATGTGCGACTATCGCTGTAAATGTAGAATTGAAGCAACCAACTACCTGCCGAATTAAAACGACATACGACTATTGCTGCAAATAATACATTACCGTAATAGATGTGTGTTGTTGTAAATCGAATTAATGCAATGCCAGATTGTTGTAAATAATGATTTGAAGCAATACCAAAGCACTGGCGAAACGCGAATTCAAACGACACCCGACTATTGCAGTAAATATCAAGTGATTTTACGCAATATGCGGATATTGTTGCAAATCGAATTAATACAATGTGCGGCTATTGCTGAAAATAATGATTTCAAGCAACACCATACTGTTGCTTTAAATGCAAAACAAATAAGGAATTTATACAATGCCCCATTTAATACAATTGTCGAATTCGAGCAACACCCGACTATCGTTGGAAATAAAGTCAGCAGTTGGCCAACCTGTGTCGCATTAAATAGCGTTAGTGATTTTACTTTTAAACTGGGGGGTTGCCTGAACCACAAAATCACTAGGACGCTAGATAGTAGACAGCAAGGGTTTATTACTTGGCTATACTCGAGGATCGTATTTAGGTTAGGTTTTGTGTTTTCCTTGAAGGATTATAGAAAACAAACAAAAATCATTTAGACTTTTAGAGAAACGTGGCTGCGCTGAAGAAAAACATTTTGAAATTGATGTAGATAAAGGCTATTTTTCTAAACGCGAAATTTTATATTTCACAATTTATTATTTGATTATGTGTAAAGTTAATTTATATCAGAAACGCCCCAAAAAATTTCCGAGAACGATGCAAATGTAGTGTAATTGTATAATAATAAAATAAAATGAACAAATTTATGTATGTATTTTAATAAAGAACATAATTAAACCTAGCTTAGGTGCAATTAAACACAAAGGCATTAAAATATTTAATAAATAAGAAAGAAACTCATCAGACAGTTTAACTGTATAAACTTCTCAACAGGTGTGTGCGTTGCCCGCATGAATCTCCAAGCTATATTTTGTTTTTATTATAATGAAATAAAAAAACCTTATTTGTTAACATTGTTTTTCATTTATACAAACCTTTATTTTGTTTAAATTATGCTATCATCCTATTTATATTATTCCTTGCTTGCTGTAAAAAGTGCACGTTTTTAAACTCATATTAGTCCATGGTTCAAATTGAAGAATGTACCTTTAATATAGATACCCATCAGGCATAACAAATGTGAGGCACAAATCATTTCAGCAAATAAAACTTCCACTTTTTATTATCAAAAGTTCAAAATACACATAACAGAATATATCTGACAAAAATAAAAACTTTATAAGGGAAATAACAAATTCATTCAATCTATAACTAAGGCTGTAGAACAGCATTAAAGCAATGAAAAACTAAAAATTTACACATTTTTCATGAACATTACTTCAATTGATTAAATATTTAAGTTATAGTTAAACAAACATAACACTAGTGAAAATAAAATTTAATTAACTCTGAACATGAACAATAACTAATCAGTGATGTAAGTTTTTTCCTTTGCAACTAAAATACTTCTTCATAGTGTGTTGTATTGTATTGTAATAATAGATATTTATTATACAAGGGAAAAAGATAATAGATTTTAGCTCGAGGTGTCTGTTTCACTCACACACACTCACACACATTTGAAAAACTTTGGGATGCCTGTGGCTCATACCTGTTCTAACGTTTTGGAATTACCGGTCACTTATAATACGTACCAAGAACTTGGCAGACAATTTGATTCAATCTTAAACAGTGACTCTTCATTCCAATATGCTTTACTTTGAACTGAATTTATTTATAATTGTTGAGACTTTTGGGTGCGAAGACTTCCTACTCTTTTGTTGCAATATTTTTAAGGAACAGATTTTATTTAGTTCCAGTGATGTAAATTTTCCATGAAAATAAAATTAAGAAAATTTTACGGAACGTTTCCAGAAAATTACCTGGAAAAATTGTTAAAGGTTTGGTTTTACTAAAAATGTCAAAAACGAGTTCTACTCACTTTAACGGATCAAATAAGACCAAATATGTATACAGGTTGATTATGAATTCAGGGCCTTGATTTGGTCATTTATTTATGGTGATAGAAAAAAAGTATAAGTAAAAGTTATACAGTTTACAGCAAGGAGTATTTTGGGCATACAAAACAAAATGACCGACTTCCGGTTTAAGCGGAAGATACTATATCTTTATTTTTTAAATTAAACACCCTATATTTTTTAGACTAATTCGATTGTAAAATCAATTCTGTTTAAAAAACTTTTTCTACAATTGTAAACCTAATAATAAGCGAGATATTTTGATTTAAAGCAACGTATGCAACCAATGGTAATGATTCTAAACGAAGTGATATTAGTAGGCTGTTAGTAAGGAAATGATAAAACCAATAAACAAACGTGCCATTCATGTTAATTGGACATTAGTTGTTTATTATATTTTAAGAATCTCCAAACAAAAAATCCATAGGAGTTAGGTCAGGTGACCTAGGTTGACAGCTAAAAGCGCTTTCATTGGCAGATTAAAAGAAAAGTGTCTTAGTTTATCCACAAACTTGATTGTGACAGATGTTACAGGTTTGTTTATTGCTTTTATGATTTTCTTAACAACAGCTTCTTACGATCAGTTTCAATGTATTATAAAAATAAAGATAAAGTCGCTTTGCTTAAACCGTAAGTTGGTTATTTTGTTTGGTATGCCGAAAATACTCGTCACTATAACTGTACAACTTTTACTTATACCTTTTTTGTCTACCGCCGATAAAAACGAGTAAATCAACTGGCATTGAAATTACAATCAACCTGTATAAATAGAACAATAAACTATTTTTTTCTGTGACGGGAAAAAAGTTTAACATTTTGTCTCTCTTGACAGGTACTAAAGTATCACTTTTTATGAAATTACTTTTTTCCCGGGAAAAAAAGTAATTACTTTTTTCCCCTAAATTAGCAAATCTATTTTTATTCGACAACTAACGTGACAGTTATTTGATTACTATTGTTTCGTTACCTAGCAACGTCAATTGCGGCTACAACAGCTTACTAGTTTTAAAATTCAAATTCCACGTTGACCAATTTTCGGACTTTATTATATATGTTTTTCAATATATTACATTTTTTCCCGTCACAGAAAAAAATAGTTTATTATACACAGGAAAAAAGTAAGATTTTAGCTCTCGGTGTGAGTGTCTCCCTCCGCTTCGCGTCGGGAGACAAACAGACACCTCGAGCTAAAATCTATTATCTTTTTCCCTTGTATAATAAATATCTATTATTACAATACAATACAACACACTATGAAGAAGTATTTTAGTTGCAAAGGAAAAAACTTACATCACTGATTAGTTATTGTTCATGTTCAGCGTTAATTAAATTTTATTTTCACTAGTGTTATGTTTGTTTAACTATAACTTAAATATTTAATCAATTGAAGTAATGTTCATGAAAAATGTGTAAATTTTTAGTTTTTCATTGCTTTAATGCTTTTCTACAGCCTTAGTTATAGATTGAATGAATTTGTTATTTCCCTTATAAAGTTTTTATTTTTGTCAGATATATTCTGTTATGTGTATTTTGAACTTTTGATAATAAAAAGTGGAAGTTTTATTTGCTGAAATGATTTGTGCCTCACATTTGTTATGCCTGATGGGTATCTATATTAAAGGTACATTCTTCAATTTGAACCATGGACTAATATGAGTTTAAAAACGTGCACTTTTTACAGCAAGCAAGGAATAATATAAATAGGATGATAGCATAATTTAAACAAAATAAAGGTTTGTATAAATGAAAAACAATGTTAACAAATAAGGTTTTTTTATTTCATTATAATAAAAACAAAATATAGCTTGGAGATTCATGCGGGCAACGCACACACCTGTTGAGAAGTTTATACAGTTAAACTGTCTGATGAGTTTCTTTCTTATTTATTAAATATTTTAATGCCTTTGTGTTTAATTGCACCTAAGCTAGGTTTAATTATGTTCTTTATTAAAATACATACATAAATTTGTTCATTTTATTTTATTATTATACAATTACACTACATTTGCATCGTTCTCGGAAATTTTTTGGGGCGTTTCTGATATAAATTAACTTTACACATAATCAAATAATAAATTGTGAAATATAAAATTTCGCGTTTAGAAAAATAGCCTTTATCTACATCAATTTCAAAATGTTTTTCTTCAGCGCAGCCACGTTTCTCTAAAAGTCTAAATGATTTTTGTTTGTTTTCTATAATCCTTCAAGGAAAACACAAAACCTAACCTAAATACGATCCTCGAGTATAGCCAAGTAATAAACCCTTGCTGTCTACTATCTAGCGTCCTAGTGATTTTGTGGTTCAGGCAACCCCCCAGTTTAAAAGTAAAATCACTAACGCTATTTAATGCGACACAGGTTGGCCAACTGCTGACTTTATTTCCAACGATAGTCGGGTGTTGCTCGAATTCGACAATTGTATTAAATGGGGCATTGTATAAATTCCTTATTTGTTTTGCATTTAAAGCAACAGTATGGTGTTGCTTGAAATCATTATTTTCAGCAATAGCCGCACATTGTATTAATTCGATTTGCAACAATATCCGCATATTGCGTAAAATCACTTGATATTTACTGCAATAGTCGGGTGTTGCTCGAATTCGACAATTGTATTAAATGGGGCATTGTATAAATTCCTTATTTGTTTTGCATTTAAAGCAACAGTATGGTGTTGCTTGAAATTATTATTTTCAGCAATAGCCTCACATTGTATTAATTCGATTTGCAACAATATCCGCATATTGCGTAAAATCACTTGATATTTACTGCAATAGTCGGGTGTCGTTTGAATTCGCGTTTCGCCAGTGCTTTGGTATTGCTTCAAATCATTATTTACAACAATCTGGCATTGCATTAATTCGATTTACAACAACACACATCTATTACGGTAATGTATTATTTGCAGCAATAGTCGTATGTCGTTTTAATTCGGCAGGTAGTTGGTTGCTTCAATTCTACATTTACAGCGATAGTCGCACATTGTATTAATTCGAATTGCTACAACACTCGCATATTGCGATAATTGTTTATTTGCAGCAACAGCTAGTCGCGTATCGTTTTTATTCTGTAGTTGCTTCAATTACGAATATTTATAACAGCATTGTAATATTGTTTTAAATGATATCGTTCACAGCAACAGTCTAATTTGATTTCAGTTCGATTATTTGCAACAATGGTCGTGTATTGTGTGGTTTACAACAAATGTAGATTTTTGTTTTATTGTAGATTGTTTACCACAACAGTCGCACATAGTAAGAATTCATTATTTGTTGCAACTTTCAATGTACTCCATTGAAAATTTAAGAGCTATTGCAATATTTAAAACAATTAACCTGAAACTTTGTTTTATAACAAAAACACCTATGTTAGATTTATATTTGAAATTGTATAACTACATGATGTATTATAACATAAAGTTTATTTGTACTAAACTGAGAAAACGGTTATATTAATAAAATAAATGTAAATTTTACAATAGCTTACAAATATTCGGAACAAATAACTCGTAGATTGTTTTAAATATAACGATACCAGCTCTGGCGTTAAAAACAACACATTAAGAATTGCACATATGCTCATTTTCCGCAATATGTGCATAATGTCGGAATTAAGGAAATAGAACATTGTTCCACTATTGCTTTATTACGGTATGTTTTGGTAAACTTTCGTTTACAGCACCTAGTTATTTATATGGAAGCAGGTGAAACAAGTGTTGAATTAGAGCAATAGCCCAACATTGCTATAATTTAATATTTACGACAATAGTCGTATATTGTAAAAATTCAATATTTGCAGCAATTACTAACGTGATGATTTAAAAACTTGAAAATATTTTGCAATATTTAAAGCAATACCGTAGAAACTTTGTTTTGTAAATACTACTATATTGTTTTAATTGTAAATGAATTAAACCAACTAGATGTTGCTCACAATTTTGTTTTAAACTTTTGAATAAATAGTAATATGGCGTTCCATACACTACCAAGACATAGTCAAAATTATAAAATCAAAAAGGATAAGTTGATACGGAAACATTCAGCGTATGGGATGAAATAGAGAGCCAAAGATACTAACAGATTTGAAACCAAAAGGTAAAGAAGAGTTGAAGAGTTGGGAAGCCGGCAAAAAGATGAAACGAAGATGCGGTTGCAGACCTCACTAAATTAGGAAGAAGAAATTGAAAGAGAGAGAAGGAAGTAAGTATTATCTTATGAATATTTTTTTATGGGACACTCTGTATACATTTTCATATGTCAATTTATTGTAAATAAATGTCATATGTAAGTTTATAGTCCGTGTTGGTTGTTGGTTAGTACAACTTTTATTAGTAACCTTTTTACCTATCTTCTCAAATAGCAGATATACGTCTGTCTATAAAGTAACCCCCCCCCCCCCCCCCAACTAACTTTTGAACGACTTGATAGTTTACCACAACATTTGGTGTACTTTAATGGGAAACAAAATACTTTTTTTTAACCAAAAAGTAAATTTTTTATCATTTAAAATGACGGCTGGGCGCCATTTTTGAATTTAGTTTTTAAATGGAAAGGGGTGTCGAGTGACACCTCATTTAAAAGGACTTTTAGTTCTGCGTCTGATCTTAGAGTTTCAAAGAAAAATATTCAGCCATAACAAAATGGCGGATTTTAAACAAATGGACTCACTCAATTTATTGTTTTGATTGTTTTATCCAGTAGTCCACTTTTTCATTTTCAGAACATAATTTTCCTAGAAATATCTCAGGTGGCTGGAAATAATATTGAAAACGTTATGTTAACAAGACGGTGCGCCGCAGATGATTGGTAGGCGGGGGCCTGCAGAATAGCCGGCTCGCTCCCCAGATTTAACCCCCTTGGATGTTTTTCTATGAGGATATCTGAAATCTAAAGTGTACAGAACCCGCCCAGAAACAATTGAAGAACTGGAGCAACGCATTACAAAAGTTTGCAGAAATATCACTCCAGAAACTTATGAAAATGTAAGACAGGAATTTCATAACCGACTTTTTATGTGCCAAGAAGTGAATGGTGAACATTCCGAACATTTAATTTAATTTTTTTTGCTTTAATTCTTAGGTTTTTTTAAATAGACTTCTTTATTTTCAAACATTTGTCATTTTGTTATGGCTGAATATTTGTCTTTGAAACTTTAAGTTCACGCGCAGAACTAAAAGACCCTTCAAATAAGGGATCACTCGACCTTTTTCCGTTTAAAAAAAATTTAAAATAGCGCCCAGTGGCCATTTTGAATGATACAAAATTTAATTATTAGCTAAAAATTAGTATTTAATTTCCCATTAAAGCACACCAAATTTTGTGGTAAAATATCAAGTTGTTCAAAAAACAGTTGCGGGGGGGGGGGGTTACTTTATAGACACAGTGTATATTAAAACATGTATCTTTTGACTCGGATGCTGTATAATAACCAGTGGTTATTAACCACTATCGATTTAAAAAAGCAAGTACTTGTTAAGTGCATTTCAAAAAGTTGTGATATAAAAAAAATCTCTTTAGTACTACTACTACCTCGGGGTTATCTATTTCTTCATAAAACCTCCAAATAATCGTATAAACCCAGTTAAAAGCATTTATTGTCCTTCCGAGACCATACACGTTGTGGGCTGTTGGTTTCCCTCTTCTCAAAACTGAGCCATCCTGTATGTCATCAAGTCTATAATAAAAAAATAAGAAAATATCCAATTTCCAGCATACATATATAACTCACAATAGACATGCATTGTAGACATAGTGAACAATTTGATCAATTTGTTCCAACCTATATTCAGGAACTTTTAACCAGGATCCTAGTAATTTAAGGAGATTTCGTTTGGTTGAGTCGTCAGAATTCTGGACGAGGTAGTTGAACGGTTTTAATATTTCCTAAAAAAATGAACCAATGGAACATAAAATAGTCACATTTTTTGCTAACATAATTTCAAACACTTACATTTGCCATATTTTCATCATCGATATTTAAAAGACAATAAAGGGAATGCCTTCCTGATCTATTTTGTGCGGTGTCCATTATGGCGTTTGAGCTACAAAAGTAATAAATGTAATTTATTATATAACTTAAGACAAAAAATTTTTAATTAAAGAAAATAAAATTTAAGAAAATAGCGAATACGACTATTTTTGGTAATTTGTTTTTTAACACATCAATAATAGGTAAATTAAAGTTACTAGCATTATTAACACTCAAAAAAGCATCTTGTGGTACAGTAATGATGGTCTTAATGCAATATTTGAAAACTATCCATAAAAATATTATTACCATACCTAATAGTAGAGTGCAAGAAGAATTCTATTAGACTGTTGTGGGACATGAGAGGTAAAAAGTTAAGACCTTGCAAATAATGTTCCTTATGCCCTAAGGATTCAAAACCTGCAAGTTGTCAAAATATCGTCCTGTGCAAAAAGGGGTTACACAAAATTTTCGAGTTAGAGGTACAGCGAGCAATTTTAATACTACAAATACTTGTGGCAAAAATTTCAAGAAGTTTTCTGTGGCCTTTCAAAAAAAAATACATTTGTGAAAATACACGAACCTTTATGAAGCTAAACTTTTTTAAATAATGCGTTTTTCTCGCTTCAAACGTACACAAAATTCTAATTATTTTCACGCTATTTGCCGCTAACACTGTCATATCTGCTAAAAGTATTGCGATTACAAAAAAAAGGTATTAGTGTTAAATTGCAGCTTGATTCGTGCTCATCTGATAATGTCAATAATGTAATTTTGCAAAGTGTATTAATCAAACAAATAATATAAATAAAGAAAGTTGTAAATAAATCGAATCTACAGGATGGCTCCTACCGCATATGAGTCACGAGTTCTCGCTTCTTTCCCCTTGCTGCGCTCATCTCGCGCTCACACTTCAGTAGAGTACTAGCTAGAATAAGGCAGCAGACGCGATTTTTATTATTGGTGTGCAATTCTACTTCTTTATCAAGAAAATGTAGGTGTACTTCAAAGGACAACTCCGCCTGCGGTGGTCCTGGGTGGATTGAGTAACCCAGTGACTATCGTTGCCGGTCCCAAGCCCGGAAAAAGGAGAAGGGTTGGGCATAGGGCTAACAACCCTATCCCGTAAAACAAGAATTGTTACGAAAGCAACACAGAGGCCTCGGCAAGGACGGATAAACTGTAGACAACCCACGCATCGAAATATGGATAATGACCAAGGTCTTAAACTAAACATTGGCTCATTGAATGTTCGTTCCATGTTGCAACCTGGTAAAATGTACGAGATCGCAGAGGAACTGGAAATATATAAGATGGATGTAACGGCACTGCAAGAAATTAGATGAGAAGGAGAAGGGTGGATTAAAAAACCGGAGTTCACGCTCTTTTATAGCGGATGCGATAGACAGGGCGAACAGGGAAACGGATTTATAGTAAATAAAAGGACCAGGAATGCTGTAATGAACTTTGAGGCAATCGACGGCAGAATCTCAAAGCTACGAATAAAAGGAAAGTTCTTCAATACTTCATTAATAAACATCTACTCACCAACTGAAGATGCGGCGGAAGAAGTAAAGCCAAGTATGCCAAAAAGTGAATAAGCATGACGCGATAATCGTCTTAGGAGATTTTAACGCACAAATCGGCAAAGAAGAGGAAAACGAAGGAATCGCAGGGAAACACACGCTGCACGAAAATACAAACCGAAATGGAGAAAGAGTCATCAATTTTGCTGCTGAAAATAATCTAGTAGTAAGCAGTACAATGTTCCCTCACAAGGAAATCCATAAGGGAACGTGGAAAATGGTTGGAGATAGGACAATAAACCAAATAGATCATGTCCTAATAAACAAAAGGCGCGCTTCCTCGGTACAAGATGTAAGGTCACTCAGGGGTGCAAACTGTTGAAGAGCTAAGGCAACAAACATAACAGCTAGTATACAGGGAGGAAATCAAGAAAGGATTAAGAAAACAAGGTCAGAAAGAAACCTTAGATGAAGGAATGGAATACTATAAAACAATCCATACTAACAGTGTCAGAAAACACGATAGGAATCAAAAAGAAGCAGAAAAACCAAGACTGGTTTGATGAACACTGCAGAGAAGCAATACAAAAGAAGAACGATGCAAGGAAAAAGTACGTACAAAGACTGACTAGAGCATCGCTAGAAGAGTACAACAACAAACGGAAGGAAGCAAACAAGCTGTGTAGGAACAAAAAACGTAATCTGATCAGAGAGCAAATAGAAGAACTGGAACAACAAAACACAAATAAAAGCCATCGAAAATTCTATAAAGATGTAAAAAAGATAACAAGCTCATTCAAACCATCAACAATCTCGTGTATAAATAAAAGAGGAGAAGTGCTTACTGACGAACGTGACATATTGAACAGATGGAGAGAATACATTGAAGAACTCCTTCTAGATGCGGAAGACCTGGAAGAAGTAGGTGAAAACCAGTATCAGACAGTAGATCCAGAAGTATTAGAACCAAGCCACGAAGAGGTTGTTCAGGTTATAATGAAGTTTAAGAATAACAAAGCCCCAGGTATAGACACAATCACAGCAGAAATGCTAAAACATGCAGGAGAAGAGCTATGGTGTAGATTACATAGTCTTATCAACAGAATATGGAATGAGGAGCAAATGCCTGACGAGTGGAAAATGGGAGTCATCCATCCGATACTGAAGAAGGGAGACAGAAAAATATGTAGCAACTACAGAGGCATAACACTGTTGAATGTCTCCTATAAGGTACTATCAAGTATACTATACAATAGAATTGTATACTTTGCTGAACAGGCACTGGGTGATTATCAATGTGGGTTCAGAACAAACCGATCCACCAACGACCAAATACATATGATGAGGCAGCTGTTTGAGAAATGCTATGAGCACAATATAGATGTATACAACCTATTCGTAGACTTCAAACAGGCCTTTGACAGTATACATAGGAACACGTTAATGCTCAGATTAACATCCTTAGGCATACCAATGAAGCTTATTAAACTGGCCAGAATGACGCTGAATGGATCGAGAGCGGTAATCGCAATTCAAGGTAAATTAACCGAAAGCATCAATGTGAACAGTGGGGTACGGCAGGGGGATGCGCTCTCAGCATTATTATTCAACTTAGCTTTAGAATCAGCAGTGAGAAAATTAAATCTTGAGAGCAACCTACTCAGCTCCAAACAACAACAACTGTATGCATACGCAGATGATATTGTCATATCATGCCGTACAAAGACGACGCACAGTGATGCGAAACTCCGGTTTTGCGGCCAAAACTAGTAATCGTATTTCGATTTTTATTAAATTATGTAAATCGCGATTTTAAAGGTTGCTCATCACGAATCTGTAATCAGGATTGCAAAAAAACAAAATGGCGGATTCAATATGGCGGACTCAAATACTAAAAATAGACATATTAAAACAAAAATTTGTATATTGGGGTTTTCAAAGACATTGATTACAAATCTATAATTAGAATTCCAAAGAAACAAAATGACAGATCCAATATGGCGGACTCTAATACTAAAAACAGATTAAAACCAAAATTTGTATACGGAGATTTTTTGAATCATTGATCACGAATCTGTAATACAAATTACAATCAATATGTTAAACGCGAATGTACAAAAATATGAAATTAGAACACTAATATTGAAAGAGGAAACAAAAAAATCGAGAAAAAAACTCCTAATCTTTACACAATTTTAACAGGCCATCCTCGCTCCATATATAGGGTATTATTTAACGTTTCACTTGTATTTTTTTTAAATGTAATTGATATTAGAGAAATCTAAAGAAAAAAATACATAATTTTGACGCACTGCACTTTAGAGCACTACCAATGAATACCAAAGTCTATAATATTAGCTTTGGTCTTATCTTGAACGAATAATACTTCACACAAGTCTTTATAGACGATTTTGTAACTCAAATTATCCATTTTGTATATCGATAACTTCTTATGAGTAATGAAAACATTAAATAAAACTGAACTAAAAAAATTGTCTAATGGTAATAATTAAAACAAGTGGCAAACAAGTGACCTGCACGAACTTGATGCTCGTATGTTTAGCTGCCTGTGCCATTTAACACGTAGAGTGCCGTGGTGCGTATACGCTGTTCTTCATATCTAATCATACAATCCTCAAAAACCAAAACCCTACTTAAATTTACCAAGCGATAAACATATATTTATGTAAGAGATATTGGATTAGTGTTCCGCCATCTTGGATTTGATAATTATGAAAAATTAACAATTTTTGAAAGTAACAACATAGAAAATCTTTATTACCGTCAAAGAAATCAATAGGTACTCTATTTGTTGGTCGTTTATACCTGATTTGGTGCGATGTCGGGGATTTCCTATATTTTCGATTCACTATATGAGGCGCGCCTTAAATAAGTAAATCTCAAATTTTGTCACTCTATGACATTTGATGACATTGTATTTAGGTACGTTAGATTGCATACTTTTTGCACTATAATAAGATTTGAAAAAGAACTCGATGTTTTGCGATGTTTAAATTTCCCAAGCTACTAACGCTAGATTTTCTATGAAAAATATGCTTATTTTAAAACTCCCATAAAAGAAAATATCTATATATTTTTTTACCGGACTATTTTTTTTAACAATGAAACTGGTCTAAACTTACAATAAAACTCGAAAAACTTCCTTGTATGTTCAAGCTGTACAGGAACATTGAAGCGAAACTAAGATTTCATTATTAGAAAGCTGATTTATCAAAAAAGAATATATGTTGGCCTTGTTTGACAACGTGTTACATAGCATCCCAAAGTCCAAATGAACTAATTTTTTGGCTCTCGAGGTTTGAATGTATTCTAAACAAAATCCCATTATCAAAAATAAAAATTTAGTATGTGGGATAAGTAGGGTTTTGGCCGCGAAATAGGGGTTTCGCATCACTGTGCGACGCTTCAAGCAACTTATACCAAGTTAAAAAACGAAGTGAAAGAAGTGGGACTAACGGTTAATGCGCAAAAAACGAAGTACATGAGAAACACCAGAAGTCATATAAACCAGGATGGACTAGAAATAGGAGAACAATTCTTTGAAAAGGTCACTAGCTTTGTTTATCTGGGATCCAAATTACACGATAAGAACGATATGAGTGAAGAGATTACGACCATATGCATAGCAGGAGCGAAAAGCACATACATATACAAGAAATTACTGACATCACAGCTGATAAGCAAAACGACCAAACTCAGATTATATAAGACCTTGATACGACCGGTAGCCACGTATGCATGCGAAACATGGACCCTCACTAAAGCAGATGAAAATCGTTTAAGAAGATACTTGGACCGGTACAAGAAGCAGATGGATCTTGGAGATACAGAATGAATCACGAACTAAATGCATTAATATATGGAGAAGATATAGTGAGGTTTGTGAAATCCCAACGAATTAGATGGCTGGGCCATATACGAAGAATGGAATTAGAAAGACCAACGAGAAGGATAACCGAATGGAAACCCTGCGAATCGAGACATCGGGGCAGACCGAAGAAAAAATGGAAAGATGATGTGGTGGAAAATCTCAAGAAACTTAGATGCAGAAATTGGTGGACCAAAGCTACCGATAGGAATAGATGGCAGACCATTGTAGAGCAGGCCAAAACCCACCCTGGGTTGTAGTGCCAATTGAAGAAGAAGACTTCAAAGGACATGGTATAAGGTTATATTATGTAACTGCAAAGGTGCAGTGGAGTCATAGGAGGGTTTGCTTTAGCATTCCAACTTAATCTCTAAACTTCAAACTACAACTCCGACTTCAACTTATCTTGGGCCTTTCTCGTTACAGTTATTATTATTATTTGTAATATTCTAAAATAATCCCAAAGCGTGGATATTTTAGAAAGCACAATCTCTGAAAGTTTTTACAAATACAACAAATATTGTTTATTCGACAATTGCAGGACTTATTTCTACAATGTATTAGATGTTAATGAATTTCTTTCAAAAATTGGAACTTACCTTTCTTGCAACCACATGTACCTGTATGTCAAAAATTATCTTGGTCAAGAGTGGTCATGGATTTTTAATCAATTGTCGAGGCTAGTATCGTGCATTTATGTCAATCATTTTAGGATTGGCAAAATTTGTCAAGCAGTTTTGGTGAAGTTTTCTTGCTATTGTAATCTTAAGGATGATATGATATGACCAAGATAATTTTTGACATCCCGTACTAAATAAAATAGTCACTTCTTCAGCAAACGTTGATTGACTTTCCTATTTTCAACTCTCCATCTATGGTCAGAGATACTTGGCAGCAACTTTCTGATGTTGATAACTTATTACTACATTTGAGTCTTTGAGTTTTTTGTGCGCATAATTTAAATTCTTTTTTCAAAGCCTGTTTCAGTAATCTTACTAATTTTTTTTTTATTTAGAACCGTTCAAATCTGTGTAACGATTATACACAAAAGTAACAGAGAAACCTTTTCTTTTTTCCAAACCTTTTCTAAGTTATTGTAAAATTGTGTTTAAAGTCCCATCGGTATTTGCTATATCCTGACTTGTACTCGTTCTTGGAATTGCAGCAGTTTTGAGAATTTTTTTTTAAAGCAATTTACATAATATTTTACTTCCATCGAATTTAAATAGTTAGAAGCAATTCATTTAAAAATAACGTAACTCTTTTTGGAAATCTCTTCTGATTTAAACTCTTTTAGCAGAAGACGCATTTCTTAATATCAAAAATATTTGTTCGCATTGAAACTCCTTCATCTGCCTCTAAAAATGACACCACTGTTGAATCTGATGCATCCTTTTGATGTTTTTCATGCAGTATTTCTATGTTATTTGCACTGGTATAACTTTGCATTACCTAGCTCTTGCGTTAAATTAAAAATAACCGCACGAATTTTTTAATGGATAGTTTTAACTTCGCCTGTGATTTTTCGGTACCGTTTACAAAATTCCCTAAACTGTTTTTGCAGATCAAGCACTGCTCCAAGGGTTTCACTATGTCAAATTTAAATTTTGTTTCAAGCTCACTTTCTGAGCTTGTACTTTCCAAAATATCCACGCTTTTGAGTTATTTTAGAAAATTGCAAATAATAATAGATATAATTGTCAACTATTTTTTGCTAGTTGCGACGACGAAAAAGGCCCAAATTAGGCCGAAGGTTTGAGATGAAGTTGAAATGGCAGGAAAAATTCTGCTGTGACCCTACTGGACCTTTGCAGTTACATAATATAAACTTATTCCATGTCCTTTGAAGTACACTTACATTCTCTGGATGAAGAAGTAGAATTACTAACTCCAACAATATTAAAAATTTAAAAATAAACGCCTGCTGCCTGATGCCAACTAGTACTCTACTGAAGTGTGGGTGCGGGCTGAGTGCTAGCAAGCTGAAAGAAGCGAGAACTCGTGACTCACATATACGGTAGTACCCATTCTGTAGATTCGATTTATTTGCAACTTTCTTTATTTATGACCAATACTTCTTTTTAGCTGCAATACTTCAGCAGTTATTCCCCCTCCGTAAGGGGCCGCGCATTTTAATAAATGTAACATTTGTTTAAAAATAGAAAAGCCACAGAACACTTTTTGAAATTTTTGCCACAGGTATTTGTAATATTGAAATTTCTCGCTGTGCCTTTAACTAAAAAATTTTGTCTAACGCCCTTCTGAACAGAACCCTTTTTTAACAACTTGCAGTATTTGAATTCTTAAGGCATAAGGAACAGAGTGCCCGCAAGCTCACTTTTTAAGCGACTTTTTCAGCCGCGACCGCTTGTAACAGGATCTCGACTTGCCTATAATACAAGTTCTTTATATTTTAATATATCAATTTGAAATAGTACCGTCTAATTACACACTAAAACTACTTCATATGAAGTCTGTTTTAATTTTTCATCATTTCTATTTCTTTCGAAAATAACCAAATCGTTTTATTGCTTTACACGATATCGTGTACCGTATAAGAATAGTGGTTCGGCTAGCCGCATAGGGTACGGCCACGGTAACCGACCACGCCTTAAGCTGATTAGATTCGGACGGATTTCGGCCAAATATTTTTGTAAAAGCTTTATTTTAAGAATTATCAAAAAAAGTGCAAAGAATAAAAAATAAGTTTTTTTTACTAGAGCTAGTTTATAGGTGAAGTTAAGATCACGTGACTTCTCAAAAATGCGTTGTTGAAATTAAAAAGTATCGTTTTTTCCCTTAATTTTTAATATGGTTGAATATTGCTGCTAATTCGCATAAACTACTTCAAATAGGCTTTCAAACTGTTTAAAGTTAATAGCAATTCGGGTTTGCGTTTTAAAATAAATAATTAATCAATTAGAAAATTTTCAAAAATTCTTGAAGGGCGCCAGAGTAAAATTTGGGAGCATATTAACAAAACAAATTTGTAATTAATTCCAAGCTCTATCGACTCAGAAAATTTTAAGAAAACGGCGTAGGCAGTTTTTGAGGAGTAATGTTTTGAAAATATCCAAAACTTTGGCCCGCTGGCTGGTATATTTACAATTTTCATTTATGTAAAATGTTTTTACATCACTTCATTATACTCATTAAGAACTATCAAACAATATGACAATTTTTACTGTTTGGATTTTTTGTTTCTGAGTAATCGGGCATTAAAATTTAAATTTTCAAAAATTCGTAGTGGCCATTTTAAAGATACTGCATTTGTGTAAAAAATCATTTAATTTGTATTTAGATGCACTAGAACTCAGTGTATTTAAAATATAAAAAAAGTATTTATAAAATAATCTATTCCAAAAAAAAGTCGGTGGCACTACACCCCAATCAGGAGTTTGGCCTGCAATGCGGTGGGTCAGGGCCGCCATACCATCGCTTCCGATACCCAGCCGTCTCGCACTCTTATATGAAGTACGGGGTGGTGTGGTAAGCACCACGCCTTAGACGGCTGCCTTACTTCCCTCACCCATCGAGGGGTTTGGTTCCCAATTTTTAAAAAACCGACTGGGTAGGCCGCCCGCCAGACATCCAGTCTCAGATTTAAACCAAAGACCTTCCGCGTAGCAGCCAAGTGTCCTAACCACTCGACCACTCTGGCGCCAGGTCCAACAAAACAGGTCTAATTTCCGGTTCCGGTTCCGACTAACGACCTTACAAAAAACTACCTGCAACTAAAAAACTTCTGCACACCAAATCTTATAAACATCAGGCAAAGGGTTCCGGATATATAGGGGAATGAACGAACCCACCCACCCACCCACGGACAGATATTTTTTTAAAACCAATTTTGGGTTCCTTTGACCCCAAAACGCGTATTTCCGTTAAAATCTAAAATTTCAAAATTTGCATTACCTCTTAACTTTCCTTAATGATTATTATTTATCTATAAAATACTTAATTATTTTAACAATATATATTTATTTTAATCTTATACGTATTTCGGCATGTTTACATGCCATTGTCAAAGGCTATAGCAACAGTTAGTGTTGTTATAGCAATAGAACTTGGTGACTTGATCTCGGTAATCGTCTGCAGATGACTTGATTTCTTATTCTAAAATGTCCAATAGAGGAGAATTTAAGAGATTAATTTGCTCATTCATTAACGGTACGGTTTTTAAATGTTTGTGAATTTTAAATGCTTTTAGTTTACCCAACTTACGTTTATCATCATAAAAAACTAATAAGCAGCGAGTGTAAAGAGAGAACCAAAAATTCGGGAGAGAGAACATGATGGCAGACCTTTTACAACATTGGCGACAGTATCAGCGATATAAAAGAACGTGTAAAATTGCAGAAATGGCTGCCAATAACCAGTTTCAGTGTTCATTTTTAATGGGTGTTGAGAATCTACCTGCAATCATGGTAATTGAGGAAGCGGAAAGAAGGATACATGTGGAGTTCACAACAATTCCTTCGTATATGATAATAATTCTAGCAGATATCAGAGGGTACCACTATGAAGAAGGAAATCGAACCATAATATTAACCTCACTGAACCGGGGGCCCATAATTTTTCAATTTCCGAATCTTCTCGTACTGGAGGCTGCGTTTGCAGCACTGGACTCATTTGCAAGGGAAAGGGTGAATTTGATCTCACCCCCCAGTTCCAGTTCCAGTTCCAGTTCCAGTTCCCCCAGTTCATCCGATTAGGGTTTTGCGGGTACTTATTGTAAACTGTATTTTTACAAAATATTTTTCAATAAAAGTAATTAAATAGTGTAAACATTTTATGGTGTTATTCGATGTCATTGAATGATAGTGTTCTAGTAAGTGTTTAGCGTAATTGGATTTATGGGGGTGTTTGTATTTGTAACAACGTACGGATTCTTTATACTAGATATCAATATTTCTAATTGCCTGGCCTATATAAACCGAATTACAATTCGAACAGTTTAATTTGTATATGCCTGATTTCAACAAATCGTCTGTTTTTGATTTTGCATTAAACAAAGTGTTTAAGAAACATTTTATTCTTATTCGTAGTGGTCTTCAATGTAAAGATACTGCATTTGGGAAAAAATCATTTAATTTGTATTTAGATGCACTACAACTCAGTGTATTTAAAATTTAAAAAAGTATTTATAAAATAATCTTTTCCAAAGAAACAAGTCTAATTTCCGGTTCCGGTTTCGATTAACGACCTTACAAAGAACTGCCTTCCACTAAAAAACTTCTGCACACCAAATCTGATAAAAATCAGGTAGAGGGCTCCGGAGATATAGGCGAACAAACCACTTTTTTGGGTCCCTTGGATCCCAAAACGCGTATTTCCGTTAAAATCTGAAATTCGAAAATTTTGCATGAAATCATAACTTCCTTACTTCAGTAGAAGTATGGGAAAATAAAAATGAAAAACCTACAAGAATGAACCGATTTCCTGTCACTATGTACATTGTGCAGGTTGTCTCAAAACTGCACGTAAATATTTTGGAAACGTATTGTACAGCTTAAAATAAAAAGAAGTTTGCACAAATGTAGGTGCGGAAACAATTCCTTACTCATTCCTTACTGATATAAATTTTCAGAAAAATTAATTTTTAGTAAGTATTTTACAAATAAAGTTATTAATAACCACCAACCATTAATGGCTTGCAAATAGCCATTTGCACGTCACACTGTTATATCGCAATCGTTTAAATACATACTATTGCTAATTGGTCCTTAAACTTGTTCTACTTCTTATCAAAGAGTTCCTGCGTCATTTATAGGAGCTGAATACGCAAGCACGCACGCACGTTTCATTATACATTGGACCGAAAATTTTCCTAAACATTTTACGTTCGAATCTATTTAGTAGTTCCTCGTTCCTTTTGTTCAGCGTCCAAGATTCACACCCGTAGGCGACTACAGGTCTTATTAGTATTTTGTAGAGCTACATTTACTTGATCTGAGTTCTGGACAGCAAGTTTGATCTTAACATCTTGTCTAGCGAATACATGCATCTATTACCTGTCATTATGCGCCCATATTAAAATATTTGAATTCTTTAATTTTTTTAAGTGTTTTTCATAATTTTTAAGTGTTCACTTGTAGTTCTTCTTTGTTCGTTCGCATGCATTCCGTTTTATTTCCGTTTACTTGCAGTCCCATCTGGAACCCGGCTCTAGCTAGATGTGTGTAATCTTCCTCGATCCTCACGTACGACGTTTTCTAGTGCTAGAGTTAATAAAATTCCGCCGTGGCCTATCCCAAGCCAGCATGAGAAAGGAGAAGGGGGAGGATTAACAACAGGTTCCAGCTGGCCCGGCTGCAAGCACCTTGTAAGGGCTCCTACCTACAATTACGGAGAAAAGACAGCTAACGGCTTCAAACCATCTACTAAATGGATAAGGTACTGCAAATCTGGAAACAGAAATCTAAAAGAATGGGAATACCTTATATACACTACAATTCGCAGATGACCAGGTATTAATTGCACAAGACGAAGAGAATATAGAGTACATGTTGCGAAAGGCACAAAAAGAATATAAGAAATAGGGGCTAAAATTGAATTTAGCAAAAACACTGTATTTATGCGTAGGAAAAAATAACGACGCTTTAACAATAGAAACCAGCAAAACGCTTTCAATGTGCCAGAATGCAAAATATTTAGGTGCCACACTAGAAACGCAAGGTTTATACGAAGTGAAAGTAAAGGAACGAATAAAACAAGGACGAAGGGTAATAGAAGCCCTAAATGAAAAAGTATGGAAGGAACACGTTAGTATAAACACAAAGAAGCAGATATACAACACAATAGTACAGAGTGTGGTACTATATAGAACGGATACAAAGGAGGGACTCTCGGTTAACTCCGCAAAGACCTCCACCTTGGCCTTCACAAGAAAAAGGAACCTCAACTTGAGGGGCTTAAAACTGTGGGGCCAAGAAATAAGGAGGGTAACAGAGGTCAAGTACCTGGGAGTCATTTTTGACACCAGACTTACCTTTCAACCTCATGTTGCAAACATAACAAACAAAGCCACAAAAGCCCTCTGGGCGGGCAGGCGAATGTTTGGGAAAAATTGGGGGATAAAACCCGCAATGGTACACTGCCTATACACCAAGGTGGTACTACCGGTAGTTACCTATGCATCAATTATTTGGTGGCAAAAGGCAGATAAGGCGGCAATAAACGCCAAACTGGGCCATCTACAGAGGCTAGCATGCCTGGGTATCACTGGCGCAATGTCAACTACCCCAACGGCAGCCATGGAGACACTGCTGGACCTCCCTCCCCTCCGATTGGTGGTGGAGTTTGAGGCCCTAGCAGCGGCATACAGGCTCAGAGATAACATCAGGGGAAGGACTCCCTGGAGGAAAGACTCTCACCTAAAGATCTTTCAAAAACTAGCCGAAAACAGCATACTACAAATGCAGTCAGACAAAATACTCAAAAGTTATCACTTCAACAAACCCTTTAAGATTATAATCTCGGAGGGGGGGGGGGAGAAATGCATTTACAACAAACCGTACAAACAATTTTGGAAGCGTGTGGTACACAGACGGATCCAAGATGGGAGACAAAACCGGAGCCGGGGCATATGAAGAAAGCACAGGGAATGAAATTACTATAAACCTGGGCCGTTATGCCACCGTATTCCAGTCGGAACTAACAGTAATAACCAGTTGCGCACAGGCAATGGCGGAAAGAAACTATGAGAACAAGCAAGTTCTCATTAGGTCTGACAGTCAGGCTGCCTTAAAGGCCCTACTGTCAGAGGAGGTCAACTCCAATACAGTAAAAAGCTGCCTGGTAGCCCTAACTGAACTGGCTGCCCGTAACAGAGTTACTCTGGAGTGGGTACCAGGGCATCAGGGAATAGCAGGAAACGAAAGGGCAGACTCACTAGCTAGGAGAGGAGCCGAACGCACCCTGATCGGTCCTGAGCCCACCTGCAGTATTGCTTATAGCAGGGCAAAGGACCTCCTCAGAGAAGCACATCGCAAGCATTGGAATGCGTTGTCTGGACTGAGACAGTCAAAACTGTTTATTCAAGACCCGTCCAGGAAGACTACCAAACAAATCCTGAAGCTTGACAGGAGCAACCTAAAGAGACTAGCAAGTCTCCTCACGGGACACTGTAAGATGATGAAACACCTCAACACGATGGGTCTAACAAACGACCCTGCGTGTAGAGTGTGTGATATGGAGGAGGAAGCCCCATTACATATAATCTGCCGATGCGAAGCACTGGCAGCAAAAAGGCTTAGGAGATTCGGAGTCCCCCTTGTGAACGTAGAAGAACTCCAAGCCATCCCCCTCAGGGACGTCCTGGACTTTGTGAAAGATACAGGACTACTTGAGGGAGACTAACTATTACAGGGGGCACAATAGGCCTACTATGGCCGCAGTGCAGTGGGCAAAGACCCCAACCCTTGGAAAAAAATATATAGAACGGATATATGGCAATTATCGAAGAGAAATAAAGCGTAATTAAGAGCCCTGAAAGTGGACTACTTTGAAGAAGAAGAAGATTAAATAATATGGGCAAAAGTACATTCCCCTGTTGTACATTTCTTTTAATTTTAAATTGCTCGCATATACACAGCGCTTCATTCACCGTTAGTTTGGTTAGGCGTATTAGATCACTATTATGTGTACACAACATTAACTCTATGAATAGACGACCTATGGACTAATTTTAATGTATGATCTAATAAATATTTTCTAGTTTTTAATACTTTCTAAGTAAAGCTTCCCAATAATTGAATTAGGGCAGAACTAAAGACTCGCATAGTTCTTTCTTTACGTTAACACTGAAGACATCTCTATTACCATAAAACAGCTTCATATAGCTATTAGCAGTATTGGTATCAATAAACATCTGTTTAACAACCATTGAGAGTAGGCTTCTCGCAGTAGAAAATCATCTAGTCTGGGTACAACACTTTCCACGCGGTAACTTTGTATCTCTTTGGCCTCTACGATTTATTCTTTCGTCTCGGGCGTTTTTACATATATTGATGTGGCAGTACTGTGCATTCCTTTCAAATGTAACGGGTGTTCAAAAAATTCGTATCATGTTATTGTTGTGTGTGATAATATTCAAAGGAAAAAAAGGAAAAACAATATTAACATAAACAGTGCACAAATCAACAAAACGGATATGAAGGAAACAGTAGAAAACCCAATAAACACACTTCTGGAACGAAACACCGAGATTGCCTCAACCTACGTAGTAAAACCGCGAAAAGAAGAACTTTCCATGACAATAAAATTAGAAAAAAGGGAAGATAAAAGAGAAGCGATAAAAAATAAAAACAAACTCAAAGAAACTGGAATACACATTGATAATTACTTACCAGAAGAAAAAAGCAGGATCCAAACAAAAAAAACTGAGAGACGTAGCAAGGAAAAAAGGGCGAGTACAATAAATAAAACTAATAGTGATAGAGAAGTTTGGAACTGGAATAGCAGAACGAATCAGCTAGATAAGGAACCAAAAACCCAATCAAAAAACAGACAATAAACAACGACTATGGGTTGAAAAGCCTACCGCTGGCCCCAAAAGAATTAAGGAAATTCAAAAAATGCAAGAGGGGAAAAGGTGTAAGAAACTTAATGGAAGTCATAAACTGTTCTATTGCGGTGTACCAGAAAATGAGAGAGCAAGGGCAGGAGTTGGCTGCATAGTAGAAAAAGAAAATGCAGACAATATTAGAAAGGTAGAGTATGTCACTAAAACCGAAAATGATCTTTTGGTCATACTTAACGGTGGTAAGACCCATTGTTACTTACGCGTTTTAAGTGTAGTGGATAAAAACCAAGGAAAGTAGAGCGCAGAAAAAGTTGCTAAAAGTGCAGCGGTTGGCCTGTATGGGAGTTACTGGTACTATGCATACACGCCCAACAGCTGCAATGGAAGCTATGCTTAACCTTTTTTTGCACATACAGATAACGAAGACTGCGATGCCTTCAGATTGCAACTAAATCAAAAGACCTAATTGCACATTTAGAAATTCTAAATAAATTTCAGCAAGAACTTCTGTCCAAAGCAAATGATATACTAACGCCAGTTAGGTTCAATTATGGACGATCGTTTGAAGTGGTTATTCAGGAACGCTAAACGTGGAGCTTCGAGGAACCAAAACTAGAGAAAGGACCAATCGTTTGATATATGGATAGATCCAATACAATCACCGGCGTGAGCATAGGTATTTATGGCGCAGGAGTAAGGTTGTTAAAAACCTTAGGTCAAATACCTAAAATCTTTCAATCAGAGATTCATGCCATAGGTATCTGCGCTATGTCTAGGAATAGGCTACAGCTTAACTAGAATCTGCATCCTATCAGACAGCCAAGCAACACTTAAAGCTCTGACTTCTAACAATTTTGAGTTTGAGATTGCTTGGGAATATGTACAAACCGTAAATCAACTGGCAAGAAACAACAAGGTATTGTTGATGTGGATGCCAGGCCATAAACGCATCGCTGGGAATGAGGCAGCTGATCGCCTTGACAAAACAGGGTCGGAGTCTCATTACATTGGTTTGGAGCCGTTCTGCGACGTAGCAAAAAGCCACTTAATGGCCGAAGTCAGTACATGAAAAGAGTCTCAAATGACCTCCCACTGGTAGAACATTACAGGATTAAGGAGGGTTAAAAAATTTATATTTCAGTGGCCAAACAGTGCACGTGAATTTATTGAACTTAGGAAACAGGAGTTACGGGATATAACAAACCTTCTAACTGGACACTGCTCTCTAAGAGATCATCTCAATATAATGGACAAAGCTGAGAAAAATCTATGTCGATTCTGTGACTTAAGAGGTATTACTAGGTTAGAAGGGTTTCACAAAAAGTCTAAACAGGTCAAAGTGATGAGAGGCAATATTTCTTGCCTGAACGACCCAATAAACAACCTACAATCTTCAAGCATATCAAACATTTTGTAGTTACCGCTATTTTAAATTTAGTTTGAAACCTTCTGAATTATTAGAATGGGCATTCTGCATCCGAATTTCAAATTTATATAATTACGCTTGTTGAAAAAACTTGATACCCAAAAAACTTTTATTACGGTATCGAATTTCTTTCAAAACTTATTTTTCTAACGAATTGATTTTATCTATTATACCTATACCTATACATTTTAAGTTTTGTCAAAATTGAAGTATTCATTCGGAAGATATGGGGGAACGGACGAAATACCAACCCATTCATACAAAAACAATGTTCAGTTTAAAACTTAAAATTGAACATTCGTTTTGTTCTGCTTCCAAAAATGTAAAAATAGATACGTGGAACTAGGGGTGCATAACAGTTTGATTTACATCAGATCATAGGTTAATCTAGATGTATTAAATACTTAATATTTAATTAGTTTATATGAGTAAACAAAGCATAAAACTTTAAACCCCGTATGTAGGAACACATAGAAATTATAAAATACATACTTCTTATCTTTTCAAATATTCTGCCCACTACACGTAACAAATCAAACAGTAATAAACACTTGCTTCCACAATTGCTTGTATGGATTTACGTCAGAAACTAGTAGCTAAAAAGTGCGTGCGCCACAACTTGATCGTGCTATTACAGACAGGTTATAGTCGCGAATTAATTAAGTGTTTTCTGTTCATTATTATTGACGACAACCTGAATATTCATTATTTTATATAATGTTATACTTTAAAGTGATTACTTTTTTGTTTTCAAAAATAATTATAACATACAAGTATACGAGGATCGTTCGAAAAGTTTTTTGGGCAAAAAAATCATTTTATGTTTTAATATAGTTTCCTGCTCGCTCAACGTACTTATTCCAACGATGCTCCAAAGCAGCAATGCCGTCTTTGTAGATCGACGAACCCAAGTCCTCAAAATAGCTATTCACAGCAGCGATTACCTCGGAATTGTATAAAAATCTTTTACTGCCGAGCCATTCTTCAGGTATAAAAATAGATAAAAATCGCTGGGAGCCAAATCTGGCGAATAGGGCGAATGGGGCACTAATTCGAATCCCAATTTATGAATTTTGGCCATGGCGATTGCAGACGTGTGTATAGGTGCGTTATCTTGATGGAAAACCACTTGCTTTTTCGCCAAATGAGGCCGTTTCTCTTTGATTTTGTAGCTCAATTGCTGCAACAAATTGGCATAATAGTCGCCATTTATTGTTTTTCCCTTTTCCAAGTAGTCGACGAAGATAATTCCATGAGAATACCAAAATACAGTTGCCATAACCTTTCCTGCTGACAAAACCGTTTTTGCCTTCTTCGGTGGCGGAGAACCTTTGTGTGTCCATTGTTTGGACTGTTCCTTGGTTTTGGGAGTGTAATGGTGGACCCAAGTTTCATCGACGGTTATAAAACCGCGCAAAAAGTTCTTCGGATTGCGGCGAAAACGTGCCAAAAGATTTTGAGAAAAAATCAATAGATTCCGTTTTTGCTCCGGTGTGAGCAAACGCGGCACCCAAAGCGCTTATATTTTTTCATTTCCAATTCTTCAGTTATAATTCTGTGTACACTGTCATTCGAGATGCCCACTATGTCTGCTAACTCGCGCACTTTTACTCAACGGTCATCCAATACGATACGGAGGACTTTTTCAATCATATCCGGGGTAGTAGCCGTTTTTGTGCGTCCACTGCGGGGTTCGTCTTTTCTGCTCACACGACCACGCTTAGACTCGGCAACCCAGTTTTTAATCATTGAAAACGAAGGAGCGGACTTCAAAAATGTCGAGTCCGACTCTGCTTTGATTTCGGTTGGTGTTAAGCCTTTCAAATGAAAGTACTTTATCACTGCTTGCAACTCAGTTTTTTCCATTCTTTACGAAATAACTCGAGACGCTCACTTTGGTGCACTATCAAACACAAACTAATTGACAGATCGCTCTATACTGTCATATTTAACCTAAGAAAGGATGGTTCTGAAAAATGGTAATGCAAATTCCGCCAACTTAGCGCCATCTCTGTGTTAGGCCACGTACATTTCAAACGATCCTCGTAGGTAGTTCTAAAAGCTAGAAAAGACCTCTAGAAATGAGGTCCGTGGAACCTGAAAGGTATAAATGTTTGTACCTATTGAGGTGTTAGGACATACGGCAGAGACTCTTCAAACATTTTTGTCGGGTCCCAAGTCAGTACAGCCACCAACTACGAGGGAGGGGGGGGATAGAACTCAGAAAAACGTCAAATGCCAGCTCATATTTGCTTTTATAGAGATTTATTCAAGCTTTAAATTCATAATATATATATAGCACAGCACTCTCAGGCCTCTTGGCCTATGGCTTCTATTGCATGTTTCCATGCTTTCCTGTCTTTTGATTTAGCTTTCCAGTCTGTCAATCCAAAGCTTCTTAAATCTCGTTGTACGTCACTCCACCAAGTCATTTTAGGTCTACCCTTCCTATTTCTCCCTTCTGCTTCCTTTTCTAAACTTATTCTTACTAGATCCTCCTTTTCCATTCTATTTATGTGTCCCAGCCATCTCAGACGGCTTTGCTTAATGATTGTATTTAGATTTGGTTCTTGGTATAATTCCTCTAGTTCTTGGTTTGTTCTCCTTCTCCATACATTGTTCTCTTCTATTCCGCCAAATATTTTTCTTAGTATCCTTCTCTCCCATATATTGATCTTATTTTCGTATATTTTTGTTACTACCCAGGTTTCTGCACCAAACGTTACCACTGGTCGTATCACTGTTTTGTATAACCTGATTTTAGTTTTTCTTTGTATGTTTTTGTCTTTTAGTACACTGTCCAGGGCTGCCGCACATCTTATTCCCATTGTTAGTCTTCTGTCTATGTCAGTTCCCTGTTGACCACTACTTGCTATCTGCACCCCTAAGTACACTATTTTATTAACTATTTTAAATTTAAATTTTTTCTCTGTGCTTGTTTGGAAAGTTAGGTTTTGGTTTTCCTCTTGTGTTCTATTCCATAGTATCGTGTAATTGGATTTTTCTTCATTTAATTCTAAACCTGCCCTTCTTGCTTGTTCTTCTATAGTTTTAATGATTCTTTTAAGTTCCTCCTTAGTCCTTGCTAAAACTACTAGGTCATCGGCGTAAGCTAGTATTTGGTAGGGTCCTGTTATAATGTTTTGTTCCATTTTTAGTTTAGTTTTCCTTAGAATATTTTCAAGCACTATGTTGAAGATTGTTGTGGACAAAGGGTCCCCTTGTTTCACCTGAGTTACTTTGGAATTCCTTGGATAAAGCTTGTTTAAATTTAATTGTATTTATTGTAACTTTTAGAGTCATTTTTACTAGATTTATTAAATCTTTCGGTATTTCCAAGATTTCCAGCGCCTTGTAAATTTCTGGTCTTTTTAATTTATCATACGCCTGTCTGAAGTCTATGAAGAGTGCGTGAATGGGGATGTTTTTCAGGCTACATTTTTCGTGGCTTTGCTGTAAAATGAAGATCTGATCGATTACAGATTTTCCGTCTCTAAACCCCGCTTGGTATCTCCCAATTTTGTGTTCCGATTCTTGTTTTAGCCTTCGGTTTATTAATTGAGCTAGAATTTTGTAGGCCACGTTTAGCAGTGCTATTGGTCTATAGTTTGATACTATATTTCTGCTGCCTTTCTTATAAATTGGACACAAGATCGCTTTTGTCCATTCGGTTGGCATTTCTTTTGTTTTCCAGATCTGTGTTATTAGTTGATGTAGTCTTTGCAGTATTTTTTCGTCTGCATATTTTATTAGTTCGGCCTCGATTTTGTCTGATCCTGGGCTTTTATTGGCTTTTAATTTTGTAACTATTTCTATCACTTCTTCATAGGTTGGAATTTTTGTCATTTTCCAGGTATGCTCTGTGGCTGTGGTGTCTCTTTTTCCTTTGTATTATTTTCTGTTAGTGTCTGTTTAAAGTATTCGGCCCATATTTCCGCCATTTCTTGCTCTTCCATACAGAGATCTCCTTTTTTATTTTTCAGTCCCATGGTTTTGTACTGGAAACCTTTTTTTCTTCTTTTATGTATTTGTAGAATTCTTTTGTATTCTTATTTTTATACTCTTCTTCTATTTTTTCTAATTTTTCATTTTTTACTTTTCTCTTTTTTTCTCTGCATAAATTATGTGCTTTGTTCCTTGCTCTTTTGTATTCTTCATACAGTTCCTGCTTTCCTGTTTTCAGGAATTCCATTCTTAATGCTTTCCTTTCTTCAATTGCTATTCTGCATTCTTCGTCCCACCAGTCTTTTTCCTTCTGTTGTTTCTTTGTTCCTAGTTGTAGGGCACTTTCCCTTAGTATTAGTTTTAGTTGTTCCCATTCTTCATCTACATTTTCCTTTTGTGTTTGGTTTTCTTCGATATTTCTTGTACTTTTTTTGTACTTTTGTTGTATTTCTTCTTTATTCAGTTGCTCGATGTTCCTCCTTGCCCTTTTTTCTTTTCTTTGTATAGTGTTTGTTGTAGTCTGTTTTATTTTAGCCACCACCAGAAAATGGTCCGAGTTTACATCTGCTCCTCTGTATGTCCTTATCTTAGTTATCTTGCTTGCATGGACTTTCTGTGTTATTACATGGTTTATTTGGTTTTTTGTTTTTCTATCTGGACTGATCCATGTAGCTTTATGGATATCCTTTCTTTTCAGCATTGTGCTTTTTATTCTCATTTCTTTAGCAGTGGCAAAATCTATCACTTTTTGCCCATTATCATCCGATTCATTATGTAGGCTCTCTTCCCCAGCTATTACTTTATTGGTGTCTTCTTTTCCTATCTTAGCATTCATGTCCCCTATTATTAGTTGTATGTCGTATTTAGGTATACTGTCCACAATTTCTTCTAGTAAGTCGTAAAATTCTACCTTTACTTCGTCTTCCTTTACATTTGTTGGAGCGTGAATATTTATTATGGTTATTTTCCTGTACTTTGTTCTTGTTCTTAGTGTACTTAGTCTTTCATTTATCATTTTATAGCTTATGACTACACTTTTTAGTTGTTTCTTTAGCAGGAAACCTGTTCCTAGCCGATTTTTGGTCCCTCCTCCATTAAAAAACACATAATTTCCAATTTCTATTTGTGATGTATCTTTTATGTTAGTTTCCTGAATTGCTAGGACATCGATATCGTATCTGCTCGTTTCTTGTGTTAACTGTTTGAGTTTGCCTTCTTTATTTAGCCCTTGGATATTCCATGTTCCGATTTTTAATACCTTTTCTGTATTGCGAATTGCTTGTGACCGTTTTCTTGGTTTGGCTTTTATGTTTAGTTTGGTTATTTTTTCTTTAGTCTCCTCACTTTCTTTATCTATCTTTATTTTCTGTAACAGTTGTTTCAATTCTCTTATTGTATATTGTGTTGTTATATTTTTCCCTGACTTCCTATTTGTCCTTTCATTTTGTTTTCTGATACTGCATGTCAATTTTTTTATTCTTTTGTTGTTGTCTTCTGTCTGTTTTGTCAGTTGTGTTTTTTCCTCTTCTAATCTTTTTAGTTCATTTAGGTTTTTATCCCATTCTTCGTATTTTATTTGTAATTCGTCTATTCTCTTACTAATTTCCGCATATCTTTCCATTTTCTTTGTAGAGTAGCGTTTCTTACTTTATTTTTCTTATTTGGATCTTATTTCCATCCGGTTTTTCTGTATTCTAATATCGCTTTACATACGGGTTATTTTAATTTCTATTACACTTAGGAATGCACCAATCCTGGCTCTCTGAGATTCTCACGCGCCGCTTGACGTCATGCGCGCGTCAGGTTATGGGCGTGATCTAGTCTTCAATTGTTAAATTCATAAACGATTCGTAATAATAAACAGAAACTGTATCTTTTTAATAATATTATTTTATATTATAATTTATATTAGTTCTTACGGAAACCCGTTTTTTTAAACCTCGACATTTCAGTATCATCGTGTTTCTGAAGAAACTACTTAAAAATCATTTTTTTGACAAAAGTAAATCGATTCCAATGGTTTGAGATTTATCAGTGTGCGATTTATAATAGAGCCACAGTAATTATTTTTTGAAATGCTGCATAAATGCGTCAGCGCTGCGTGCAAGTCGTCAAGTACCCTCTCTCGCGTATTTGCTCCTCGGATACCCATATGTTAGCAAAGTTCGTTACGGCGCCACACCTAAGTTTGCCTAGGCAATGCGCACATCGCCAAAACATTTTTAGCAAAGTCCGAAATAATTTTTAATTTCGGGCTTTACCTGATATATAACCAGCCAAACTCAATTGGCCAAATGTATTTTAGGCAAAGTCCGAAAACTGTACATTCACTTCAAACTTTGCCTGAATAGATGAAGCAAACTTAGGTCTGTTCGCTGGAAACTAGACAAAGTGAAAGCCACATTTTTATAGGGGATTACACATTTTCACAAAACTATCAGATTGATTTCTTAATGATTTTTAATAGTATTCTAAACCGTGAAAAAATTGTTTAAGAAAATACATTAAAAAATCATGAATCATCACTTGTTACAGCAATAGCTTGAATGGTGAAGTTTTAAGTTGCAAAGTACCTTCACCTTCTTGCATGTACATGCTGTGCTCCTATCAAGGCTTGGAACAAGCACAGTGACTGATTTTCCTACTTCAATCGCTCGGAATTATGTATTTTAGGTGAAAAGCTTTTTTTATATTTAAACTCATTTAGTTTTTTTGTCCACAGCGTAGGCATAAAACTGAATCTTCATAGCCTTCGTTGGCATTGCTTGATATCTGAGCGCAAATGATATGGACATTCTGTCTACAGCTGTAACATTTGTGTGGTCCTAAAGTTTCCTTTCTACAAACGCAACAAGCTGAGCCCAATATTTTTCTTTCAGAATTAGGAAGAGGAGCCGATCCTCTACGATTTTCTGCATCAGGAACAGGAGCTAGCCCTGCAAGACTTTTAGTATCAGGAACAGGAGTTGAGTTTTCGCATTATACAGTGGTCACAAGTACCTTTTCAACATCTTTCTCAGTTTTGAGAACCTTTTTAATAGAATTTGACAATGACTGTAATCCAATATGAGCTTTCTTCGCCGCAATGAAATACAGGCTGTTTGGAGTTAAAGGAGTCAGTTCTTTCATTTACATTGTCAGTAATCATCATTAAGTTTAACAAGTGGCGAATTAAGACTTGCTATTATTGCTTACCAAACATAGTCTCCAAAGAGGTTTTGTCGTATTCCGCTGTGAATTGTTTTATTTTTTTTTAAGTTGGTAAAACGGAGATCTTCACTCGAATGCTTCAGTTTATTCTCCTCCATCCAGGCAAATAACATATTCTCTTCGTCCTGCTTAGATCTTTCAACACTCACTTGACTCTGTCAATTTCTAGGTTTACCATGGACTATTGCTAGCTCCGACCACACTTCTCTCAACTCCTCAACAACGCGAGAGCGTAAAATGACGAATTTCGTCAGGTAGTCCTGGTAATTGAAAATGTATTTGAAATCACTATTGTGACGGGTCTGCATCTGCATGTCTATGAGGTCGACCTGTTCTTGAAAATCAACTTTTTTAAACAATAGAGGTTTGACTTTAATCCTCTCTTCGTGTGCTTCCTATTTTTGTGGAATACTTTGCAAAGCTCTAAATAGCAGATAATGGATTTTCGTGTTACGTTGGCGTATTTATCTCCTACTGCTTGCATGCCCACGAAACATGCAGCATCCAGCAAGCAGACCTAAGTTGGCCTGATCTATTTAGCCAAAGTCAGAAGTAAATGCACAGTTTTCAGACTTTGCCTAAAGCACATCTAGCAGACCTAAGTTTGCCTGGTTACATGACAGGTAAACCCAAAATAAAAACTTATTTTGAACTTAGCCAAAAATGCGTTGTGCGCATTGCCTAGGCAAACTTAGACGTAGCGGCGTAACGGACCTTGCCGGTAACAGATAAACCGGCTTAGAATTTGTACCCGAAGTTATTTTCTTGAAACATCCAGCTTCTCGAACAGGCGCGGAGTGGCCTAGGGCCAGTTATTAAAACTCACGTTTGACTAGGACAAAAGAAAAAAATACTCGTCTTCTTCTTCCTTCCGACTAGGACCATGTCCTGTTTGTCTGGGCTGCTTATTCATTTGACGATGAGAACCAACTTTGGTGCCATCTTTTGGGTGGGCGTCCCGGTGGTCTCCTTCCCACTGGTATGCTGTTCTTGCATAATTTTGCTAGTCTGTCGTCACTCATGCGTTCTACATACTCATTCCATCCCCTTTTTCCTTATTTTCATTCATTTTACCACATCTGGCACTTCACATCTTCTTCTTATTTCAATGTTCATTTGTCTGCCGCTCAGTGTGCTCTTATGATGAAATTTGCACACTTAAATAATTTTAATTAACATCCATTCAATTCCTGTGCAAAAAACATCATCAAATGATAATTGCCCGGTTTAGTGGTATCGTGCGAATGAGGAATCCGAAGCTCATTATTTCTCTTCTTTTTATTCATGTAAAGCTTATGTGCAATGGATGTAAGAGCAATTATATACATGTACTTTTTCTTCTGTTCCTGAGCTTAGAAGCAGGTCTGCAAACCTTGTCTAATTCAGTCCGACACCCCGAAAAAGGCGCGATTGCCGACTTGATGCCAGAATTTTGATAAGTTGCGTTTCTTTTTCATTATTTCGCACACCTTCTCCTTACTTCGCCACATTCGTTTTGGTACTATAGTAGCGTCGCGGCGCCTAACCAAGACTTCCCCAAAGAGTAGCGATTGGAGAGTTGATGCCAAAGTAGTGTTGCAAGACGTTTCTTAATTCCGCCTAATGCTAACAAATCTGGCCTAATTTAGGTTCTTTCCGTAGTACGGCCTAACTCCCTAACTCCCCTAAAGTGTAGCGTTATTAATCAACCCTGTCGGACTTGTACATAGACAACACCTTATAATCTTTTCAATACTAATAGACAGAGCTTCCAGCCTTGGCAAACAATCTGACTTTATAACGATCGAAGCAATCAATCCCCCTTTGTATGAGTAAAAGTAATTTACAGTATTGTAAAATTGTCAACCGAATAACTGTTGTTGATAACTTTCTTTTTGTTTTGATTATAACACCCGATTGAGTGTAACCAAATTTTACACATATTTAAATTTATTTAAAATCAAAAATTGAAATATTCAAATCTGACAAGTGACCATTGGAAAACCAGTACCTGGAAAAGCTTAAACGCCGCAAGGTCAATTATCTTGTTTGGCCGAAACCCTACAAATGCCTCGAACCTGAGTACCTATTTAAAAAGTATGAAGAACTGATTCAAACTTACATAAATTAACGCATGACCGTCAGCGCTAGCTCCGTAGTGAATCAGATCTCGACTGACAATTCGGAACCAGAATATTTAGAGCTAACCATAGACACCCCACCCCACACGACCATAAACCACGATTAGTAATTATTAATGTACATTGAATTGCCACTCGGTCGCTATTAACTACACTATACCTACAAACACAAAACACGTGGACCAACTTTCACATGCCATACTCAACCTTACCGCGCAACACACCCGCGGAAGATAATTAATACTACACAGCACTGCAGCACTTTATCCACGAGCAACACAAACCAGTGTTTGGTATCAAAAAAACGTGAAATTTATTAAACTCAATTGTTATCTCAACAAAATACTCGGAATTATAACAAAATTAATCAAAGCAAGCCATCCCTGCCAAATCAGAGTGAATCAATGGAAAACGTAAATTACAAGGTTAATCCTTGCACAAAGAGCTTCGGCCCTTTCTAAACCGAGCCATAAACAGCAAACAATTGCTTTTTCTCTCCGATGTCTACCAGCAACATCTCTAGTACTTAGACAGCAGCAGCCAAGCCAACAAACCGCTCCAGTAGAAAAAAATCCATCTCCCAGGAGAACTCGCTGAAGCTCTAACGCCAACTCCAGCAAGCAAAAACGGTCCTTGTCAGAACCATCAGCACCTGTAGTTATCACATCAGTAGCTGCTCCATGAGCCCTATCCTGGCCCCCAAACATTTGTCGTGCCTGCTTGAAAGCATTTAGATTCTATACGTCACATGAATGATACAAGAAGATATGGAACATTTATAATTCATTTAACTTTTGGTTTGCTATTTACAATTTTAAATTTCCCCGTCACGCTTAACTACTACACGTCGCCATCGGTCTTGTTTTCGTTTCCGGCCCGAACCATGCCATCCCGTTTCCAAGCACTGGTTACGATCCCCTTCACGTCGCCGCCCCTAAACGTCGATGCCTCCACCTTGCAGCGCTGCCCTTCGCATCCCCGTCGACTTCTACAGTCGGTTAGTAGAGTTCTACGGACGAGAACCATCGTCGACCAAGAAAAACCAGGGCCCAATCTGCCGCGAGTTCGGTTCCTCACTGTCCTCGACGACCCAGCTCCGAGTACTATCGCCGCCTTCATCAGCAATTAGCAGAGTTAGTTGACGCTTTGGCCATCGAGCCGCCAGACCTTGCCGCTCCTATACAAATACTCAGCCCACTGCCCGACAGGAATTCAGTGCCGATGTATCTCACTCCGCTGGCACCCGAGTTCGTGCCAAGTGAGACAGACATGTAAGAGCTCACCATCAGCCCCCAGGCTACGTCGCTTTCTTCGGGGAGTACCTAAGGTTCCCCACCCCACGAGTAGCTTACCCAGCCCCCCGGCAAACCACCATATTCTCGCGCCCTGTGGATTCTAGGCACCCACGCCTAGGAGCTCGAGTTGCGCAACCCATCGTCCGACGCCCCGGACTTCTCTGCGCCTTCGCCCACCTCCGGGTCGGAACTCTGCTGTACCACTTACACAGCGTGAGGGAGTCCCCGGTCCTTTATTATCTTTATTTATATTATTGTATTACTACCCATTAATTAATAAGGAAATAAAACTTGTGAATACTAAATTGTTTCGCGTCCTTATTACGCTAAAGCCCACTAGGGTTGGTGTTAAATAAAAACAGTGCTATTCAAGACTGCATCTCTCCTTGGGTGCAGACATTGGCAACCTTTTGAGTAGCTGAGGCTAAATGAAGAACCGTTTATGTATCGCAAATTGTTTTCTAAACAGTGTCAACAATTAAAACTAATTAGTTACTGACATTGTTTGTTTCTATCAGTTTAAAATAATAATCAGTCCAGTAGGCCTGAAATGAAACATGTATTGCGGGTCATAGGTTACCCATGGCTGCTGGCAAATTTATCAAGATGGGCATCAACAATATGGATTTTAAAAGACATCCGACAGCCCAGTTCTTTGTAATTTTTCATCAAAGTCTCCACCAGCTCCACATAACTTTCTGCTTTATGATTGCCTAGAAAGCCTCGAACCACTGCAGCAAAGCTGTCCCAAGTCGCTTTTTTTCGCTACTGAGCAACTCGGGAAATTCCTCGCAGTCTAAGATCTTCCTTATTTGAGGTCCGACGAAGACACCAGCTTTGACCTTTGGCCTCAGACAGCTTAGAAAAGAAGTCTTGAAGGTAGTTGACAGCTGCCTGCTCTTTATCCAGAGCTGTGACAAATTGCTTTATAAGACCTAATTTGATGTGCAATGGTGACATCAGTACCTTCCGAGGGTTTATCAGTGGCTCCCACTTGACGTTTCGTCTTCGCACAGTAAATTCGGTTCTCTGTGGCCAGTCCCGCCTATGGTAGTGTGCAGCGTTGTCCCTACTGTCCCAAAAGCATAGATAGCGGGGAAACTTGGTCTAGCCACCTTGAAGACTCATCAGAAATGCTTCCATTTTGAAGTCTCCAATGATCTCCCAGCCATACTTATCGGGGGATAACTTCGGGCGCAAACCAACTACCACTCTTAGTCTGCCTCGACTATAAATTGACTAATAGGCTCCACATTTATATTAACAAGAGAGAGTTTTAGAATAGTCTAGAAAGTTCCAGAATTGTACTTAACAGTAAATATAACCGCAATATTCAGGAAAAATGGTAAATTTAGAAATATCGTTCTCCTGATCGAAAAAGCAAAATTTGAGGACATAAGGAAATAGAAAATAATACTTACTACCCAGGAACAAAAAAGAAAGTTAAAATTTATTACACAGTGTTATAATTAAAGCCATAAAACCAACAGGACCTCTGTATTCACTTCATCAAGAAAGTGTAAATTATATACATCAGCACTGTGGCCAATGAGGCTCATGGCTTGGTCCCATTCACTCCAGGGTTTGGCTTATTGTTATGTACCGGAGGGTAGTGGTGTCCATTGGGCCTTTAACCACTACGCCTTCTCAGCTTACGCCAAACCCTTGGCATTAGATTTACTCCTCCATTTACTTATCCATCTATATTTCGTGGGAGATTCCAACCCCTCTAACGACTGCCGCGTTGTTAATGCGACATCCGAGACCACCTATTACGGTGCCATTCCGAGAGCACCAGGCGCCGTGTTGACTCGGCTTTCGGACACCCATCCAAGTACTGACCAGGCAGAGCTATGCTTAACTCTGCTGATCGCACTCGAACGGGCATTCTAATCGCGCCAACTCGGGACTCTAGAAGAAACTGCATTTACCGTTTAAAAAAATTATAACTAATAGCAACTCTTTATTAATAATGCTTGTATCGATACACATATGTAAAGAATAACTATATAATATTGCAATAAAAAAATATTTAACTTATAAGGTTACAAAACTGAAACACAAGTAATAATATAATGTAAAAATAACAACTTTTGATGCAGATTAAAAACGTAACTGAAACTGATAAATGTTTTACGTATTATCAATGAAATTGCCTGCTTTCTTCGCACTAAGCACAGAGGCGTCCCATTAGTATTTCCTTAATTTTCTCTGCTTCTTCACGTGGAAATTTATTATCGTCAAATTTCATCGAAACAAGATGACTACATTCAATAGTACCCGGGTCTATTCGTGTAATGTCATTGTTATCAATAGATAAATTTTGCAGCGTTCGTAAATTTTTAAATAATTGGTTTTCAATTTCCCTTAATTGATTGTTACTTAATATTAAATCTGTAAGTTCAACGAGTTTTAAAAAAGATGGGGTTAAAGTTGTCAAACGATTTGAACCTAAGTTCAATATATTCAGTTTACTTGTTAAAGCAAAACTTAGCTCACTTATTGATTCGATGTGATTTTGGGAGAGGTCTAAATGTTTCAGGCTACGGAACTCGATCAAGGAATCGTTTTCTAGCCTGCATATCTCGTTTCCTTGCATATTTAGGCTCCATAATGAACTCAGGTTCTCAAACATATCAACAGACATAGTTTTTAATTTGTTGTTACTTAAGTCCAGATGTCTCAGTCTGTAGACGTTAGCAAAAGCGCCTTTGTCGATAGTTTCAATTTGGTTACCACCTAAATTTAGTTTGACCAAAGTTGGCAACGCCTGAAATGTATCGGGTAGTAACCGTTTCAATTTGTTTTCACTCAAATTTAATTCTTTCAACGATTTTAATCCGACACACCAATCGTTTTCTAGAAATTCCAAGTTAACTTTATTTAAATCGAGGTTGGTTAATAAAGAGAATCCTTTGAAAATCTTCAAACATAAACGCGTGAGGTTATTCTTTTCGAATCGGAAGATTTGTACCCTTCCTAAATTATTAAAGGTATCTTGTTCAAATGAAGTAATTTGGTTATTGTCTAACAATAACACTCGAAGTGCCTTCAAGTTATCAAAAACATCCATATCTACACTACTTAATTTGTTGTTATTTAACGCTAAATAGTTCACTCTTGCCAATCCTCGGAAGGTTCCAGATTTTAAACTTTGTAACTCATTCGAATCTAAGTTAAACGTGGTAAGGGAATTAAGTTTTCTGAACGCACCAGATTTTAGTTGCTTCAATTTGTTGTTGCTTAGATTCAAAATTGAAAGACTGTTGGCGAACGAAAAGGCGTCTTCGCTCCAGTTTTCCAACTCGTTGTTACCCAAGTCAAGTTCGTGCAGGAAGGGAAGTCCATAAAACACGCTTTCACCGACATCTTTTATTTTATTTCCAGATAAATTTAGTTTTTCCAGATTTGGTACGTCACTTAAAACACCCTTGGGCAAGTTAACAATGTTATTCTCACGTAGGTCCAATTCTTTCAGGGAAGCCAACCCTTTGAAGTTACCCAATTCAAGTTTAACGTTGCCATGATTTATTACCAATGCGTTCAAAGTGTTAATATTTTGAAAAAAACCTGCAGGTATTCCTTTTAGGCTTTTGTTATATGGCATGTAAAATCCAATAAGGGCCTTAAATCCTTGCAATAAGTTTTCGGGCAAGTTTTCCCAATTACAAGATATGTATAAATGTTCAACCTTTTGAAATTGTTGAAAACGTTCTCTTTTTGCGTCTTCTGAATTTTCAGACTTGACAACAAGATTTTTAACATCCTGCAAATGTTCTGCTTGGGTAGCGAGATGAGTCTCATCCAAATTATGAAGCTGCTCGTAGAAGTTCTCTCCTACAGGTGTTAATATTCTTCTAATATGCTGTGTGCTCAAAGACGTATTGTAAAAATGCCAGGGAGTTATAGTGCCCATGTTGATGTTGAAAGTTGATATCAGCGTGAATCTGAAATAGCGAAAACAATAATTAGATTTATTGATTAGGTCTTTATTATTTTCAGATTATCAATTAAGTTAGTCCAATTTTTGACTGTTTTGGGTTTTTATAACTTTAGGTTGGTAGTTTTTAGTTTAATTACAATTTAGTTATACGGGAATCAGAAATAAACGACGATTTAATCAATAAATTTTATTTTAATCTGTTTTGACCTAGTGTGCGGTCAACTATTTTGGCAATGCCAAGCATTAATAAATGCAGGGTCAAACACTTGCTTATATTTATTTAAAGGTAAGGTCAGGCGGTTTAATTTTGTTTGTTCTGTCGAGGTACTCCTAAATCTTATAATGTATGGCGCGCCGTTTTACTTTTTAATAAACACAGTAAGTCCTGTAAATGCGATTGTATTAAAAACTAAAACTAGTTTCTTCAATTATACAATGTGATCGAAAATGATTGAAGGTCACGTGACCACGATCTGGTCCCATTATTATCAAAAATGCGTTTCGATGTGTCCGCGAACCTGTTGTTTATCAATACTTACATCCCTGGAATCCATTAGCGTACGCGCATTCTACCTGTCAAATGTCGTAATAATAACAGTTATTGTTTTCTTTTGTGTTATTGTTCTCGTTTTTGTAATCCCCACGTTATAACAGTTTTTTTCAAAACTCAACGTTTGTATTCGTTCCCTTTATTAGGTAAGACAATAAAATTACAAAGTTTATTTTAAATGAGGATGATAACAGGTGTGTAATTTTAGGTTAATATGGTGTTTACAATAGAGCATGATAAATTTATTTTGGAAGCGTACTTTAGATCCGGAGAACGTGACCAAAATGGTCTTTGGCAGTACTCTTATCCCTCCTGTTTCAATCAGTTCCAAGAGCATTTTCCCAACGAAGCAGTTCACTATGAAATTTTTAGTCAACACGTTCGTCGTATTATTCAACGGTACCACGAAACAGGCAGCGTCTGCAAAGGAAAGTCTACGGGCAGGTCATCTGTACTTACCGAAGACACTGTACATGATATTCAGCAACGAATGGATACAAGTCCCAACAAATCGTTAAGATGTTTATCTGCTCAAACAGGTAATGAGCATAATGTTGTTTTTGTAATTGATTTATCTATTTTAGTTTCAGGTCTTTCATACGGATCGTGTCAGAAGACTTGCAAAAAAATACTTCATATGCACCCGTACAAAGTGTCGGTGGTGCAAGAGTTGCTACCAGCAGATTTTGGAAAGCGTCGACAATACTGTACATGGTTTAATGAAAACTTCAACAATGATGACATTTTGGATCTAACATTTTTCAGTGATGAAGCCTGGTTTCATTTAAGTGGCTACGTAAACTCGCAAAATTATCGTACGTGGTCAACTGAAAATCCCCATGTATATCGGGAGACCTCATTGCATCCCCTTAAAATTGGGGTTTGGATTGCAATGTCGAGAAGAAGAATAATTGGCCCTATTTTTTTTAATGAAAACATCAATGCTAACAATTATCAACGACTACTTTTAAGACCGTTTATTGATCAACTCCACGATGACGAACTGCAGCATGGGTTCTTCCAGCAAGATGGTGCAACAGCTCACACAGCAGGTGCAACGTTGAACTTTTTAAGGGAATTCTTTGATGAACGAATAATAAGTAGAGGTCGTTGGGCACCGCGATCGCCCGACTTAACACCTCTCGACTACTTTATGTTTGGCCATCTTAAGAATGTTGTATATGCAAATCGTTTACACACAATTGAGGAGTTACAAGAGGCCATAGTAAATGCCGTGAATGAAATCACACCGAGACAGTTAGTAGCCGTTTTTGAAAATATGTAGCGCAGGGTCAATGTTTATTTAGACAATGATGGAGGGCATTTCGAGCAGTTATTGTAACAACTATCTTACAAAGAATTTGGTTTTTGTATTCATTTAAATTGTTATTGAAAAATGTGTTTTTTATTAATTTAAACTGTTATTAAATTGTTAAATTGAGCAATTATTGTGAGCACCAATCAAGAAAAATGTGTTTTTTATTAATTAAATTGTGTTATTAAATTATGTTATTAAATTGTCTTGTTTTTTAACCTATAGGTTAACTTTTGGAATATAAAAATTTACTAACATAAATCGTAATTTACAACAAGAAAAGTCTTTACAAGTCCCTAACAGTAATTATTTCGCTAAAAATATGGTGCACCAACATTCATATAAAGAACACGCCACCCATTTTTAAATTTCCCGCGCTATTTAAATTACCATTGCACGCCAGTGGAATTAGTCAAGACCACATTAAGTAGTAAGCGGACAAGATAAAATCAGTATGAAGCGGCACGTTCAATCATTTTCGATCGCACTGTATATATGTACATATAATACAGTTCGTGTAAAAATTCACATCGTAGATACGGCAAAAATATAGCATCGTGTAAAAAATCACCGGTTGCCTACATTTAGGCGTTACGCCACCTAACAATCAATAGATGTACCAATACAAATAAAAAGGAATAGTTTAAAATTACAGTAATCTTCACTTTCTAACCCCATTCTAACTTCTTGTCCCATGTGTCTCAACAATGTTATTGTTCTGATTGAGATTCTTTTTCAAAATCTGTTCAAATAAAAATTCTATTTTAACTTTTCCAAAAATATAGCTAGTGCTATAAGACAAGTGCAGCTAAGTTCTGTCATGAAGAGAAATGAAATTTTTTCTTCAAAATCTAGAAAAATAAAAACTATTTTAATTTTTCCAAAAATATATCTACTGCCCTAAGACAAGTACAGCTATGCTCTGCCATGAAGAGAAATAAGATTTTTTTCAAAATTTCTAAAAATAAAAACTTTGTGTTAATTTTTTTTTAAATATACCTACAGCCATAAGATAATGCAGCCTGCATGACATAGGTTAACTGCACTTGTCTTATGGCTGTAGGTATACAGGGTGTTAATGAATTGTAGGGAGAAACTCCTAGGGTTTGCAAAACACAACAAAGCAAACAACTTTTGTTAATAAATGTAGAATCAAAAGTCAAAAGTTTAGAAAATAGAGCCTCTTAAAGATTCTTTAAGCAGTACCTAAAAATAGGCAACCCAAATTGCATTTTCAAGTATTTTGCACAGGTCATACAGAATTTTGAAAAAAAAACGAACTAGACATACATATATGCATTCAAATAACGTCAATTTTGACACAATTTGATATTTTTTGACTTTTCTGGCATTCGTTTCTTTCTGTGCCTTTCATAATTCGTTTTTTTCGTTCTGTGATTTTTTTGATAATTATTTTCTTCGTTATTTTGGTTCTGTATTTCATATTTTAGTGTTATGGCGAATTATACTTTTGCCGAACAGCATGACATGATGTTCATGTATGGAGCTGCTTGGGGTAACGCACGCGAAGCTGCTCGCCTGTACCAAGAACATTTTCCGAATAGGAATCATCCATCGCACAAGGCCTTTAGTGTAGTTTCACGTCGGCTGTGGGAGTAAGGTACATTCGTTGTCAACGGACACAACTGTGGAGCTACCAGAACAAGGCGAACGGTGGATTTTGAGGAAGAAGTTTTGGAGAGAGTGGCTGAAAATCCTTCTACTAGTTCAAGAGCCATCGCTCATGAAATGGGAGTGAACCATGTTTCAGTATGGGAGGTACTACATGGGCAGCAGCTACATCAGTACCATCCACAGAAGGTACAAGCTATGGTTCAAGCAGATTTTCCCAGAAGGGTAGAATTTTGCCAGGAATTTCTGCGGCGGTGTAATAAGAATCCAGAATTCCAAGTAAACGTTCTGTTTAGTGACGAGGCATCTTTTACGAAAGAAGGAATATTCAACAGTAGAAACAGCCACATTTGGGACGATGAAAATCCTCATGCTGTGCTTCAAAAAGGAAACCAGCAAAGATTTTCAGTGAACATTTGGGCCGGGATTGTTGGCGATAGACTTATTGGACCATATATGCTACCCAAAAAGTTAACATGAGCAATTTATTTTGAAACATTGTGCTAATTAATTTATTTTAAATTTAATTTGAATTTGAAAAGTGGGAGGGCTTTATTTATCCTGTATTAATTTCCGTCGTTATGGAAACAAATAGTAGGTAGTAAATTGAGTTGCCTACATTTACGCGCTTCTTAGAGAATCTTTGAGAAGCTCTATCCCTGAAAGGAAACACTTTTGACCACACATTTATTAACAAAAGTTGTTTGCTTTGTTGTGTTTTGCAAGCCCTACAAGTTTGTCCCTATAATTCATTAACACCCTGTATTTTTGGGAAGTTAAAAAGGAGTTTTTATTTTTACAGATTTAAAAACAAATCATTTCTCTTTACGACAGAGCTTAGCTGCACTTGTCTTAGGGCAGCAGATATATTTTTGGATATATTAATGACAAGGAGTATTTGAGATTTTACATTCAGCCAAAATCGTTTGTGTAGTCAACAGTAGGTACCACGCAGTTTAAAGCGCATCTTTATGTGTTTTAATTTATTGTTAAAAGATTTCATTTCACAACTTCCTTACAGCCATGAGACGAGTGCAACCAAACCCTTTCATAAAGCAAAACAAGACCTTTTTAAATTAAATACTGAAAAAATTTAAATTTTGTTTTTAAATTAGCGACGATTTAATAAATAAATATTATTTACATCCCCTTTGACCTAGTGTTCGGTCAACTATTTTGGCAATGCCATGCATTAATAAATGCAGGGTCAAGCAGTTGCCTACATGTATTTAAATGTGAGGTCAGACGGTTTAAATTTGTTTGTTCTATCGAGGTACTCCTCAATCTTTATAATGCTACAAATACGATGTGTTGTGAAAAGCAAAAACGAGCAAATCACTTCGCCTGGACTTTCCTGTACTTCAGATATTGTTACTTATCATATATATTCAAAAGTATCTTATTATTAACGTTTTACGCCTCAACATTGACTACAATAACACCCCTCTACTCTTACCACTGTATTGAGAACGTAGCTACATAATAGTCATGTTATAAAAACATACTGCATTATAGTAAAGCATTCATATACAAATAATAGTTTAAACTTAGTGAGAATCTTTTCATTCATTCAACTACTGACCACAAAGAAAGAATAGTGAAGCAAAGGTCGACAGTTGGTTGCGTGTGTACTTCGGGAGTCAGAGAGTGAGAATGAGAGAGTGAGAGTGAGAGTAAAAGTAAGAGTTGGAGTAAGAGAAAGAGTAAGAGTAAGAGTGAGAGTGAAAGTGAAAGTGAGAGTCAGAGTGAGAGTGAGAGTGAGAGTAAGAGTAAGAGAGAGAGCAAAAACGAGAGTGAGAGAGAGAGGAAAAGAAAAAAAGAGACAGAGAGTAAGAAAGAGAAAGAGAGAGATAAAGAGAGATTGTAAAGGAAACTGATAATACGTTTCTATGTAAAGAAAATCGATTTCTTGATTGTTTGGAAAAGGAGTCTTTAGAATTAAGAAACTCAAAACGGAAAGACAAATTCGTCCATCAAAAATTGGGTGGGAGGGGGAAAAATAAATCCCCAAATATTGCCCTATATACAAATTAAATTGAGAACTTTATTCTACTATCACTCATGAGCACTTTAGCTCAAACAGAAAATTATTATCGACTTCCGTTTATTAAATAACGGGCTAGGAATTTTCTATTTTCAAAAATTCATAGAAGGTGTCACAAAGAAGTTAGCGGACTGAAAGACAAACCACACTGTATCTAATCCATAGCTTTATGTGTCTACAAAATTTAAAAAAATCGTGTTGCGAGTATGTTTTTTAAAAAGTGAAACTTTTGATATTTTTTTCACTTCGCAGATTTAGTAGTTCTAAAAGTTCTTGCAGCTTGTAACATTGTGTAAATCTCGATTTCGAACATTTTCATGGAATCAATACTTTCCCTATTCTGAAAGTATAGGAAAGTAAAAATAAAAATACCTCGCCTGGACCTTTTTATACTTCAACAAACTTTATTTTTTATATATTTAAAACTATTTTATTTCAACTTTTCAGTCCAATAGTTAACAAATTTTAATCCGGTGCGATGCGTGTCTGTATGCTTGTATACTCAAAAGCCAAATACTACTTGAAATTTTTTTTGCTTACGAAATGATAACAAAACAATTTTTTGTTTTTGTGGAGTAATATAGCTTGGAATTAAAGAAATACCAAAAAATTAAATTTTTGTCAGTCGGAAATAAGAAAAGGAGCGAAGAATATCTTCCCTAAAACTATCCATATTTAAAATAGCAATTTAACAGAAAACAGATTGCTTTGTCTGCAGTTTATTAAATAAACAGTCAACAATCTACAAGATTCAGAAATTTGTAGACACCTTTATGTCATAAAGAAATAATGGAAAATACTAACATGCAGCTAATCTCTAGTTCTACCAGTTTAGAAAATTAAAGTGGCAGTTTTAACAATTTCTTTTAATTTTGAAAAATTTAGAAGTATTCGATTTTTACAGCTTTTACGGTTTCGAAAATGCATGTTCTCCTAGCACCAAATAATTTCCAACGGTGCATTTATCACATTAAACCATCCCCATTTGCGGTTTTAAAACTCAAATTTTAAAAACACTCCGTAATGGTCATTATGTCAAAATAAATGTATTTTTTTAATTGCGATAACGTAAAAAACGTAATGGCCCATGTTCAGTTCAGTGTATGAGTTAACTTTGCTAATATTAAAATTACAAAGACCCAATTTTTTATGACGAATTGAATGGCGAAAACAAAAATTGACCCTATCGTATTTTTAAACTACAGTTGAAAAGTAAATTTTTAACCATATCTACATTTTAAATCCGGATCCCTTCAACCTGTCTCATCATTTACTGACGCCTGGTCTCCGCTATTACATACCGCATCATCACGTGTCAATTAATAAGGCGCAAATTCGTAGGCACTGGGGAGCAGAGGTCAATACAGTTGTACAAATAAGCTCAATGCATAAACAGTGGACGACTGAAAGTACTAAGTTGGTCTTTCTGAAAGCCAAATGTAAAACATGACGTATCTAACTATTAGACTTTATTACTTGAATTCTATCAATTGTAAGATACGAAACTATTTATTGCAATTATTATTATTACAATTTATTAAAACAATTTAACTACATCAAATTATGTTGCATTACTAACTACTTAACTAAACGATTGCGTATAGTTTATCAATGTAATACAAAATTGCTGACTCTGTAGTGCGGGCTGTGATTTGATTGACGCCGACCGCGACCTAAGATCGCATTTATGTTTAGTTTTTACTACGAGAAGACCACGGGCAACGTTTTATTCAACAAAGACGGTTTATTCGCAAATTAAATTGACGTTTGCTATATGTCTAATAGAAATAGATATTTATAAATGTATTGGCGAAAAAAGAGTTGGAGTTTTATTATTTTTTAAATTATTTTTTTGATTATTTTTACATGAATAAGTAATTATTAAAACGATTCAGTAAAAGTTCTTCACAAGCATATTCGAAACATACTGAATATTCTATTACATTTTTAGTCAGTACTTTCAGAATCTATGTATTAAATTCGGAACTGTCTCAACTTCACGCTACGACGGGCTATGCCCTTACATCTCGATACGACTTGATTAGTATTATGTCAGCCCCTTCAAATGTTTATGACGTAAAACGATGCAACACTTGATTTCAGCTTGCATGTTTTAAAAGAAGTGATCAAAAAATGCGTGGGGTGTAGGCCACGGGTTGTGCTAGTTTCTATTAAGTGTTATAACTCGTTTATTTCCAACAATTTAAGAAAATACAGTACCTAGAGGTTTTTAACAAATTTTTTTTATTGTAAATTACAGTGGCGTGCTCGGATTTTTTCTATAATTGCGCCTGTTTTTGAATTATAATTATAACACAAGTATCAATTTATTTTGTTGAAAATCGTAGCAATTGTTGACAACCAGTTTAACGGTTACTGGTGTTTATTTTAAGCAACCCAATATTATTTTATCAGTCAAAATTTTCATGTTAAAGTCGCATCCTTTACAAAAAAATTATTTCAGTGAACTAGATCATACAGACATATTCTTGCTGAGTACGTTATTTGCTATACAAAATGGCGATTTACAACTTTTTTGACCAGTGCTGAACTATTTTAATAAAAAATTACCAAATCGTCAATTTTCAAATTAAGCGTTTTTTAACAAATATAACTTAATATCTCGTAAAGTATTTAAAACATCGACTTGATTTTTTTTGTTTAAAAGTGGATGCATCAGCGCTGTTTATAATCTCATTTTAATTACCGAAAAATTATATTTTTTGCTCAAAGAAATTACCAATATGACTCTTTGCTTTCGATGTAGTAAAATTTTTACTAAGCAATAAACTTTTTTATTTGTAGATTTTAAGATATACATGCAGCGAACCAAATTAAGAATAAACTTTGAGAAATATTTTAAAGGACTAAGTAGCTATCATATGGACTTGGTTTTAAAGGTATACATCTTTTATCGGCACTAGTAGTACCAGAACACGATTTCCACAGCCAACTTGAACATGACATAACTGTTTTCGTTTGCTGTTAAATCATAGAATTCACAAAACACTCTCAGTGAGAACACGCGAAGAAATTTCACTTAGAATTTGCGTGCTCGGCTTTTAAGCAGAAAAAAACCTTTGATAACATACGTTGCAGTTTGACGTGAACAAAATACAAGCTGAAGAAATTCTGTTATATAGAAAAAATAAATTATTAAAAGAAATTTTGCACAAAACAAATAAACTAGGATCTTTAGCAGCAACGTGAAAAATGTGTTGTTGTACGGATCCCTTTCTCCTCAGTCCTTTTGCTACCAAGAGAGCGTGGTGACTGTTTCTCCTATCCTGTGGTAAGGGTGTTTTTTAATGATTCACATAGACGTAGGGGACCTACTAATTAACCTGGGCTCGGAACCGCAGGAAGTGCAAACACTTCTTTCCCAAAAATAGTTTTATTGGCGGAATACCTTGCGGGTTTGCCATATCCTTGCGAGTGAGAACGGCCGTTAAAAATTCGCTATTCTGGTAGTGGGGAATTGAACCCGGACCTCAATTATAGCAGCAACGCTCTAACCACTAGGATGCAGCAGCTTCATAAATCCAAATCAAGTGGAACATGGCTGAATAACATGGCAAAATTGTAAAAACTCTATTTTATGTCTCTAGAAGAATTTTATTACTTTGAGTAACCTTAAATGGAAAGATAACGTTCTTTTGCATCACTTTATGGCAATTTATTTAGAAGTTCATTAGAAATAATGCTTTAAAAAATTATTTAATAATAGTTAAGCCTAGAGTGTACTGATACAACTGGTTGCAAAATCGATTTGCGTATGTCTTCGTGGCGCCGAGCTAGAGGATTTGTTTCGTAAACGAAAAACCACAGTCAGGTTTATATCATTTTATTTAAAATAAATAATTATTTTTTTAATAACAAAATTAATTAGATAAAGCATACAAAGTTAAGGATAAACTTTCTGCAACTGAAGAAAATAAGTAAGTACATTAACTTAAGCCCTAAAAATGTACTGGTATTTTACAAAATAACTAAAAGTAAATATTTAGTTTGAATTTTAACACCGAAATGGTTCAATTTTACCTAATTAGCTGTTTAAGAAGTTGATCCTTAACTTTTAATGCCTCACCTGATTAATTTTGTTGTTAATGTAGCATTAAAAAGTAATAATTACATATTTTAAATGAAATAATATAAACCAGATTGTCTTTCTACAGTAATTTAAAAAAATAAAAAAATACATCTCAACCAAGCTTTGAACCCATAACGTGTCTGGGTTCGCACTAAAACTTAAATGAAAAATTCCCCGAGTTACCCAGGTTTTCCGTGACCAAATATATCAACATTTCCTGACCTATATCAAAATAATAGTTTATTCTAAATACAACTTAAAAAATAACAAAATAAATAATTTAAATAAGCTACGCATAAATTACCTGAATTTTTTCTGACTTTTCGAACAATTTTTAAATTACCCGACTTTTACAGGTTTTCCAGTAAAGTGGGACCCCAGGTCGCTTATGAAACAAATCCGTTATTTTGGCCCCACGAAGACATCTGCATATTGATTTTGCAACCAGTTATATTAGTGCACTACTGGCTTGCCTATTATTAAAGAATTTATTTGAAGCATTATTTCTAATGCATTTTCAAATAAATTGGCATGAAGTGATGCAAAAGAATTGCAGATTTCCGTTTAGGGCTACTGAAAGTAATAAAATTCTTATAGGGACATAAAATAGAACTATTTCAATTTTGTTATGTTATTTGGCCATGTTCCACTTAATTTGGAATTCACTGTATATGTATAGAGGATGTATCAAATTGCGTGTTAACTATGGGGATCTCGCTTATTTGAAGAGATACATACGACAATGGTTAAATTAGAGCAAAGTCGTGGAATTTTATGCCCACTAATAATCTGAAATGATATTAGAGCTATCTTGCTTAGTTTCTGAAAGAACTGGAAAAAACTGAAACTGGATTTTTTTTCGGCTGCAACTCATTTGTCATTTATATTACATATTTCTAGTTAACGCATTATTAGGACACTTTTTAATGCTGAATCTAAATTTTTGATCAGATTTGGTATAACTGTTACCATTGCTCATTTTCGACTGTCAAACTTTTTTTTTCTTATGGTCGGCATTTTAAATTGTTCCATATTTGAATAGAGTTTTTAATTCTGATTTTAACGATGTGTCACACTTTGCTTTTTGTTTAAGTTTTGAGCATTTTATTACAGAAAATAGAAATTCCATAAGTGTGCCATGGAAAGACCACGTCATTTAATTTATTTTGAAAAAGTTCTAGTAGGCCATGAACTGATGGAAGTAAAACAAAACCCCTCTTTTATTTAGTTTGGCCTTTAGATACATTAAGTACGCGAAAATTTCAGGAAACTTTGTTTTGAGCGGAGGCAGCAGGTTAAGTTATTTTTTACAAAAACAAATTAATGACACAGTTACTAACACACAGATTAGAGAGTTGTTTTTATACTAGCTTCTGAGTATATTTTACAAAGGTGTCAAATGTTTTGAACACTTATTTAATAATTGTTTGAATTAGTGCAGTTCTAGTGTAATCTCTTGTATTTATTTAACTTGTTATTCAAATTTGTTATGTCAGTTGCAAAAATACAAACTGCAAGTAAAATTTTCAGTAAATTGTGTATGTTAGAAAATTTGTCATTTATTTGTTTTATAAAAAATAAGATACTGCCCACGCTCAAAACAAAGTTTGCTGAACTTTTCGCGTACCTAATGTATCTAAAGGTAAAAGCAAATAAAAGTGGTGTTTTGTTTTACTTCCATCAGTTCATGGCCTACTAGAATTTTTTCAAAATAAATTAAATGACATGGTCTTTCCATGGCACTCTTATGAAATTTTTATTTTCTGTAGGTAATAAAATGTTCAAAACTTAAACAAAATGCAAAGTGTGACACATCGTTGAAATCAGAATTAAAAACTCTATTCAAATATAAAAAAATTTAAAGTGCCGACTATAAGAAAAAAACGTTGACAGTCAAAAATGAGCAATGGTAACAGTTATACCAAATCTGATAAAAAAAAAATTAGAAAAAGTGTGCTAATAATGCGTTAACTAGAAATATGTACCATAAATGATAAATGAGTTATAGCCGAAAACAAAATCCAAAATTTCAGTTTTTTACAATTCTTTCAGAAACTAAGCAAGATAGCTCTAATTACTTTTTAGATTATTAGTGGGCATAAAATTCCACAACTTTTCTCTAATTTAACCATCGTCGTATCTCTTCAAATAAGCGAGATTCCCATAGTTAACACGCAATTTGATACATCCTGCATAGTTCTATGACAAAGAAAATGAGAAATGCGTCAATGAAATCTTAGAAAATGTAGCCCAATTACAATGAAGAAAACACCAAAAAGCACTAATAGGATATTAAAGTAGAATTTTAATGTTATTTGAGCACATTCTGAATGAATGAAACCCAAAAAATTGGAAAAAGATGGAAATCTGGAGAAGGGACATCTTGATGGATGTGAAAGATACGTATAAGGACAAAGCCTGGACACAAAGTAAAACAAAGGGGGGACGAGTAAAACTTTCTTGATGACCTTCTTGTAATATTTTGAAAATTTAAGCTAAAATCAAAAAAAGATAGGATGAAATTTTAAAAATAGTATTATCACGTTACACACAAAAATGTTAATTAACTTTTATAAAGAAAAAAAGTGGCCCAGTTAAAAGAAACACACTGTATGCCAAGCACCTCATAAAACTAATTTAAAATTGGCTTGTACAAATTATTTACGTAAAAGCGTAGTGGTTGTACAATCTTTGCAGCCGCTGTTTATGGTTTTAACATATTTTTGTTTATATTATTTGGGTTTGCATCTTATACAGAAATTAAATTTTAATGGTTTTACTACCGCTGTTGTTTGTAGTACATAATTTTATGAGTTAGCACATGACCTACTTGATTTCGGCCATTTATCGTGTTAGAAAATGGTAAATATTGTAGATAATAAAATTAACTTAAATTTGTTTAAAAGCTTTGACGCTTGTTGCATCAAGGCAAGTAAATGACCAGCAACAGTGTCCATGTTTTTCTTTGGTGACGCTATCAACAATATATGATTATTTGATACCGCCTTGGCCTGGTAGCATTAAACAATCAGTTGATAAGTATGCAGCATTTTATTGGATTAAAATGCGTTTTCTTAACATTTTGTTATCATCGCCGAAAGTGTGTTGCCGAGTAGACCGATCAGTGATAAATTAACTGTTACTTACAAGAAACGAATTTTGCAACGCGATTTAGGGTTATTCATAGTCATTAATGGTTTTTTCTATCGCTCTTGGTGACTAATGTGTATTGTAGAAGCTAATCTATAATTAACAGCTGTTACCAATACTGATAATTGGTGTACATATTTTATTTACCTACTAAAACAAATTGGCCTACATTTGGGTTGTATTTTCAGTTATAAGTACTGTAATTGTATACAGGGTGGCCCATTGGAAACGAAACAGGCGTGTTTTGTGACAGTGAACCTCAATTGTTCTAAAAACGGGGCAAATTAAATTGCAAAGTGGACACGTAATGTTGCTATTTCCGTTCGCCTGTTTTCAGCCCCAAAATTCCACCCTAAAAATTTTAAAAGGCAAGGAGTATGAAAAGCCATACCACTTGACAGCAGTGTTTTTAGTTTTGGATTGCGAGCATTAGTTCCCGCGTAAAATGCAGTCCAAAGAAACACTACTGCTCAAAACGTCGCGTCGTCGCACATTCTGGAGCATTTGTTGAGTAATTAAACGGCACTTGTTGCCAATATGGTCAACGAGTGCCATCTAATAACACATTGTGGTAAACATTTGAACGTTTTTGTTTTGTACTTATGTCAGTATCACGCCGTATTTCATAGTTGTCGTTGTATTCTTTGAATATTTAAAATGGTTTATTCGATTGCAGAAATATTTGAAATAATTGCGTTTATCTTCGGAAACAATGAATGTGCCAATAGAAGCGCCAAATTGTTCCACCAGCAACATGCAGAGAAGCATGTAATACGCAAGTATGTCTTTGAGTTAGTGAGATAATTTCGGGGACCGGATCTGTAACGAACAAAAATCGAAATGCTGAAAATCCGGTAAGAAATTGAGCGGTGGTAGTGGCGGTTCTGGGTCGATCCTACGTTGAGTACAAGGTATCGGGTAGTAATCGAACCAGTATTGAACAAATTTTGAAACCCATAAGTTTGGTCCACTTGCTACAAGAACTCAATGAAGACGACTTTGACCGCCGTTTGCAATTTTGTGAGACTATAAGTAAACGGGCATTAAATAATCCAAATTTTCTTTTGAACGTGTTTGTCCGACGAATGCAGTTTTTTCTGAAATGGTATAGTCAATCGCCTAAATTGTCGCTATTGGTCAGATTGTAATCAGAGTATATTTCACGAAACACATACTCAATACCCCCAAAAATTAAATGTTTGGACTGGCATTTTTGGTAATCGTCTTACTGGTCCTTATTTTTTACCTAGTAAATTGACTGGACAGATATATACTTGGAATTGTTACAAAACAACATTGATCTCATGTTAACTGATATTATAGAAAATGATGATTAGTACCTCGAAGATCATTTGGTATTTCAACAGGGTGGAGCTCCTTTGCATTCTGCACTGCTTGTTCGCCAGTATTTAGATCGGAGTTTTTCGGGCCAATAGATGGGAAGAAGGGGCGCTATTAAATGGCCATCAAGGTCGCCAGATTTATGTCCGCTCGATTTATTTTTGTGGGGTCATTTAAAGAGTGAAATTACCGCAACACAACCCCAATCTTTACAAGATTTATGACAACGTAAGTCAACTAATGCCGTCCATTCACTCCAAAAATGCTTCAAAATGAGCATCAACGTTCTGATCAGAACTTTTATTACTGTATGAACGCTGCGTGGTGCTCATTTCGAACACTTACTATTCTGAAACTTCGGATTTTTCGCTGGAGCTTATGCTCGGCATTTAAAACTAAAAACACCGCTGTAAAGCAAATTCATCGGGATTTCAAATGGTACGTCTTTTAATACCCCTTGCGATTTAAAATTTTTAGGGTGGAAATCGCCCCAATTTTGGGGTTGAAGATAGTTGAACGGAAATAGGTATATTATATGTCCCCCTTGTAAATTAATTTGAGCCTTCCGGGCGCTTTCAGAAAATTTGAGGTTCAGTGTCACAAAACACGTCTGTTTCGTTTTCAATGGGCCATCCTGTATATAATATATGACCTGTATACAGAAAAGGTGTAGGTTATGCTATACACTAATTGCATTTTTTATTACATTTTACATTTTTATAGAAGTATTTTATTTCATATCATTCTAAACCGAACATTTAACCGCAGCACTGTGACAAATCGTAAGTCGTCACTCGTATATCGCATAAACTCACAACGCCGCCTATAGGAATACAACTGTAGTTAGTCTTTCTCATGACAAAGAGGCTAAACCGAATCGCGTGTTTTAAACTAAACTTTAAAAAAATAACTTCTAATAAAATTAAAAGTGTAAAACAAAGCTATTAAAAAAAATGAGCGAAACACTTCGCCTGGACTTTCCTATACTTATAAATTAACATGGTTTTATATTTTCCAACACTTTCGATATACACCTGTCTAGACACGACTAGTTAAAGTAAATAGTTCTTATAAGTTGTAACATCTTGAAGCGGTTGAAGGAAGACCGACCGCTGCGCTGCAAGCACAAGGTTGGGTAAAATATTCGGACTGTATCAACGGAAGCGCGGAAATTAATATTTGAAAATATATTAATAACTCGAGAAGTATTACTTTTAGCAAGAAATTGCTCTTATTAATTTGTATTTTGAATTTCAAAACCTTTCTGATTTTAAAGCCAAAATGCCACGTTTCCATTTAAAAAAGAAGTTATTTTTTACCGTGGCCGCCATATTAAAATTGGAAACTCAAGTTTTTTTTTAAATACAATCGAGAAGAATTTGCCCTACAACTTTGCTCTTGGGTTTGGGAGTCTATCTATTAAAATAATTAAGTTAGCCTACACTGAACATTAAACGACTAGTACAAGAATACAACTGCTGTAGAAAGTATGTGAAATTCTTCCAAGAACAAAAAGATTATTAAGGGGCAAAAAATTCGATTTTTTGATTTTTTGTAAAAAGATTCTCCTAGAGCAAACAAAACAAAAAACCAAATTTTTAATTTTTTATCGAAAACATTTGGGGGAAGGGGGAACAGTAGCCCCCCTAAATATGAAATTATCGAAAAAATATTATTATATTCGGATTTTGCTATCAATGGTGAGCTATTTCACATTAACAGAAATATTTTATTGCCCCCGTTAAATAAATAAACGGGTACCAATTTTTAATTTTCAAAAATTCATAGAGAGCATCACAGTGAAATTATAGCAATGCGCAAAAACCAAATTGTAGAAGATTCCCAGTTCTATCAGCTTTAAAAGTTTAAACAAAAACGTGTGGACAGTTTTTGAGAAATATTTTTTTGAATAATTCCAAAATTTTGGAGTGATGTCATTGCGATCGTTTTCATATTTTCACAATTAATTATATTTCATGGTATAGTACCCTTGAAAGGCTACCAAGCAAGATGTAGTTGATTCCAATCAGATAACTGGTTTTTGAGTAAATGGGCGTTAAAGTCGAAATGTTCAAAAATTCGTAGCGGCCGCCATTTTAAAGCTAGAGAGTTCCGTGAAAAATCGTTTGATTTTTCCTAAGGCCTTCTTTAATCTCCACTATTAAAATTTTCAAAATTCAGTTTCTGAAAAAAATGCTACCAAAAAAACATGTCTAACTTCCGCTTCCGGTTTCGGTTTTTTTAAAAGCTTATTTTGTCGGTGAATTTTTGATATACCCCCTCATTCCAAAGCACATCAAAATCGGTCAAGCCGTTCCGGAGATATGGAGCGTAACGGACCCACCCACAGACAGACACTTTTTAAAAATTACTTTTTTGGGGTCCATGGACCCCCCCCCCCCCCCGACTATTTCCGTTAAAATCTCAACTTTGAAATTTTGCATGAAATCAATACTTCCCTATACTGAAAGTATAGGAAAGTAAAAAGTCAAAATTTTATAAAAAAAAAAACATCCGGTATTAACTATATTCGAAATTTTTTCTAGATCTTTAATAATTTCAATAAAAGTGTCAAAATTTTCGAAATAAATTAAAAATTTAACAAAATTACATTAATGCGAGGAAGGTCCCGTGGCGGTTGCCCGACAGCTTTTTTAAGATTTCCATGCTGTGCAAGTTTGCTTTTTCCTACTTATTTATCCTATTTCATCGATTGTTTTCTGTGATGTTTTCCAAAAATTTCCTGTGACTATTGTTTCTTCATAGAGAAATTCTGTTTAAAACTATACCGGTTCGTGTCTGCTAAGCAAATTCCTATGGTACTGTGATATTTCTTACAAAACTGAAATTTCTACTAAAATTGTTGAAAAACAAATCTTAAAAAATAAAATTCTTTAGCGTAAAACATAATATTTACAGGGCATGGAATTGAAAATATTTTTTTGTTTATGCGTCAAAATACCTAGTGGCATTATAATAGCTTTAAGAAGATAAAAAGCCGAAAACATGTTTTTACAATTTAACATTTATAATTTTAATTATAATTTATAAACAGGTGTAATAAAAACAGTTTATTTTTACTGCAATAAATTACTAAACCAACTTCAGATAATGAATGCGCGTTAGTTATTAATAATTATAATTAAACTCTTTAAAAACTCATTAAATAAGTGTATTTAAGGTTGTTAATTGTAAGATATGTAACAAATTCTGTTATTTAAATATTTTTTTATGTTTAAAGCTAAAGTAATTTTTAAAGCAGAAAAACAGCAGAGTGCATAAACACACTTACCTTAATTATAAATAGACACTAGCATCTGCCACGCCGGCCGGTTCGATGCAAACTATTTTTACAAGATAAAATTTAGTACGCAACTCGAATTCAGCCTTGTGATTACTGTTACGCGTCATAAGATAATTTTTTTGTTACAAACAGAAACAATGTGCAGAAACTTACGTCGGCGACGGCAACGATAGCACAACGTTTTATATTTTGTCACCAAATGGTGGAATAGTTAACCAAAAAAAAAACAGTATTTATAAATTAACATACCAAACTAACCAGTTTTTGCACGTAGCAAAATAGATTTCAGGTTATTGTATTTGTCTTCTTCTCACAAATCCAGAAAATGTATATTGAAAGTTATATATCTAAAATTGAAATTAAATTAGCTGTGTTGGTATTTTTGAGTAAAAAACGTTTATCAGATTTCAAAAACATTTTTGAATCTATGTAAAAATCCAAATACATAAAATTGGACAATTTTTTCCTGGTGTGCGTAACAATTTTTATAATTCACTACACTAAAATTATACGAATTGTTACTAGCATAATAAGTACCTTTTTTGAATGAAGCCACCTCGCATTCCAAAGAATTACTGCTTGTGGGACTACTAATCTTAGTTTGATTTCACGATCTAAATTTATCTTTGTAAAAACCAAACACGTTCAACAGTAAATGTTTTTAAATGAACACGGGGAGTGGCAGAGGGGTGACAACATTATTCGTTTAAGTAAATTGGTAAATACACTATTTAGGGGTCTTAAAATAAAATAAAACAAAAAGCGTTTTCACTTTTCGAAATATAGAGTTTAACAGAAATGAGTAGCCTGGTTTCAAAGTCCGCCATATCCGTTTCACTTGAATTTTCAGGAGAGTCAAAAACTGTTTCAGTATGATCTTAGGGAGTTAGACTTGGTTAATACTGATAAAAATTAAGTATTTTAGCCTAAAGTTAATTGCAATAAATGTCAATAATGAAATGTTGTTAGAAATATGATAAATTTAGGATTATAATATGGAGATGGCGGTTTTTGACACCAAAGTGCGGATCTGGCGGAGTTTGAAAGTAAGCTTAGTAGATTTGGCGGATTATGAAAATAATAACAAAAAAAATATTATTTATTAGGGCTCTTTATTAAACTAATGATACAACAGGATTCGAAAATTAAAAAAAATTTTGCAACATTTTAAAAAGAACCATTTTATGTTTCTTAAACAATAATTCCGGGAATTTCTTCCTGGCTGCAACACCTTTCTCCAGTTTCTTCGTGCTTTTCGTGTTCATTTTGTTCATGATCTTCTTCAAGTGCTAAGTTTGGAGAGAATTTTTCTAGTATATTCTTGTAAAACGCTAGTGAAATGAGGTTTTTCCAAAATACTCCATAGTGTTTCACCAGCAAAACGTTAACATCTCTCAATTTTAATGATTTTGGTGGTATTCCGCTGGATATTGTTCTTGGATTTATACGTGCTACGTGCTTGCCTTTTTTGCAAACATTTTTTGCTGTATTTAAATCCGTCTTATAAGCTGCTTCTCCTCTAACAGATACAAAGTTAATTCCTTTTGTGAGTATGAAACGTTTTGAAATGTTAAATTGAAAATGCCATTTCCCGGGTATCTTAAGGGTGTCCTGCACTGCTGATTTCCAGTCCTGGACTTCGACGTCTTCACCCAAATGCAATATGGTTCCATATTTCTCAAAAATTTCATGGTATTCCCGAGGTTCAACAATAACTTCCTTTTTTTAATCTCCCTTTCAATTAATGCAAATACCCTGTCAGCGGGGAGAAATGAGTGTCCTGTCACTGGGAAAATTAGTTCTACGGTTTTAATATGTTTTGGAGCATTAGACTGCAGCCATTTGCAGCACATTCCAAGGACAATGGTGTTTTTATTCTGCCCTCCACAACCATCAGCTACGAGTCTCACAGTATGGATGCCCTCTAAATTAGTATTGCATAGGCGATGGAAAACTGCCGAAGCTATTTCGTTTGATCCTTTCAAAAACTGATCCTCTGTCCAGATATAGCTATTAACATTGTCTTTAGTCAGTGATGACTTAGAACTGCCTGTAACGATTGTGAAATTATAAACATATAGCTGTCGAGAGTAGTACGTAGCTTGGTCTGGCAGTTTTGGCATCGCCTGATTCTTCTGGCAATCAAATGACATTGTTTTTAAACCTTCTCGTTCTTCTTTTAAAAAAGAAAAGAATGCCTTAGCTCTAAGACTGTGGATTTTCTTTTCCGCGAGAAGCTTACCCTTTTCTTCTATATTTTTTTCCATTTTTATTCTCTCACCTAACTCCAAGCAAGTGGAACATACATCCGTTCTTGGTGTTCCAAAGCTGATATTAAAGTTTTTGTTAAAAACATCTCTGAAGTAAGACTCTTTAACACTTCTTAGTTCTTCCGAAAGTGGACTTTTACAGTACATTCCCCTCATTTTGCGAACATTGAGCTCTGAAGAAAGATATAGGCGACTACTCTTATCTCTACAATAATGGGATTCGACAGGTTTAAACTTTTTGATAAATTCGCAAACTGCAGCTTTTCTATCTAAAAACCTTTTTGTATGACGATCCCCACCACGTGCTTCATTGGGGGTAACACCAGTTTGATAATGTCGTTGTGTAACACCCAAAACTCTGTCTTTTTTTAGCAGCAAAACATTTAGAAAAGAGTTTCTGCAGACAGGAACTAACGATCTATCTACATGTCTTCGAATAAAATATTTTAATGACAATGGCTTGGCGCTACGATTGCCTACTGTTGGGCGCCTTCTGACTGATTTTTCACATTGGCAGTACTTCAAAATAAAATTATCTCGATCTATCTTATTTACTCTTGCATAAAAGCTTTTGTGAAACTGATAAACATCGCCCATTGTAAGAACACTGCATTGGTATGCTTTGCTATTGTGCTTACATACTGGATACTGTGGCAGACCACCGGATGAGTATCTGCAATAAAAAAAATTGTGAAACCATTCTGAGATCAATCAGTAGTTTCTTTAATTTCGATAATTTTGTGTAAAGTCAAACTCCATAAGTTTCAACGTTAAAAGTGTATAATATAATACGAGAAAAATTTAATGTCTTACGTACTTTTTCTTCTTGTCTTTGGCTCGCTTCCACTCAGTTGGATTTCTAGGTCTTTTTCTTGTTTTGATTTTCACATTTTCGTTTACACCCTCCTCCATTATTGCATGTATAATATAAATAACAAAAAAAGGTATTTTTAACCACAAAATCTCCACAACACAAATTAATTTTATTAATGCACTGTGTCAGATTTCACAATGACAACTCTAATCAGCTGGTATAATAGCAACTGTTTCTTATTGGCTGATTTGGAGATGGCGGTGTTTGATATTTACTGCCCACTGGATTTGGCGGATTGTGAAACTAAGGTTGCACTTTCATACCAAATAGTACGAGAATTTGATGGATTTGGAGGATTTTGACTCGAACATAAATGAAAGAATAGGTAATGAACGTAATGGCGCGAAAATCCCGTTTTTTTTTTAAATTGGGAGATGGCGGGCTTTGAAACCAGTCTACTCAAATACACGATTTGAGGATCAACGAACAAAAAAAAATTGTTTAAAAAAAATGCCTGTCTGTGTGTCAAGCGTCTTGATGCATTAGTTCCAATAATGAGACGCGGCCGTTTTGTAGATGGCGCCCCAAGTGACGCGCGTCTAGCCGACCTTCATATATATTATAAGTTAAAATAATTATTATAGAACAATCGACGTAGAATAAAAATATAAAAATGTTCCATCTGAGGATAGAGACCTTTCATTGAAAAAAAAATGGTCCAAATTGGTAAAACGATAGCCGCTGCGCTGGAGGAACCGGAGAAGAAAACCCTTAGTGCATTTATATATGTATGGATGGATTAGTAAAAGTGTACTGGGTGTGGTTATTGTAATCTTTAAGCTTTTGTTAATTAATAAATAGCCAATATCAGAAGTAGGATTGTACCACTCTGTGAAAAGTGATTTTTTTAAGTGCAGTTTTGCAATATAAAACTACGACAATGGCTGATGAAAACGGAACTGTAGTGTTTACGTTGGAGACTTTGATTCGTGGGTTTCTGGAACGAGTAGATTCCCGACCGGTTGTGCTCTAAGAAAACTCTATAACTTTGCCAAAATTTGTGCCGAAAATCTGCATGTCCTAGTCGAGGTGTAAAACGTAAAAGAGAAGAAACACCTGGACCTACTTTATCTTCTAGGAATGTTACATTAAGTTGCAAATTTAAAAAAAAAACAGGTCATGACGTTAATAAATGTTTTAAAAAAATGCGTGCTGATAAACATAAACAGGTTAATATGTGTCACTTTCTTCAACTACATAACGTAGACAAAAATTTGTTTTTGTATTTTTTTGTTATCGATGGTAAAAATTATAGTGTATTGCTAGATACTGGAACTCAAGTTTCATTGTTGCAAAAAAACCTAGTACAACATATGTTGTTGGCACCTGTTGCGGAGCAACTGGTGATTGAAAGCGCGGTTAATGATTCATTTAGTTCAAATTATGCCATCAATGTTACAATTTCACTAAAATCATAAATTTTCCCTGAAAATGCATTTAGTGCTTACTGAAGCAATTTCTTGTGATGCTACAATCGCTTTGGATTTTCTAAACATACCAGGCTTGACTCTTAAATACAATCGAACTATACCTTCGCTAGAATTCTTCACTATAAATGATGGACTTGATCTCGTGCTAACCGAATTATTTTCGCACCTCGTCCTTCATAGATCATTTGGTAGTAACTCCGACTTTAGGCTAGTTCCCACAATTTTAAAGTAAGAGGGCTAAATTTCCTGGGACGGATCTGTGCCTGCTGGTATTGGTAGTGTAGAGAACTCATTACTTCTTCTTGTGCGCTACGACCCACACGTCTCCGCGCTCTGTGCCGTCTTACCACCTCGCTGTGGTTGTTTTTCTGTGTAGTATAGTTATCAGTGATACCATTATGGGTAAACATAAGCATGATAGGGAAAAGAGCCCAGAAATTCGAGGAAAATAAACTAAATAAATTAAGAATCAGCTCGTTTTGCTACAACAGAACTCTTACAAGAATCTCTTTAGTGCTTATTTTTTAGGATGGGGCTAAAGCCGATTCTTCCAGTGCCTATTTCTTAAAACTAAGATTTCAGGGCTGGTCTGAGCAATGCTTCCTTCTTAAAGTTAGATTGCTCTTGTAATCAATTATATATCTGAGATGTCGCCTTAGCGCCACGCAGTAAGTATAACAAACAAATAAATACAACGTATTTTTCAGATGTTGCTGGCTTGCTCATATCAAATTACGGCGAAAACATTTTCACAAGTTCTTCTTTTTAGTAAGCGGTGCTGTTTTTTAAAAATTAAGAATCAGCTCGTTTTGCTACAACAGAACTCTTACAAGAATCTCTTTAGTGCCAATTCTTTAAGATAGGGCTAAAGCCGATTCTTCCAGTACCTATTTCTTAAGATTAAGATTTTAGGGCTGGCCGGAGCAATGCTTCCTTCTTAAAGTTAGACTGCTGTTGTAATCAACCCAGCAATCTGGATGTCAGGGTGATAATTGCCCTTTTTTGCACCCGCAGGCGGCTCGTACACATGTGCTACTCCCACTCCCCCAACCAAACCGAAACGGCAATGGTTCGTGAGGAGCAATATCTTCATGAAGACATATACGGGGGGGAAAGAAGATAAATATTCAATCACTGGGACCGCCAATTCATAACGATATCGCGGATCGCTGAACCGATATAATCACAAACGTTCTCCCAGAAGAACAAAGTCGAGTTACTAAAGTATCCTCTCATTGAAAACCTACCCTTGACAGCAGCTCCGGATTTAAATCCGGAGGTGATCTCAGCGGTAAGCGGAGTGGCCTTAAAAAGAGCTCTCGCTTAACAGACGAAAAAATCAAATAGGGGCTTGGTTTGCAGCTCTGGAAAAAAGGATTTTCTATTGTGCTTAATGGAAAAAAAGGGGGGGGGGCAACTGCCTCTCACTGAAGTATTAAAGGGAAGTATTAAGTGATGCAGCGCGATTATTCGCAGACTCTCATCACACTAGGTCCTTAGTGCAAAGATCTCTGTTAAGCTTCAGCCTAAATAAGACTGCAGAGGAACCGTAACCATTGGTGCCGTGGATGGCTTCTTATTTGGAAAAAATCTTGGTTAAAGGGTAAAACCCGCCAAGGAACTGGAGAAATCTTCATATGTATTAAATATTCCTATACTAAAAAAGAAGGGGGAGATACAAAAGACGCTATCCACGGAAAAGAAAAAATGTTATAAAGGTACGCCTTCTGGCAGGCCGATTAAAAGTCTTTCCCCCAAAATGGGAATGGATTTACTCCTGCTCCAAATATTTTATAGTACGTAAAAGGCTACAAGCTCCCTTTTATTAGGGTGCCAGTACTATCCGTGGCCCCATCAGAACATGCCTGGTCTAAATTAAAAAGAGACGAACTACAATTAGCTGTTAGTAATCTCTTACATTCCAAGGTATTTTCTATATTCTCATACTAGTGGAGAATTTATCTCACGAATCTTCCTTGCCCCCGAACCAGGTGGACAAGGTAGCTTAATTCTCAATGTCCAATAATGAAATTAACTGCCTTCCCCTTGATGTTAGCTTGGCTCCTATGGTTTTCACAAAATAATGAAACCGGTAGTAGGTCTACGGTCTAGAGGGTTTCTTTCTGTTATATATTTAGATAATTTCCTTCTAATAGGAAATTCATACTTAGAATGTCTAACAGACGACACGACAACAATTAAAGTCCTTAACAAGTTGGGGTGTTGTTTTTTACTGGAAATAAAGTCATCTAACACTTTCACAACATTGCAAATTCCTAGGGTTTCTATTTCATTCCAATGCAACGCCAATAGAATTGCCAATAGAAAAAAGATGAGTGAGTTTCAAATACAAAAGAAATGCAAGACCCGGGACTTTGCACATTTTATTGGTACTCTAGTCTGCTTGTCCCGCTCTCGATTGCAGTTGGGGTCAACCAAACTCTTTGAAAGGATAAAATTTCTATTTTTTAAAGCTCAAAATGGGAATTACTACAAAACTAAATTTTTGATTAGTCACTGTCACATGACTTCAATCGGTGGCTACGCAGTATTAGCACTAAAGTCCACACCATTAACACATTTGATTTCAAACTAGAGATATTTACAAACGCTTCCTTATCGGGTTTGGGGGGTGTGCTGCCAGGGACAAACGACGCATGGCTTCTGGACTGAATCAGAAAGAACTAGAACACATAAAGTACTTGAAACTTTTATCTATTGTCTTTGGAGTAAGATGTTTTGCTTCTGATTGTTTCGCCTGTGAAATTTTGATCAGGGCCGATAATACTACAGCTATCTCCTATGTGCATAGAATGAGTGGTGTCCAACATCCCAAACTAAATAGGTTGGCAAGAGAAATATGGGAATGGTGCGAACATTAAAGGATTTGGGTTTTTGCATCTTATATAAAATCCAAAGATAATTTTATGACAGATAGCGAATTCAGAAAACTAGTCCCTGAAACAGAATACAAACATTCCAATTGAGAAACGTATCTACTTTATCTGCAGACCTGCTCTTTTTTACCATAGAATTCAATAAAGGAACCTTATATGGATTCCTGAACAGTCTCAGGTCAGCTTTTGCATTAATTCTAGGACCCAAAACCTCACAAGACAGGGTTAGGAAACTATTTCAAGGAATTTTGAATAAGCGACCTACTCGGCCGAAATATAGCAGTACCTGGGATCCGTCATTAGTACTGACCCATTTAAAATCGTTAACCATTGCAAAAGAGATGACCTTAGAAAACCTGACCCTGAAACTTATTTCTCTGCTTGCTGTAACCAGGGGACATAGAATCCTAACACTGTTTTCAATAGAAACTGATAACATGCAAGACCTACACGACAGAACTGAAATAAAAATTACAAAAATAATTAATACCTTCGGCAGAAAAAGGCCTCAACTAGTTCTGATGCTACCATTCTTCATGATCAATTAGAAATTTGTTTGTGTTGCATCCACTCTGCTGCAGTACCTCAAAAAACTAAAAACCTCTGCAGAGCTTCCAGTTATTTCTTTTTATCATATAAAAAGCATCATCAACCTGTCTCTACCCAAACCCTGAGTCGCTGTATAAAGACAGTCATAAAAAACAGTGGGATAGATACACGTATATTTTCTGCACACAGCACAAGGCGTGCTTCAACCTCGGCGGCAGAAAGAACCGACGTCTCCATTGAGACAATTCGAAAAACCGCTGGGTGCACAGAATCGCCCAGGTTTTCGCAAGATTTTACCTAAGACCAATGTGCTCCAACCTGACCTTTGCATGATCTATTGTTCATGCTTAACAAATATACCTACCTCGTATAATCATCATACAATTATGTATTATATTTCCATATTATTTTATATTTTGTTTCTATACAGTTAATAAACACTTTTCTGATTAGCAACTGCCACAAATACTTTCAACATCTACCAAATGATCTATGAAGGACGAGGTGCGAAAATAATTATATGATCAAACGAACTTACCTGTGAAGTTCGATCATCATTATTGTAAGCACCTCGTCCGAATAGATCATACCCACCCCTGATTTTAATCCGCAGTTGTTCTACAGATTTTAATCCCATCCCTTTCAACATTTGTGGCAGGCACATCTTTCAAACTAATGAGTTCTCTACACTACCAATTCCAGCAGGCACAGATCCGTCCCAGGAAATTTAGCCCTCTTACTTTAAAATTGTGGGAACTAGCCTAAAGTCGGAGTTACTACCAAATGATCTATTCGGACGAGGTGCTTACAATAATTATGATCGAACTTCGCAGGTAAGTTCGTTTGATCATATAACTACAAGTGATAAAGAAGTAAAATACCGCCTCTACCGGCTTTCCATGGCTGAACGAAAAATTGTTCGTAATATAATCAAAGACCTTTTAGACAATTCTATCATTAGACCTTCACAGTCACCATATGCTAGCCCGGTACTTGTAGTAAAAAAAACGGTAAACCACATTTAGTATGTGATTTTGGGGCCTTAAATCGTATAACGGTAAAACACCGTTTCCCCTGCTAAGGATTATGGCCAAATTGATCGTCTAAGCCGCAGTAAATATTTCACAACACTTGATATGGCCGCTGGCTTTCAGTAAATTAAGGCACACCCTGGTTCCGTAGAGAAATTAGCCTTTATAACCCCTGATGGGCAATATGAATATTTACGTATGCCGGTTAGTTTGGCTACTGCCCCTTCCATTTTTCAGTCTGCTATTAATATTGTTTTTTCTAGTTCCATCTTTAAAATGCCATTTATCGCATATGTTTCCATGACGCTAAGTGATCTTTTAAATACACCTCGACAAGCTGTGACTTTGTGGGCTTTAATCACGGGCCGAAGTTAGCTACAGGTTTTTTAATCGCAAAAATCAATTGAAACTAAAAATCAACTTAGTTGTCACTTGTCATCAATCTGCCAAAATAACCCGACGCGACGCGACAACAGACCAAGTGCCCAAATTTTAGTATTTTTGTAACTTCTCTAGACACTCGTTTTAATAAACACTCGCTCCGCTACGCTTCGCTCGTGCCTAATAAAAGTCGTGACTAAAATGCCGTTTATAAAACTTGTTGCATAATATACTATTATCTGATGAGATCCAGAAAGGCATCGCTTTAGTGTACTTAGATGATGTATTGATACCATCCGTGACTTTGGACGAAGGTCTTAAAAAAGCCTTTGTGTAAATTTGACGACACGTAAATCCAGTGGTTTTACTATCATTAAATAAAAAATGTAGTTTTTTGAAGGAACAAGTGGAATATTTGGGGCGATTAATTTCCAATGGCTGTGTAAAACCAAGTCCTTCAAAAGCTTAGACTTTAAAAGCTATTCAGTCTCCCACTAATATTAGAGAAGTGCGCCAATTTCTCGGATTAGTCGGATATTTTCGTAAATTTGTACCAGAATTTTCAGTTAAAACACGTGCCATATCTAAATTATTAAGAAAAGATCAGCCTTGGAAAAAGGACCGAGGAACACAACCAATCTTTTCAATATGTAATTAACATTCTTTCTAATGAACCTATGTTAGCAATTTTCAATCCAGACTTACCAATCGAACTTCATACTGATGCCAGCAGTTGTGGTTTTGGTGCAATTATTATTCAAATTCATGATGGCTTTAAACGTGTAGTAGCGCATTTTAGTAAGGCAACTACGGATGCGGCGTCTCGGTATCATCCGTATGAGCTCGAGACTTTGGCAGTAGTGTCTGCTTTAAAGCATTTTAGATACTACTTCATAGGCATCTCATTTAAATTAGTCACAGACTGCAATTCACTTAAAAGTTCTCAATATAAACGTGATTTAGTTCCTTGTGTAAGTCGTTGGTGGGTTTATCTTCAGGATTTCGACTTTGTAATTGAGCATAGAACCGGAAATATTGATTTTTGTTTTTTTTTATGAGTAGCCGTGTTAGCGGTTTGTTTAGTTTAAACAATGTCTTGTATGAACTAGCTGTAGTATTGATGCTTGGATATTTGCGCTTTCTGGCAGATACAACATTAGATTATGTTTAACCTGAATGATTAAGGCAACAGGTTAAATGCTTTAATCATTTTCTGGTTTATTTCACCTGGATGGTTATACTTTCAACCTACACCATTTGCTGGTGCTCGTAAAAATATTCACATCTCGATTGGCAACTGATTTGTGATGTTTTATTTGTCAGGGGTTGTATTCCCCTGTAAACCCTATTCCAGGAACATCACATGATAGTCAGGATGAAACCGACTCGTGATTTTGGGCCGAGATCGTCCCACTGTCAGGCTGGCCGTGTTAGCGTCAAGCGTCTTTGACATAACTGCAATGACGTGTCCAAGTGGTGATTCAATAAAAATACTGTAATGTAACGACTAATACGCATCAGAATGACCACTCACCTCGTCCTGAGCGGTTGTGTTTCATAATCATAGTATTTCTGTTATTATAATTATTGGTAACAGTGTACTGGGTGTGGTTATCGTAATCTTTAAGCTTTTGTTAATTAATAAATAGCCAATAGTAGGCAATGACAAAAGTTATTATTTAACATTAAAATTAAAAAGATCAAATATTAACAACAAAACATGTATAAATATATATTTCAAACAATATAATGTTCGACGAATTGACCTTGTATACAGTAAAAATTATTTTGTACACACAAGATCGATTAATGGTTACACAGAATAACTGCAGAATCGTACATAGGGGACCTGTGACTTTGTCAACAAGATCAAAACCTTACGGCTATGTAAAGGAGACATCCTATTCAGATTCGAGGTTTTCCTTTTTACAAAAGTACCAGTAGATGGGAGAGATCACAAGAGATAAACTACCTACAGATCTTTAGTTGGAATGGCAACCTGCATGAACAGGCTATGGGTTCACCGCTATCACCTGTTATTGCAAACATATACATGGAAGACTTTGAAACTAAAGCTTTGGCAGCAGCTGATCTTAAACCTAAATCTTGGTTTAGACATGTAGACGATACTTTCGTCGTTTGGTCTCACGGACGCCAAACACTAGAGCAATTTCTAGAGCATCTAAACTCAATTTACAATAATATTCCATTTACAATGGCAGTATCCCATCCTTAGACGTACATGTTACACGTAAACCAGATGGTAGCTTGGGGCACGCAGTTTACAGAAAGAAAATACATACAGACAGGTATTTCAATGCAAATTCGCATCATCACCCGATGCAGAAAGCAACTGTGCTAAAAACTCTAAAAACCAGAGCAGTGCGAATCTCAGATGCAGAACACCTACAACAAAAGAAGCTCTCACTTTTCTCCCGACAATTTTTTTAACTGCTATAATACAGACGTTAGAAAACAATCTCACACTAATAATTAGATATTATGTGTTTTAACTATTTATTCCTCGTGTTATACATACATTGCTATAATTATTGACAATATTGTTATCTTTATTTGCTGCTATTTACAGAATAATTTCCTAATTCGGATTAATATTTTATTAGTTAATAAGAAGATATATGTATGTGTAGTGTGAAATTATCAGGGCAATAAAATTGGAGTACACAAAATAATAAATTGAATCTGATATAAACAAGTACCAGCCTTGAATGAATGTAAATACTATAGAAGTGGAAATTTATTATTTACGTGCACAAAAACAGCAGAAATATGTAAACTGGTACAATGATCAAATTCAAACGATAAACACAGCAATGTCCAATGATTTATAAATTATATCAATCAATATTAAACAATGGGCGAAACAGGTCGCTGGTACTTTCTATCGTATCGGTATCGGTATCAGTATCGTTTTTTTTTAATTCTTAAAATATTTGAAAATTCTTGCAGATCTTAATGAAGTGTTTGCGTTTTTGAATAAATAATTAATCAATTTGAAAATTTTCAAAAATCCATGCGTCAGAGTAAAATTTGGGAGATAAGTGATAACCAAATTTGTAGTTCATTGCAAGCTCTATCAGCTTAAAACGTTTTAAAACAGCAGTGTAGGCAGTTTTTGTGGAAATTTTATGTTGAATTTGTCCAAAATTTTGAAAAAAATCATTTAATTTGTCTTCAGGTGCACTACACCGCTATGTATTCAAAATTTCCAAAAAATTTTTAGAAAAAAACTCTACCAAAAAACAGGTCTAAGGTCCTGTTCCGTTTCCGGTTCCGATTAGCGACCTTACAAAAAACTACCTGCAACTAAAAAACTTCTGCACACCAAATCTTATACAAATCGGTCAAGGGGTTCCAGAGATATAGGGAAACGAACACACCCACACACACTTCCACAGACAGACCTTTTTTAAAAGCCAATTTTTTGGGTTCCTAGGACCCCGAAACGCGTATTTCCGTTAAAAGTTGAAATTAGAACATTTGCATGAAATCGTAACATTCCTTACTTCAGTAGAAGTAAGAAAACTGTATGCATTATATGCGGGTTGAGTTTGTTGCACTTTTTACTTTCTCATACTAGTACAGGCAAGAAATACTATAAAGCTGAGAGATAGTATTCATTCCCCCGAACAACATACTAAAAGTCGTCCTAAGAATCCCATGTCTGCATCATCGATTTTTTCGTAGCCAAAAAGGCCTAAATAAAAAAAACTGCTTTTCTTCCTTTCCGAAACAACTGCCCGGCTATGAATACCCTGTGATTAATTAATTTTGCAACTCTTGCTGATGCTTGTTTAACCCTACTATACAGGGTGATAATGAAACCAGGTACCATCAATTTTTTTTACATATTCCTCGAAAACGAAATAAAACTTGTGTGTTTAATTACTCAAAAATGCGAATTTTTTGATATCATATTTTCCATTCAGCCATTTCCGGTTACACCGGAAGTGACATCAACTTTTTCTTTTCGAATACCATTATTGATAGATAGAGCATTAAATTTTGTACTCGGTATAATGTCTAAAAGTTACTGAAAAAGTTAAACGGCTAGCTGGTAAAGGCCGTAAAATTAAATTTCAAGTAGACCATGAATTTCATATACCGTCTGTCTATAAACTAACCCCCCCCCCCCCCCCAACTAACTTTTGAACGACTTGATATTTTATTACAATACTTGGTGTGCTGTAATGGGTTATTAAATACTTTTTAAGCTAATAATAAAATTTTGTATCATACACAATGGGGGCTGGGTGCCATTTTGAGTTTTTTAATGGAAAGGAGGGTCGAGTGACGCTTCATTTGAAAGGTCTTTTAGTTCTGCGTCTGATCCTAGAGTTTCAAAGAAAAATATTCAGCCATAACAAAATGGCGGATTTTAAACAAATGGACTCAATTCAAAATTGTTTTGAATTTTTTATCCAGCAGTTCACTTTTTCATTTGCAGGACAAACATTTCTCAAAAATATCTCAGGTGGCTGGAAATAATATTGAAAACGTTGTTCCAACAAGATGGTGCGCCGCTTCATTATTATAGGCCTGTTTCTGACTTTCTCAACGTACATTTTCTTGGAAGATGGATTGGTAGGTGGGGGCCTATAGAATAACCGGCTCGCTCCCCAGATTTAACCCCCTTAGTTTTTTTTCTATGGGGATATCTGAAATCGAAAGTTTCAGAACCCATGCAGAAACAATTGAAGAACCGGAGCAACGCATTACAGAAGTTTGCAAAAATATCACTCCAGAAACTTATGAAAATGTAAGGCGGGAATTTCATAACCGACTTTTTATGTGCCAAGAAATGAATGGTGAACGGTTTGAACACTTAATTTAATTTCATTTTGTTTTTTTCTTTTTTTTTTAAATAGACTACGTTATCTTCAAACAGTTGTCATTTTGTTATCGCTATATATTTTTCTTCGAAACTCTAGGATCAGGCGTAAAAGACCTTTTTTCATTTAAAATTAAAAAAAATTCAAAATGGCGCTCAGCCGCCATTTTGAATGATAAAAAATTTTATTATTGGCTAAAAAATAGTATTTAATTTCCCATTAAAACATACCAAATTTTGTGGTAAAATATCAAGTCGTTCAAAAGTTAGTTGGGGGAGGAGTTACTTTATAGTCAGTGTATAAGTCTACTAAAGCTGCTTCAAAACAGTCAGTGTCATTAAAAAATTGAATATTTAATGGAAAATAGTATTTACTTAAAGATTGTTTAGGTGTTAAAAAAGTAATTTGAAGCCATTTTTAAGACTACTTTTCAGAACTACTTGATTCTTATTTCTTACTGTTTTTTTTTTTTTTCTGCATTTCACATCTTCGGTGTCTTTCTATTACTTTCGGTTCGACTTCGAAGAGTTTGAAACACCGCCTTTTTTATTATTGTGTTTCTACTTGTATATTCTTCATCTAGTACGTTACGCTACTGCTTGTTTCTCGTATTCTGTTATTCTTCTCTGAAAAGAAGGGGTTTAAATCACACGCTTTGCGGCACAACTGTTCGGCTAAGAATCACTTGGCAGAGGTAGAATTTGGAATGCTAGGATTGGTTTGGAATTTGCGTGCCGTTCATAGCGCAAACAATGATAAGAAACAAAAATGAGCATAGCAGGTCGCCTGGACTTTGCTACAATAGCGCAACGTTACTTTTCCCATGTTCAAAAGTACGCACAACGTTGTAGCTCCACAGCAATGGCGGTACAAATCAAACCCACATTGATATTACTCCGCAAAAAGCAAATGAAACACGCATAGCTACGGTAGTGTAACGAAAAAAACATAATATGACGTGTAGTCACAACGAGCTATGCCATAGCCACCACCTCACTGCCTGCGGCTGCTGTAATGTCGTTCAAGGTCCGTAGATAGTAGATTTTGGTAGTAGACCTGCGCCAATGATATATCTACGGACCTTGATGTCGTTGGTCCGGATCATTATTTAAAACCGTCCGGTCGGTTACCGCGAGCTGCTTATGGGCGTGTCTTATTTTACGTATGTAGACACCGTTTTTATTTAAAAAAACGAACGATTTTTAAATGTTTTTGGAATAGATTCCTTGTCATTAAAGAAAACTAAAAGCGGATGCACAAATATTCGTCTTCCAAAATTTGGGTGGTACAGGGAAAATTAGTTGGTTGCACGCCGGAGAACTGCGGATGCCGGTCACACGGTGTTCAAAGTTAAGCACTGCCCGCTCTTATCCCCACTCGGATGGGTGACTAATATAGGGGTATATCTGCAACCAACCGTGCTTCGGAGGGCACGTTGAGCCGTCGGCCCGGTTGTCATGCTAACATCTTTGGCAATCGTAAACCATTTAGTGGAACTTCTTTTCCTTTCGACGGGTAAGGCCAGCATCCTGCCTGGTTGCGGGTATTAAACAGGCCATTGGCCTATAACAAGAGGAAGAAAAGAAGAAGAAGAGGAAAAATTATGTTATGTAATTTTTGTTGCACCTAAAAGTTATGTTGCGAATCTAATTCTACTACCACTGATGAGAAATTAAGTTTCAACAGAAATTTTGTATCGTCCCCCTAAATTTATAGAAAACGTCTCGAAACAAGTTATTGGAATATGACAGGAACCAAATTAAAACTCATCCCTAGTTCTATGAACCTATAAAATGTAAAAGCAATCGTGTTGCTATTTTTAAGCAATTTTTTTTGAAAATATTAATTTTGAATTTTTTTTACACTTCGCAGTTGTAGTGGTTTCAAACATTCTCCCAATTTATAACATTGTGTATCCTTAAAGCATTTCCCATATCAAATTTCATCCGATTTGAACTCGTTTTTGAGTAAATAGGGGTTAAAACCAAAATTTTCAATAATTCATAGAAGGCGTCACAGAGAACTTAGCGGACTGGGACTTACACCAAAGTGTAGGTCATTTCTAGCTCTATGAGCTAATAGACGTTTAAAAAATCGTGGTTCCAGTTAATTAATAAATTTCTTTTAGAAAATTTTCAAAATTTAACACATACATATTTTTCACTTCATGGTATTTGCGTACTCAAAAATTTTTGTGCGTAGTAACAGTGTGTCTTTATAGGGCTATTATGATAGGAAGTTTAATCCAAATTAATAAAACCGTTTTTGAGTAATAAAGCGTCAAAATGAAAATTTTATTAAATATCGATTTTTTGAAGATTTTGATTTTAACTCTTATTTATATGTAGTACAGTTTTGGAGTAATAAAGCGGTAAAATGAAAATTTTTAAAAATTGATTGTTTTGAAAATTCCGATTTAACTCTTATTTACTTAATAATGCAATGATTTATCAGATTCGCATAAACTTTGATTTTTATAATAGCTTTACAGGTACACAACGTCACTATGTAAAACTGTTTTTTAAACCTCGTAAACTGTGGAGTTAAACATTTTTCAAATGTTGAATATTATCAAAAAAATATTGTTGAACAACTTACCAAGTGGTTCCTTTTTAATTTTATAAAATAATCTCTGCGACGCCTCCTATAAATTTTTGAAAATATTGATTTTAACCTATATTTACTCCACATTATGAGCTGTCAAATCGCCAAATAAAATTTTGTTTTTATAGGGTTACGCAATGTTACTATCTACCATCATTTTTCGAACCATGGCAATTAGAAAGAGAAATTTTCAAAAATGTATTGCTTAAAAACTGCCCACACAAACTGCCGGATCATGAGCACACACTTTCAACAGAGGGAAATATATAAAGGGACATGGAAATGCCCCGATGACCGTACAATAAACCAAGTAGACCGCGTACTGATACAGGAAAAATTTGCAGGCCGCGTGAGAAACGCTAGGGCGTATAGAGTCGCTGAGATGGGCTCGGACCACTACCTCGTGAGGACTAGAACAAAACAAAGTAGCCCAAAGAAGACTAAACAACAGAAAGTACCACAAAATAAACATAATTAGAAAAAATTAGTACAACCAGACATAGATTCAAGTACCAACATATTGAGAGAGAATGCAGGAAAATAAAGGAAGAACCAACAATCGAACAAAAGTGGGAAAATTTACAGAAGATAATGGGAAACGCAGCGAAACAGTAGGAAGTAGTAAAAGAGAAAAAAAAGGAAAGTTGGTTTAACGAATAGTGCCCTGAAGAAAGATGTAAAAGACAGAAGGCACGAAAAAAACGTTACAAACTGGATCGCAGGAGGATGAGGCAAGCTATCGAAAACAGAAGAGGAGGACGAAAAGTGTTTACAAAAGAACGAAACGAGCCTACCAAACACAAATGTTAGAAAAGATAGAAGAAAATTATAAAAGGGGGGAAGTTAAAAATTTTTATCAAGCAATTAAAAAAAACGCGAAAATCACCCCAGCAAAGGATGTTATTGTGCAAGGACGAAAATGGAGACTTAGTAGGAGAAGAAATGGAGATGGTACATAGATGGAAACAATATTTTGACGAAATACTGAATGGTGGCACGAACGAGAAGGAGGAAATAGGGGAAACGGAAATATTACATGAAGAGGAGAAAGCACCAACGAAAAACCAAATAGCAGAAATAATAGCAAAGTTAAGAAATGGAAAAAGTCCCGGAGGAAAATGAATTGCGGCAGAGTGCATAAAATACGGAGGTGAAATAGTAAGTGACATTTTCGAATTAGTACTACAATTGTGGTGTGAAAGAAAGATACCAAGCGGATGGAAAGAAAGCAACGTTCATCCCCTTACACGAGAAAGGTAACAAAACACAATGCGAAAATTACAGGTGAATGGCACTCCTAGATTCGGTATATAAGGTGTTAGCCACAGTTACAAGAAACAAACTACAGGTTTCGCAGAAAGAGAGAAAAGTGAATATTAATGTGGCTTTGGAAAAAACCGATCAGTTATAGAATATTCACATTAAAAGAAACGTTGACCACATGTTACGAACATAACACAGCAATCCACGCTATCTTCATCGATTTCAAACGTACCTACGATTCAGTAAAACGGTCACAACAGTATTCGGTATTGGTGGACTTGGGAATACCGGCTAAATTAATCTAACTAGTAAAAAGGACCATAACCCATAGCAAGGCATTCATTAATGGACCTTGCAAAAGCAAAACCACAGAACTGCATATGTTAAGCAGGACACAGCTCAGAATTCTTACGGGCCTCCTAACAGGACACGCGACTCTTAAGGAGCACCTCAGGAGAATTAGGAAATTCGATGGAGACCCCACATGCAGACTCTGCAGTGAGGAACCAGAAACAGCAATGCATATTGTACCTACATTCACACCCCGTGAAAGACCTGTGCACAATGGTGCAAGGAATCCAGATCACGAACTGGGTGTGAGTAACTACCAGAGTGAGCACAATAAGCCTTATGGGCTGCAGTGTCTCCGGAACCAAGGGTAGACGGACCCAGATGGAAAAAACACCATAAATGGAACATGAAATAGAGTAAAAGTCAACGGTATATAGTCAGCACAGTTTATGAGAAGGAAAGGCTTGAGACAAGGAAATCCCCTCTCTACAACTTTATTTAACCTAATATGGAAAAAGGAATAAGAGAAAGTATCATAAATACACCAAATAACGAGAGAGCTTGAAATAACAGAAAGAACAGAAGGTGTACTCATTAATGAAGAAAAGACAAATTACATGAGGATGGGGAGAGAAAACCAGGCAGGAGGGAAAGCAGAGATAAACTTAGACGAAGGAAGAATATTGAAGATAGAGCTCAAATTTTTGTATATTTAGGTGTACTGGTAACAGAAGATGCTAAAGAAATATACGCAAAACTCGTAAAAGGGGGCAGGTGCGAAGGTGCATCAAGTATGTTGTTAAAATACAAAAACGTGTCGCGGAAAGCAAAAGTGAGGGTGTACAAGAGAGTGCTGCAGCCTACAGTAACGTAAAGGTGCAAGACGTGGGTTATGAACAAGAAGGAGAAAGAGAAAATGGAAGCGTGGGAGAAGAAGGTTCTTCGAAGAATCTGTTGAGGCAAGAAAATGGGTGAAGTGTGGTAAAGGAGAACCAACGATGAGATAAGGCAATTATACGGAGAGGCAGAGATATCCAATTTTGTGAAAGCCCAGCGAGTAAAATGGCTGGGTCATTCATATTAACCAAATGAGCGACTACCGGATGGTGAAAGGTGTTCTAAGTACAAACATGGAAGACACAAGAAGAAGAGGAAGTCCGAGAAATATATGGTTGACAGCAGTAGAAGAAGATCAAAAGAAAAAAAGGATACAAAGCTGGAAGCAGAAAAATCTAGAAGAATGGAGGAAGATTACGCAGCTATGGGCCTAAAAGGCCTATGATAGCTAGATATTATTAGAATAGCGGGAAAATGTCTTGGCGAGAGGGAAGAAAGCTTAGAAGAAACGTGAAACGAATAGAGGTGCCAAGGCGAAGAAGGAGAGGAAGACCAAAGATTATTCCTAAAGTCAGAGTTATAGGTGACATGCAGAAAGACTAGAGTCTAGCCCCTTGTATTCCTGCCGATACTGAATTGCGCAATATCATCTAATATTGGCTCGCATATGTGCCAGTGTGATATTTACATCGAGATTTGCATTGTTAAAGCCGATTTTTTCATTGCTAATAAATTGCATTCAATAGAAAACAACAAATCCTTTTTTTTTAATTTATTACCAGACTTGCGTGTTAGTATACCGTGAATCAGTGAGTGAATGCAAATTTGTCTTCGTATTTTTTCTTTAAAAATATAACTGCTCTTAACAAATAACCTCGCGTTAAAAGCAAAACGCAACAACAGTGTTTTAAAAAAAACTATAAAATAAAAAAAAAATTGGTTCCAACCGAGATTCGACCCCGCAACTACTTATGCAGTAAAAAATTAGCACCACCGAACACACCCGCATATCCATCTGTACCACTACGAAGTTGTGGTTTACACACATTTCAGCTGCATGAAGAGGAGGTGCGCAAGTCATGTGAGGTAGGATCGGCAGGAATAACAAGGGGCTAGACGCAAATTGCAGAAAGTAGGCGTCACTTCACCAAATGGCTAAGACAGAGGTGGAAAACCCGGTGTTGTGTCGCTGACCCTGGATAAATGGAATAAAGCGAGACAAAAACTCATTTATTACATAAGGAACCGAAACGATCATAAACACTGAAAATAGATAAATAGCTATAAAAAGCTTTACCTTTTAAATCACAGTAAGTAGACTTCAAAGAGAAAATGCAGAAAAAGTTAATAACTTGGGTGTGATTTAAAATAATTTTATTAAATATGATGAAGATACACTATAAATGTTCTTATGTTTTTCTTTCTAAAAACATGAGGTATAAGGCTATGGGCATAGGCATGGATCATTTTGTTACCCAGTTATCTAAGTTTTAGACGGTGTTTTATTGCCACTTGTGAAAAGTTATATTTAAATATCATTTGCACTTCTAACTATATTTAACAATTACACTGCATGAGTAATACCTAATAAGTAAATAACAATATACTAAATTTAACACATTAGCACAACAACTGTCACCGATTGCCGGCTATAAAATTTACGATAGGCTCGTATACTAGAGACACTGCGTCCTTCCCTGTGAAAAAATCCAAATGATTAAATCTACCATCTTTTATAACGTAAATATTGTAAAATTTTCCATTTGTTGGGAGAACTTTGTGCAGCCTTTCCACATTCTGAAAATAATAGTTTTCAACTTAACACATCAATCAGTGAATATTTTACTTACCTCCTTTGTTGATAATAAATCGTTCTCTGCACGTATCAAAAAACTAGGAACCTTTATTTGCGATAGGTCATAATTAGGAGGTTCTGCTGATCCGTACAATTTCTTATTTCTTTCAACGCCATAATCGAAATATTGAAAATTTCCTGATATAATCAGCTGTGTGAAATGGCTAATGGTTTTTATAGAAGTAGTGTCTTTATTGTGTTGAAGTGTGACAGGTAAAGTCTCCTTCAATAAAATCCAAAGGGGTCAGTAAATACAGTAAATACAAAAATGACATATACAAAGTTTATTCTTTAGACCGCGTCATCATTTGGGAACTACACCCAGCATAATCAGATAAAGACCGACCTGTAGCTTGTCTGCCTTTACAAGCATTTGCTCTAGAAGTTTGAGCAATGTTTGTCCGTAGGCCCTGCCTGCCTAAACAGGGCCGTGCGCTTACATTATATAAACTTTGAGGCAGACAAAGCTTTGATCTTAATGTATTTTGTTTGCAGGACAATAATACTTAATCAAGTCACCAAGTTTTATTGCTATAACAACACTAACTGTTTACTTTTTAATATAACCTCTGGCAATGGCATGTAAACATGCCGAAATACGTATAAAATTAAAATAGATAAATATTGTTAAAGTAATTAAGTATTTTATATATAGATAATCATTAAATACTTAATCGGTTTATGCCTGTTAGCTGTTTGTGAAACCATACAAACAAACGTTTCGCAAGACATTGATTGCAGCTTGCATCTTCACAGTGAATAGAACACTGAATTCAAATCCGGGAAGCGGAGGTATTTAAACCCCTTTGAGCCAGTGGGGCAGAACGGCGGAGTTCTGGTTGGCTGTCACCGTTGGGCAAAGTCGGATCCGGTGGAGCGTGATCGTGGGATCGATGATGCTTAGGAGTCCTTAGAGGATAAACTATTGGAGTCCAAGCTTTTCTGAGTGTAAAATCATCCTCCCTGTTTTTGTTGTTAGGTTGTTTCTCAATCTCCATTGTTTCACGTATGATACGAAGGAAGTAATGAGGTACTCTGGCGAGTACCCGAGCATTGTCAAAGTCCATCTTATGCCCAGTTAATCCAGTATGTTCAGCCACCGCAAATTTTGCGATGCGTTTGTGTTTGCAATCACCTTTGTGCTCTCGCAATCTTAACTCAATGGAACGACCAGTTTGTCCGATGTAGTTTGAGCCACAAGAGCAAGGGATGTTGTAGATCCCGGCTGATTTTAAATTTGATATGGCAAGCAAAATATATTAAGATCAAATCCTTGTCCGCTCCAAGGTTTAAATTATCTAAGCACACGGCCCTGTTTAGGCAGGCAGGGCCTACGAACAAATATTGCTCAAACTTCTAGAGCAAATGCTTGTAAAGGCAGACAAGCTACAGGTCGGTCCTTACCTGATTATGGTGGATGTAGTTCCCAAACAACGCGGTCTAAGCCGAAAGTAAATTGTTATTTAAAAATATGGAACCGACTAGCTTATTATTCATTTTACCAAAAAAATTAATACAAATCGTAAACTTAATAATTAAAATAGTTTCGAACAATAATAATCGTTAAGATTCTGATATGAATTCTTAATTACAAAAAGTACTACATTTTCTCCTTTTCTCCTATTTCTCTTTGTTCCCATTTTTCCTTCAGATTGTGTACTTTGTTTCGTCCCTTTTTCAGTTCAAAAAATTAGTACCTACTACCGTGCCAAAATCAACATTTCAAGACAAAATCAAGAGCACTTCTTGGTTTTCCAACAGCATTACTGGCAATCATTTGGATCAAATGTTTCCAGGTCGTTCTATTTACTATGTCAAAATTTCAGCTATAATTTTCCTAGAAACTGTTATTATTATTTTGCTGTTTTTTTGTAAAACTAATGATAGAGCCATGATCGAGACGCTTCCATACTTTTGAATAAATCAATAACTAAATACCCTTGGGATACTTACTGGATCATTTTGCTCATAATTATACCCAAATACCATCATGTCTGTAAATTGACAAATTTTCATTTGGATTGGGTAAGGCAGACAAATTAATTTAAATACTATAGGTGGCAAAGGAGGAGTTGGATAGAATTTTCCATTTGTTACGGCTTGTAGAGAATCCTAATAAATAACAAAAACAATTATTTTCTAATACTGGTACAAAATTTGCAATTTCTCGATCTAAAGCTTACCCTTACGACGGGCCAAAGGTAACTCAAATATTTAAAAAACCAAATATTTCTCATAAATGCTATAGGAGCTAGGCTGATAAAAATTTCGATTTGTTTATGAGCGACATCGGGATAAGTAATGGCGTAAATGTACGACGCCGTCGAGCCCATAGAAAACCCGATAAAAATAATTGTTTGCTTGGTAACAGCATATACATGATTCAATTGAGCAGGAAGGTCATAAACTCCAAGCTCGTGAAAACTAAAGTTCCAAAATTCGCTGTTTCGTTCATATAAATATGTATGGTTTCTCGAATAGATTGATCCTCTAAAATTGCCTAACCATACATCGTAACCAGCATCAGCTAAAACGAAACCTGTAACAAATAGAATTATTACATGGGAGTAAAATCGAACTTCAAGTCCTTTGGGGCTTAATTTTATATAAATTGCAACCTGTTACTGAATATTGCAGGCATTCCAAATTAAATGTTAAATTTGGTCAAAGTTCCTACCTAAAGATTTTCTTCCTATAACTACGAATGCGCCACTATTTATGGTACTTCCATGTTGAATGAAAACCGGCTTTCCAAGTTTCTTAACAGGAACATTTCTTCCGTGTGGTATTCGAAATATAGTTAAGATGTAACCATCTTCTGTTGTAACTATGTGGGTTTCCACTGGATATCCATGTCTCTTTATTATGTCCGGCTAAAAATTTAATTATATTGTTGAATGTCCAAGGTTTGCTTATAACTTTTAATAATTTTTTGTTAGATAAAAAAGTGCTATGAAAACCAAATGCAGAAGCTGAAGACACTAGCCATTTTTGTGCATTAAGTACTAGAAGGTACAACATATCGCTTATACACTTTATATGTCATAGGCAAGGGTCGATTTAACAGAGCCACCGGATTCATCCAAAATTGTCATACTTCAACATATTTACTTCTTGTTTCCAAAGGTATTCTCTATCACTATAAAGTAACCTCAGCGGTTATTACGTACAGAAAAGCAATTCAAAAAAACGTAATCGAAGTCGACTGTGAAACAAGAACGGGCGCTCGATGATTAGTTCGCAAATCGTAATTTGCTAACTACTCATCGACATGCCGTTTTTGTTTCATAGCCAACTGCGATTAAATGTATTTTTATGGTTTTGTTTAAGATGCTCATCTTCGTTTGTAAATAATCACGCCTCACGAAATAGAAAATAGTTTGTGATTAAAGAACACTAGCGTACAAAGTCAGAAAACAACATTTGACTGCCAACCAAATGTAAGGAACGAGAGGGAGATGAGTAGGCCTCCCAAATATTACTGTACATAAAAAGTAAATTTATAAAAGTATTCTATTGGTACTAATAAGCAATTTTATCACCTATGGTCCGATATACTTTATTGAATATAAACGCTTTGTTCAATTTCCACGCTCTCCTTTCCCCTCCTTTATTTGCCCCTCCCCTTTTTTTGAAGAGTTGTACTCAGACGCGCTTCTCAAACAGTAAAGTCGTTGTTTCCCAAAAGTATACAATACATTCTAAGATGGCGCCGACTGAGGTTGGTATGTCGGACAGTACAGCAAAACCCTGCAAAAAGTGCAAAAAAAACACCCGTAAACGGACTTAAGTGCATTAAGTGTGGTTCCGTAATACATCCCGGTTGTGTAAAATATATCAAAAACATAATTTCGATTGACGATAAATTCGTAAACTGTTGCAATGGTGATAGTGCTAGTGGGTCGAGCAAGGAGGAGGAGGACCACAACGAATCGTTCAACAACGATGAAATTGCAAATATAAACTTTAATAAAGCTGAGCAAGTAGAAATTGAATATTTAAAGAAATTATTGTGTCATAAAGATATCATAATAAACAACCAAACGGACAATATACAAGCCCTAAAAGAACAAATAATTTTGATGAACAGATTGCTAGAGCAGTTTTCTACTACATCAAATACAACAGCGCCCTCGCGCCAGCGCAATGCGACGAGACAGAGAACAATACAGGTAGGAGATCAAAATAATCAACCCTTCAGGATTACAAAATCACCAGAGAAAATTCTTCCATGCCCAAATATTACTATAACGCCATCTCAAGTTGAGAGTCCAGCTCTAAATGCAAAGTTAAATAATGTAATCAAACGGAATATAACTGAAACAGATGAGCAACTATCAAAAACACAGATGGGCAAACACGCCAATATCTGCCCACAAAATGCTAATGTGCTTGTCGAACCGATAACGAATCAAATGGTGAGTAATTCAATTCTACAAACACAATCAGCAATGATATGTAAAGAAATTATCGGTTTGGCTAAGAATGAGAATAAACAAGAACTCCCATCTGTATCAACATCGCAAAGAAATGAAAAAAAAAGGGACAACAAACCAATCTTGGGATGTCAAATATCAGAAGATAACACTTTATTAAAAGCTGCTCCAAAATTGGCATTTTTGCATGTTTTTAGGTTGGCACCTAACACAAAATCTAAAGACGTGTTTAATTATCTTAAACCACATTTTCCAGAAGTACAATGCGAATCTATGAACTCAAAATATCCAGAAGTGTACACATCTTTCAAGGTTACAGTTAGCGATATGAACCGCGCGAAGGCAATGGATCCTACTCTCTGGCCAGCTGGTACTCGCGTGAACAGATTCTTTCTCATGCGCCGTAACCAAAGTGATAACAACACACCTGCATGCAATTCTTTTTTAGAGGCAGCAAATCCTCAGTTATCCATTCACGGATAACCTCTAGTAACCTTATGCACTTAAATATACAATCAGTTACAAATAAAGTTGACTTGTTAAACATATTTTTAAGCGAATATCCTAATATCGATATTATTTCTATAAACGAACACTGGCTCCAAGAATTACAAGTAAACTCAATTAATATTGAAAACTTTAAAAAAGTGAGTGTTTTTTGCAGGAAAGATAAATCGTATGGTGGATCAATGTTACTTATTAAAAAAAACATCAAATATGTCAAGTATGAGGAAGTTAATAATCTAAGTGTAGAAATGGACCTCGAAACCAGTGCAATGTATTTGAGTGATTCCAATTTAATTGTAGTATCTGTGTATCACTCGCCTTCTGGAGATTTTAATAATTTCCTACAAATATTTGACAATATATGCGAGACAACAATTGGACGTGGAAAGAACTTGCTGGTCGCTGGGGACTATAATATTAATTTTGCGTTGGATAGCAAACCAGAAGAAGTGAAAAAAAGAAAGGAATTTGAAGAAATCCTAATCTCGTGGGGCCTATACAGTACAGTACATGACAAAACACGCATTACGTGTAACAGATCTACTACTATTGATAATATATTTACGAACCTATGTGTCGACCTACAAGTGACGGTCATGGACCCAAATTTATCTGACCACTGTGCTATCTTCGCAAACTTACCAAAGTTATCAAATATTACTTCCCAGCAAAAGGAATACTTTGTATGCAGGCCAATGACAAAAGTTGGCTTGGAGAAATTCAGTCTAAAGATAAAAAATACAGACTGGGCTGACATCATGATAGTTCAGGGAGGCGAGCACAAACTTGATATATTTCTAAACCTGTTTATTGAAGCGATGGACAACTGCTTTCCAGAAAAGCGCTTGCTAAAAATGGTCTCTAAATTGAAATGGTATGACGAAGATTTGGCAAGACAACGAAATTTTCTACGAGGCGTTGATACGATCTGGAAAACTGTAAATGATCAAGATATCAATATTATCTACAAGAGGCTTTTGGCCAATTATAGAAACAATATAAAAAAAAGCTAAAATAAAGGCTAATGACAACCGAGTACAAGATGCCATCAACAAACCACGTGAGATTTGGAACATTATAAACGAAATAAAAAGTAATGATAAGAAGAAATTGGAATCACATCTTACCCCCGATGATTTCAGTTCGTACTTTCGTGATATTGGACATCTTCTCGTGGCAAACCTACCGGATCTAAATATTTCAGCAACCGACCATTCGAAAACATGTAATGTCCAATTCTTTCTCGTTCTTTCTGAAACCTTGCACTGAAAAGGTGCTGCTGCTAATTATAAATAACCTGAGCAACTCTAAATCTAAAGATATGGACCAGATCACCAGCAAACTAGTTAAAGTTACAGCGCCCTGGATAGCCAAACCGCTAGAGAACAAAATAAACACCTGTTATGAAGAAGGGGTGTTTCCGGAGAGGCTAAAATTATCTAAAATAATACCGGTGCATAAGAAAGGTGACACCGATATTGCCTTAAATTTTAGGCCTATTGCCATTACGTCAATATTTTTTAAAATAATGGAAATATCAATAAAGCACCGAATTATGAACTTTCTAGAACGCCATGACATTTTGTCGGATAACCAATTTGGCTACAGAGATGGCCTATCAACGAAGCACGCCATTATAGCAACAATAAAAAATATTATTAATTCATTTGAGGACAACGGGTTTACTTCAGTAGCATTCTTAGACGTATCCAAGGCTTTTGATTGTGTGAATCACAACATCTTAATAGATAAACTAGAGCACTATGGAATACGGGGAACCGCTCTAAATCTACTGCAATCGTTTTTAAAAAATAGAAAGCAAGTTGTTTACTTTAATAAAGCATTTTCTGAGACAAACATAACTAACATAGGAGTACCGCAAGGTTCCGTCTTAGGTCCGACCCTCTTTATAATTTACATGAACGATATAGTGACTTCGGTAACGAAAATGGTGCCATATCTTTATGCTGATGACACTACGCTGGTTGCATCATAGCAAAATTATAACGACCTACAGTGTGTAAAAGAGGCAAGTTTAATTGAAGTTGAAAAGTGGTTTACAATAAATCGGTTAGTGGTAAACAATGAAAAAACTGCGGACATGGTGTTTACACTAAAAAACTTTAACAATACCAGTGAACATTCACAATGTGAAAAATTTTTAGGTGTGCATTTGGACACCAAATTAACCTGGAGTGTACATATACACGAAACAGCAAAAAAATTGTCAAAATCTATATTTATGTTAAGAACTTTTAAACAATGTGTTTCGTTAAATATTTTAAAACATTTGTACTTTTCGTATTTTCATTCACATATAAATTACTGTATCTTACTGTGGGGAAGTTGTACCCATAGCGTGAAATTATTTAAATTACAGAAAAAGGCACTCAGAATTATGACCGGTGCTAAAAATAATGATACCTGTAGACCAATTTTTAAGAACTTACGTATTATGTCATTACCGTCGCTGTATGTATACAGTTGTCTACTCTACGCCAAAGAAACTATTGATAAGCGCAAAATGGTCAAGGATGTCCATGATCATGATACTAGAAAAAAAACAACATCTACTTACCTTTCGGTCGTTTATCAATAACCCATAACAATTTTGATTGCCTGTGTGACAAAAATTTTATAATAAACTACCCATTGATACGAAAAATTTGCCGCATACCACGTTTATAAGAAAAGTTTATGAGGTTTTAATTGCTAATCCATTATACTCATACTGTGAATATTTTGAATTAAATATTATTTAATAATAATTTTGCGTGTACTGTATCTATTTTGTGTAAATGTACTATATACCTTATATGTATTTTTGACTTGTGTATATACCTTTTTTTGTGTATCAATCACCAATAAATTTATTATTATTATTATTATAGTGACAATTTAACAAGTGTATAAACTCTTTCATATGAACCAAACGTTTATTAACTAAAGTTATAGGGATAGACATAAGTCCTTCTTCAAGGTACTTCAACCCGTTGAACTTATATTCAATCTGAATGTCTAAGACTTTTCCGTCCGCCCGTGATTTACAAACTTTTATACGTTTGCAATATTTTTACCACGTTTCGTCAACCCGTTAAATTTATATTCAATCCGAAAGTCAAAGACTTTACCGTCCGCCTGTGATATCCGACCGTCCGTCAGAACCACTAAAATTGTATTCAGTCCAAGAGTTACCGACCTTGCCGTTCACCTGTGAATTTAGAGTTGCCAAGTTATTGTAAAACATTTCTCACTTCAACTTCGCCGAACTCACTTGTCTGTAATAAACTGTAATAAGTTAGTAATATTTCCAGAAAACCCGTCAAATAGTTTTGAATGTTATTTGAATCTGCCCGCTCTGTCCGTACTGCATTTTACTGCTAATTTGAATATTGTAGCGATCGAAGTTCGTTGGTTGTAAAATACAGAAATAAGAATCCTGAGATTGTTTAAAACAATGCTTAGGACGTTATCGTAAAATACCTCAGTGATATAATTAACTCTGGGAATTGAGAGACGCACCAGAACCCCGCAAATATGACACAAGTCTTGTATAAAGTAATTTTATTTCAGTTTACCGTCCCCGAGTGGCTTATTGCAAATTTAGGAGTTTTACTATATTCTTGATAAAATTGGCAAAGGTTTGTTCACCTTACTGGATTTACTAATTTTTATTCCGGCTCTGTGTTAAAGGCGCCAGAGTGGCCGAGTGGTTAGGGCCCTTGGCTGCTACGCAGAAGGTCTTGGGTTCAAACCCGAAGACTGGATGCCTGGCGGGCGGCCTACCCAGTCGCTTATTAAAAATTGGGAACCAAACCCCTGGAGGGGTGAGGGAAATAAGGCAGCCGTCTAAGGCGTGGTGCTTACCACACCACCCCGTACTTCATATAGGAGTGCGAGACGGCTGGGTATCGGAAGCGATGGTACGGTGGCCCTGACCCACCGCATTGCAGGCCAAACTCCTCATTGGAGTGTAGTGCCACCGACTTTACTTTTTTACTGTGTTAAACGATGCGAATTTAATATTAGTAAATTTAATCCGTATTTATTGTTTTATGATAATTAGACGAGGAATAAACTTTTCGACGTGTCGATCAGCTTGGTTAAACCATAAATACTTACTTTAGTTGAACAAACCGCACCAAAGCATTCTAAATGTAATGCTTTCACATTTAAATAAAATTTACAGATAAGCTAGTTTATCAGTTTGGCAGCAACCAGGTGGCAAGGTCGTTATACTCATTTATAAGTTGAAATTTTATTTATTTGAAATTCTTTGTATTTAGTTAAAATCCTTGGAATTCGTACTTTTAATTACATGTTTATTTAATTGTATTTAATTTGTTATAATTTAGCGTAATACCGCATCTTTCAGGTAATCCAACCAAGAGATCTCCGCAGAAGACCGTTCCGAGGATTAATTGCATTTAATTTGGTATAATTTAGCGTCATACCAACCGTTCCGAAAACTTCCCAGGAAAGCTTCGAGTCGCCCGGCATTTATGTTATTTTGACCAGCCGTGAAGGCAAATTACGTTTTATTCCGTACCATTTTTGAAGCCAGAATTAATTTATTGCTTATGTTTTTGAGTAGAATTGGGTTGTCCATATTAGGCTAATTTTCAAATACTTAAATTGATTTTGTAAATAGTTAAAACCCATTATATTGTTTGATTTGACGTGTTTGTGAGTTATTATTTGGAGAATGAATGCTCGCTGTTAAAGATGTAACTCCACGCATGGACACCAGTGGCGTACACAACAAGACGTCGTACCGCGTAATTTCTGTTTTCTGGCATTCAGGTTTTATTCGGGCCAGCGGGTGGTCAAGTGGTTAAAGTCCCAGGCTTTGAAACTAGACTCCCAATGGCAGTAGGTTCGAGTCCACTGCCTTCGGAAATTTTTCTGAATAAGTTAAATCCGGCGTGTCCATGGATGGCGTGTGTGGTGTGTATGTTGGGTTGCATGTCTCTCAGGGGTGGGGCATGTTAGATCGGTGACTAGCACTTAGTGTGCTGAGCCCGGGTAAGGGGGTGAGATGGGAATCATGGAGTCGTGCTCACGCACGTCTTCATGATTCTTTAAAAAAAAAGTTTTATTCAAACAGGAAAATTCCAGTGGCGACCTTGCTTTTGCAACCAGGTATTTTTTTAGGTGAAAGATACGTCGAAACATCCCTTGGTGCATAGTAAATTTGTAAACAAACCATGAAAAAATTGTAGGTTATCTATGGTTATGCTTATGTTTGCAATTTTTCCATGCGCCAAGAGATGTGAGACAAGCAGGTTGTATCATAAACATTTTACTAATAAATATATACATATATAATAACAAATATACTACAGTATCGACACGATTTGACGTAACTCAAAAGGCAACAATAACTATGTATACTCTCTGCCGCAAGGAGCATCGCAATCGCTGTCAAATTTGACATTTTGTTGTGCTGTTTTGAATATTTGAGCTTCTATTTTGAACCGAAAAAATAGTTTTTACTGAAAAAACTATTACCTCCTCTAATTGAAGAAACATTTCGCATAGAATTAATAAGCTTAGGAAGAAGAAATATAGTGAGGTGTAGCGGATTAGGGCCACCTACTGGATGGTCGATCGTAATAATTGTTGCCTTTTCACATTCGTGTCGGTACTTTGTTATATCTAGTGGTTTTGATAAATGCTAACGCGACTGCGACATCTCGTGTGAACGAATAGAAGCTTTTTTGTTTAAAAAAATTATCTTTCAGACTTTGCTAAAAAAATATTTATAGACTTCAAAAAATAATTATTGCAAACTAAAAAAAATATTTCTTTTCAATTCACAAAGTAGTTTTTTGAGATTTCACACATTAAAAAATATTATTTATGCGGACAAAAAGTAATATTGATTGAAACAAAATTTTCGAGTTAAATAATTTAGTTTTTAGTTGTTTAAATGGCCCAAACGCCGCTTCATACAAATCAGAAGAAGTAACTTCTGCAACAAGAATCACAGGAAAAAAATACAAAATACTTATTTAGTATATTTTACATTTATACATATAATTGTCATAACTTAAAATAAAGCAATTGCAATAAAGAAAATTATTTAAGTTGAATTTTTCTTTCTTTTGCAAAGGCAACATTATCAACAATTATCGTATTTAAATTTTGTGCAATTTTATTTTTTGTTGAAATAATTGACATAGAGAATCAATCGCTTTTGTTTAATTGTTGATATTGAATTATTTTTTATTCGTTTAAGTTCACCGAAGAGAAAATATGTACTCTGTTCTACGCATACACAAGTGGTAGCGAGGTGAAACATGCAACTATTCAACGGTACGAACGCGCAACCTTTCTTCTATTGAAACGTACCGCACAGCAGCAAATTTTATTTGCTGGGCACAATCAAAATACAAAGAAGTCGGCATCATCTCGCGACGGCATTTTCGTGTTGAAATCAGAAAAACGTGAAGAGCTAATTTTTAACAGAATCGAATTAAAGAAAATTATACAATAAAAGTGCGCCCTTTATATCGTTACGCCCTGGTCGCCCCACCGTGTTTCAGTGACTGCTAAAACGAGAAAACGGAACAGTCTGATAATTCAACTTTACTCATAAACCTTTATCGACATGCACGTCTTTATTACTGACCAAAAAAATGAGCGAAACACTTCGCCTGGACTTTCCTATACTTATAAATTAACATTGTTTTATATTTTCCAACACTTTTAATGTACACCTGTCTAGACCCGGCTAGTAAAAGTAAACAGCGTTTATAAAAACTTCAAGCGTGAAAAGCGTAACTTAAACGTACCATTACCACGCTGGCTCCGCCTGCAACTGAGTACATGTAAAACAACCGAACTAAAATGAACCGGAGGCACGAGTAAGGAAGCGTGTTGATGTTTGAAAATGTATTAATAACTCGAGAAGTGGTATTTTTAGCAAGAAATTACTCTTATTAATTTGTATTTAGAATTTCAAAACCTTTCTGATTTTAAAGCCAAAATGCCACGTTTCCATTTAAAAAAAAGTTATTTTTTACCGTGGCCGCCGTTTTTTTCTTAAATACAATCGAGAAGAATTTGCCCTACAACTTTGCTCTTGGGTTTGCGAGTCTATCTATTAAAATAAAAAAGTTAGCCTACACTGAACATTAAACGACTAGTACAAGAATACAACTGCTGTAGAAAGTATGTGAAATTCTTCTAAGGACAAAAAGATTATTAAGGGGCAAAAAATTCGATTTTTTGATTTTTTGTAAAAAGATTCTCCTAGAGCAACCAAAACAAAAAACCAAATTTTAAATTTTTATCGAAAAAATTTGGGGGGAGGGGGAACAGTAGCCCCCCTAAATATTAAATTATCGAAAATATATTATGATATTCGGGATTTTGCTATCAATGATGAGCTATTTTGCTTTAACAGAAATATTTTATTGCCCCCCGTTAAATAAATAAAAGGGTACCAATTTTCAATTTTCAAAAATTCACAGAGGGCGTCACAGTGAAATTATAGCAATGAGAAAAAACCAAATTGTAGCAGATGCCTATCTCTATCAGCTTAAAAAGTTTAAACAAAAACGTGTGGGCAGTTTTTGAGATATTTTTTTTTGAAAATTTCAAAAATTTTGGAATGGTGCCATTGAGATCGTTTTTCGATTTTCAAAATTAATGATATTTCATGGTATAGTACCCTTAAGGGGCTACCAAACCAGTTGCAGTTGATCCCAATCAAACAACTGGTTTTTGAGTAAATGGGCCTTAAAGTCGAAATTTTCAAAAATTCGTAGCGGCCGCCATGTTGAAGCTAGAGAGTTCGGTAGAAAAACGTTTGATTTGTTCTAAGGAATTCTATAATTTCCACTATACCAATTTCCAAAATTCTGAATCTGAAAGAAATGCTACCAAAAAACATGTATAACTTCCGCTTCCGGTTTCGGATTCTTTTTAAAAGCTTATTTTGTCGATGAATTTTTGATATACCTCCTCATTCCAAAGCACATCGAAATCGGTCCAGCCGTTCCGGAGATATGAGCGTTACCCACCCACCCACCACACACACACCCACCCACAGACAGACATTTTTTAAAAACCACTTTTTTAGGATCCTGGAAGCCCAAAACATGTATTTCCGTCAAAATCTCGATTTTGAAAATTTGCATGAAATCAATACTTCTCTATACTGAAAGTATAGGAAAGTAAAAATTGATTATGTTTAAAAGAATAAGAAATATTATTATCTTAGGATATTTTAAATTTTGAACTGAGTTTGCATTATTCTGTTACTAATACGTTTTTACGATTTATTTAAAACACAATAGCACCCAATTATCCAAAACATGGTGCTGAATATTGCATATTATACTTATTTTTTGCGGGAGAAGACCCCTTTCTAGCCTGGTAACTGCGCATGCCACCACGGAACCTCTGCTCAGTACCCTGTTAAAATGCTTGGCGACGCCACTGGTAGGTTTGGAAACAAAATAACTATACCGAAACATCCTGTATAGTCATACGCGCACTTTATTGTTCAAAAATATTGAAAATCTTTTATTTTACTGGTTATTAATATAAATGGTATAAAATAATTCTAGAATGTGTTATACGTTAATGGGGCTGCGTCGGGGTTCTGATTACATTATAGTATATGTATTGTATTCTATTGTGTCCAAAAGATTATTATAAGTTTATTTTTCTGCGTCAGGGTGTTATCGTTAAATTATAATTTAAACAAATATACAAAATAACAGAACACAACTATTTGTTATCTAAAATAATTAAATAATAAAAGCAATAACACAAACTACATTATAAAATTAAATTTTCATAAAAAATAACAAATTATGTGGTTAATAAAACAAAAAAAAACAGTTACTCACAACTTGCAGTTCATGATCAGGATTGTAATGGCAATTTTCATTGCTATCACGGTCTGAGTAGTAGTCTTGGAAAGTTTTGCAGACATTGTTTGTTCCCCTTTTGAATAGAAACAATGCCAACATAGTCACTATTATAGAAAACAATGTAACCCGCTTCATTTTCACGATTTTACTAAAGATGGGTTAATGTCTTAACAACAAGTTTACTTATTGCTCATCATTTTCGATAAGATCGCTTAATGTTTGTATGTTATTCACATTGGAATCCTTCCAACTTGATGTCAACATTAATAAACAGTTGGTTTTAGGTGTCATCTGATTATTTATAATACTATTAGGTAGAATTAAGAATTTCTATTTGGTTTGCAAAACTAGGGATGGGCGATATTGAAAATTTAATATGGAATATTTTGAATTTATACCAATAATATCGATAATGACGATAATATCGACAACATCGATAAATATCGATAATATTGATGAAGTCGAAAATATCGATACTAATATCGATGATATCAATAATACCGACGATATCGATAAAATGGATAACATCAATAGTATCGATAATATCGGTGATATAGATAATATCAATAATATCGATAATAATATTAATAATATCGATAATATCGATAATTCCGATCATATCGATAATATAAATAATAACGAGAATGACGATGATATTGCAATATTACCAATAATATCAATATTATTATAGATAATCTTGATATAGTATCCATACTACCGATATTACAAACGACGATATAACCACTTCTTGCACATTATTATAAATTGTATATACACCGTGTAAGAGTAAGGGCAGAGCTATATTGTTGTCTAGAGTAGAAACGATTAGAAAAGAAGCTGTCACGTGAGTGCGTGACGACACTAGAATGCGCATCAAGAAAACGCCAGTGGCGGAACTAGGCTTGTTTGCATAGGGAAATGATTGTGTAACGAGCAAAAAATTGTAGACAAAAATATATCAAAATTATTTTAAGGAAAATACACCATAAATAACAATACGGCATTTACTTCTTAATTAGTACACACAAAAAACCTGTGTCCCAAATTGAGTGGTATTGCATGGTCACCTTTGTTATTTGACAGATATAATGAAATTAGCAAAGTTGTGCCGAATTTTGAGGAGAATTAATTGCTAATCTTAAATTTAACCTAGATAGTTAATTCTTTGAAATATTTTGTAAAAACAGCTTGTAGTTGTTAATACAGATAAAAAAAATAAAAATAATTTATTAAAAAATTATACACTGTGCCCATAAAGTAACCCCCCCCCCAACTAACTTTTGAACGACTTGATATTTTTCTACAAAATTTGGTGTGCTGGAAATTAAATACTATTTTTCAGACCATATTAAAATTTTGTATCATCCAAAATGGCGACTGGGCGCCATTTTGAATTTTTTTTTTAAATGAAAAGGTTGGTCGAGTGACACCTCATTGAAAAGGTCTTTTAGTTCTGCGTCTGATCCTAGAGTTTCAAAGAAAAATATTCAGCCATAACAAAATGGCGAATTGTAAACCAATGGACTCACTCAGTTCAAAATTGTTTTGATTTTCTTATCCAGTAGTCCACTTTTTTATTTGCAGGACTAAATTTTCCCAGAAATATCTCAGGTGGCTTGACATAATATTGAAAACGTTATGTTCCAACAAGACGGTGCGCCGCCTCATTATTATAGGCTTGTTTCTGACTTTCTCAACGGACATTTTCTTGGTAGGCGGGGACCTGTAGAATAGCAGGCTCCCTCCCCAGATTTAACTTCCTTAGATTTTTTCTATGGGAATATCTGAAATCGAAAGTGTACAGAATCCGTCCAGGAACAATTGAAGAACTGGAGCAACGCATTACAGAAGTTTGCAGAAATATCACTCCAGAAACTTATGAAAATGTAAGGCAGGAATTTCATAACCGACTTTTTATGTGCCACGAAGTGAATGGTAAACATTTCGAACATTTAATTTAATTTCTTTTTGCTTTAATTCTTAGTTTTTTTTTAATAAACTTCTTTATCTTCCAAGATTGTCATTTTGTTATGGCTGAATATTTTTCTTTGAAACTCTAGGATCAGACGCAGAACTAAAAGACCTTTCCAATGAGGTGTCACTCGACCCCCCTTTCCATTAAAAAAAAAAATTCAAAATGGCGCCCAGTCGCCATTTTGGATGATTTTAATATGGTCTGAAAAATAGTATTTAATTTCCCATTACAGCACACCAAATTTTGTAGAAACATATCAAGTCGTTCAAAAGTTAGTTGAGGGGGGAAGGGGGGTTTACTTTATGGACACAGTGTATAATACATTTGCAAATACATTAATTTACAAAATAAATACGTAGCACCCATAATATTTAACAATTATACTTTTATTTATTAATACACAGGAAAATAGGTGAGTAGAAAAACGAGCAAAAATGGAAAACAAACAACGAACGCCAATGCAAATGACGCCTACTGCACTATGCCCCCCCCCCCCCCCACTTTAACTTAAAATAGACTCGCCCGGTTCTAAAGTGATCGTTTGCGCAATTACTCACACTCACGTGATAGGTTCTTATCTAATTGTTTCCACTCTACGTTTTTAATAAAAATATCCCCTCAGCTTAAAGTTATTATCGATAATTGTTTTTCAATTATGGCTACTTGATATTATCGATAATATCGATATTATCGATATATCGATAAATATTCCCAGTCCTAGTCAATACATAAACGCTTATTTAGATACTTTTCATTTATTTAATCTTATTTATTTATTATATTTATTTAAAACTCATATTTAGTTTTAATTTTTATAATTCACAGTGTAGTGTAGCATATTCCCAAGGTTTATACAGGGTAAACAAAAACTGGCACCATTTCGTATAAGTACACTGTTTCATTTTTTCATCTATGTAAAAGTTTACATAATTTCATCATAAAAAGCGACTGGGCTCCATTTTGAAATTTTTTTAAATGAAAGGGGGGTCGAGTAACACCTCATGTGAACGGTCTTTTAGTTCTGCGCCTGAGTTTCAAAGAAAAATATTCAGCCATAACAAAAGTTTCTGGAGTGATATGTCTGCAAACTTCTGTAATGCGTTGCTCCAGTTCTTCAATTATTTCTGGACGGGTTCTGTACACTTTCGATTTCCGATATCCCCATAGAAAAAAAATCTAAGGGGGTTAAATCTGGGGAGCGAGCCGGCTATTCTACAGGCCCCCGCCTACCAATCTATCTTCCAAGAAAATGTCCGTTGAGAAAGTCAGAAACAGGCCTATAATAATGAGGCGCCGCACCGTCCTGTTGGAACATAACGCTTTCAATATTATTTCCAACCACCTGAGATATTTCTGGGAATATTTTGTCCTGCAAGTGAAAAAGTGGACCACCGGATAAAAAAATCAAAAGAATTTTAAATTGAGTGGAGTCCATTTGTTTAAAATCCGCCATTTTGTTATGGTTGAATATTTTTCTTTGAAACTCTAGGATCAGACGCAGAACCGAAAGACCTTTCAAATGGGGTGTCCGCAACCCCCCTTTTCATTTAAAATTCCCATTAAAGCACACCAAATGTTGTGGCAAAATATCAAGTCCTTTAAAAGTTAGTTGAACTTTTATTAGTGAAATGAAAGGAAAAAAACTACTTGCTAGGTGGACGTTGAATAGATTCCGATGACACTACAGCTAAAAAACATACCTACCGCTTGAAAAGCTACACAATGTAACAATAATAATTTCCCGAGAAACTTTTGTTCTAAACTTTTTTTGTGAAGTAGAACTTCTATTATTTTTGTTCGCACTGTACAACACATCAAACAGACAAACACATTAAATCTTGCATGTAACACAACATTCAAACGTCCTGTCTAAAGCAGGTATTTATGTTACTGAATAAAGGTTAGGTCTTGAATATTAAACTCTCTGATTAGGAGGGGTCGCGAGTCACTAATAAAATTCTATTGTTATAACACTTATAACTTATATATACTGCTAATAGGATGTCAAAAAAAATGGGCAAAACAGATCGCTGTTATTTTTTCATACTTTTTACGTTTTAGATGTTCACGCGCCAATAACTGAGTAAATAACATTGTTTTTACAAAAATTTAAGTAAAACAAAATAAAAAAAACAGTAACGCCCCAGCGGTGATTTGAACTTGCAATAGGATATCGTGTACCGTATAAGAATAGTGCTATGATAACTTCAGGTAGTTGCATAGGATAAGAGCACGGTAACCGACCGCGTCTTACAACTGATGCGCTTCGGACTTCGGACCAAAATCGCTGTAAAAGCTTTATTTTAAGAGTTATCAAAAATATGCAAGAAATAAAAAGTATATTTTTTAACTAGAGCTAATTGATAAACGTATTTAAAACCATGTAACTTCCCGAAAATGCGTTGTTGAAATTAAAAAGTATCGTTTTGTCCCCTAGGTTCTAATATGGTTGAAAATTCTTGCTAATTCTAATAAACTACTTCAAATAGAATGTCAAACTGTTTAAAGTTTATAACAATTTGAGTCTGCGTTTTTGAATAAATAATTAATCTATTTCAAAACTTTTGAAAAATCCTGGAGGGCGTCAGAGTAAAATTTGGGAGATTATTAAAAAAACAATTTGTAGTTCATTGCAAGTTCTGTTCGATCAGGAAGTTTTAAAAAAATGGTGCTAGCAGTTTGTGAGGAGTAATTGTTTGAAAATGTTAAAAATTTTGAGAAGCTAGTATATTTACAATTTTCATATTTCCTAAAATATTTCTACATCACTTGATTATACTTATAAGTCAAATAATATCACAATTTTTATTGATTGGATATTTTGTTTTTGAATAACCGGGCATTAAGTTTAAAATTTTCAAAAACTCGTAGCGGCCTATATTTTTAAGACACGGCATTTAGAAGAAAAGCGTTTGATTTGTCTTTAGATGCACTACAACGCTATGTATTAATTTTTAAAATGTGTTTAGAATATAAGCTATACCAAAAAAAAGGTCTAATTTCCGGTTCCGGTTCCAACTAATGACCTTACAAAAAACTACCTGCAACTAAAAAACTTTCACACAGCAAATCTTATACAAATCAGGTAAGAGGTTTCAGAGATATAGGGAAAGAACGCACCCACGCACACACCTAACTAGTCAACGCACACGTACGCATCCACCCACAGACAGACATTTTTTAAGCCACTGTTTTGGGTTCATTGGACCTCAAAACGAGTATTTCCGGTAAAATATAAAATTCGAAAGTGTAAATTTTATAATTATAACGTTGTACATTTCACCGACTGTTAGATTTCTAAGAAAGCAAGCTATATAGGCAACCCTGCATTTCATCCATCCAAATTCATAGAAAACGCCACATTGAAATTACAGCTTTCAGAAGAAAAAAATCAAATTGTAGCTAATCTTCCGTTGTAACAGCCTACAAAGCTTTAAAAAAAAACGTGTGGACAGTTTTTGAAAAATATATTTTTAAAAATTTTCAAAATTTTGAAGAATCGCCATTGCGATCGTTTTCGGATTTTTGAAATTAATTTTACGTCATCGTATACAACTCACAAAGGGCTCTTAAACAAGTTGTACCCGATCCCGATCAGACGACTACTTTTTGAGTAACTGGGCGTTAAATTTGAGATTGTCTAAAAGTTGTAGCGGCCGCCATTTCGAAGCTAAAAAATTCGGTAAAAACGTTTTAGATTTGCCTCAAGCACTTCTCTCATTTCACCGTATGTTAGATTTCTAAGAAAACAATTTATATAGGCAACCCTACGATGTCGCATACCGTATAAAAATAGTAAGAACCAAACCGCCCGCCCTACAGCTAATTAGATGCGCTTGGTTACGAACTATAAGTCGATATAAATGGTTGATTTAAAAAGTAATAAATATACAAAGAATGAAAAATATATTTTTTTACTAGGGCTAATTATAAGGCGTAGTTAAAATCACGTAACTGCCGGAAAACGCGTTGTTGATATTAAAAAGTATTGTTTTTTTTTCTTAATTTTTAAAATAGTTAAAAATTCTTTCTGATCGTAGTATATCACTTCAAATAGTCTATCGAACTGATAAAAGTTTATAACAATTGGCGTTTTCGTTTTTGAATAAATAATTAATCAATTTCAAATTTTTCAAAAATTCCTAGAAGGCGTCAGAGTAAAATTTGAGAGATTGGCAAAAAACCAATTTGTAATTTACTGCTAGCTCTATCGGTTCAGAATGTTTAAAAAAAATCGTGTGGACAGTTTTTGAAAAATAATTTTTTGAAAATTTTCAAAATTTTGAAGAAGCGCCATTGCGATCGTTTCCGGATTTTCAATATTAAATTTATTTCATCGTATACTACCTACAAAGGGCTCTCAAACAAATTGTAGGTGATCCCAATCAGACAACTATTTTTTGAGTAAATGGGCGTTAAAGTCGAGATTTTCAAAAAATTTGTAGCGACCGCCATTTTGAAGCTAAAGATTTTGATAAAAAAATTTTCAATTTGCCTTAAGTTTTTCCCTCCGATTTCGTGCTCAAATTTCCAAAATTTAGTTTTGAAAACAAACGTTACCAAAAAACATGTTTAAATGCCGTTTCCGGTTTCGGATTTTTTTGAATAGCTTAAGTAGAACTAAAATTTGCGATATACCCTTTGATTTAAAATTTTATCAAAATCGGTCCAATACTTTCGCCTTTAGAGGCTTTAGCACCCCCCCCCCCCCCCCCCCCCCCGTCACTCACACACACAGCCACCACAGACAGACATTTTTTAAAAACTACTCTTTTGTGTTTCTTGAGCCTAAAAAAGCGTATTTCCGTTAAAATCTCGATTTCGAACATTTTTAGTAAAATCAATACTTCCCTATACCGAAGGTATGGTAAAGTAACAGTTCGCAATCCTAACATTATGCAACCAATAATACTGAAAAGTACTTTAAAATTTGTAAACGAGCAATCGTCAACACTGACGCAAATTCTTTGCATCTGAATAATAAAATTCTAAGACAATTTGCTTTCTTTACGAATATTTGTAGAATAAAAAATACCAAAAATGTAATCGAAAATTGATAAATACGTAAACTGTAGAAGAAAAGAAAACATGTGACAATCGTGTCACTAAAAATAACTTCCCGTTTGTTTATGAATCGATTCACAACCTACTCATACAAACATTACGTATTAGTTGGGGAATTCGAATTCTATCAAAAATAATAGAAATACTTAACTCTTAAATTATATTAAAAAACCAGATATCCTTACTTCATTCGCCAAATGTTTATGTTATGTAAAATTAAGTCAGTAACAAACAATTACCATTAAAATATGAAAGTTTAAGTAAAATTTTCACAACAATATATTTGCAAGACTTGCACCTTATCAAATCTCAGCAGCGTCAATTAATTAATCTAAGAACAAAAATTACTGTAAAATAGCTATTTTTACTACATTTATGCGAGAGCAGCAGCTGATTCTTGTTTTGTTATTGTACAGTCAATCACTTTCAAACGGTCACTACGCAACTGCTCGCGACCTACATCACTAATAATACTGCGTCACCAGACGGTACATATTCTAACCGTTAGAAACTTATTGATTATACATACAGAGTTGAACAAAAGTGAGGAAACAAAATGCTCTCGTATAAGGTAATCGATTTTATTTCAACTCAAGACTAATACGAGGGCGGGATGATAATTGGTTAGCCTAGCAATGAAAGACCAATTTTATGTTTTCAAAATCATTTTGATTTTTCAACATAATCTCCTGAAAGTTGGACACATTTTGTCCAACGATGCTCTAAGGTTTTGATCCCATGACGGAACGTGTTTTCCTCAAAACCTGCAAAATAGGCGTCAACAGCGGTCTTGACCTCTTCATCGGATGAAAATCTCTGTCCACCTAGAAAAATTTTCAGCTTAGACAATAAGAGGAAGTCAGAAGAAGCCAAATCCGGCGAATGAAAGCAAATCGTACTTCAATTCGTTGATTTTAGCCATGGCAGTAACACAGGTGTAAGGACGAGCATTATCTTGGTGAAAAATGATTATTTTACGCGCTAAACCTGGCCTTTTTTGATCAATAATTTGGCGCAGCTGGTCCAAAAGGGTTAGCGTAGTATTCGCCATTTATAGTTTTCCCCTTTGGAAGATAATCGATCATCAAAACCCCTTTTGCATCCCAGAACACTGATGCCATGACCTTGCCAGCTGATTTGAAGGTCTTTGCTTTCTTTGGAGCCGAGCCACCAGGTTCTGTCCATTGCTTTGATTGCAGTTTCGTTTCTGGCGTATAGCAGTGGACCCAGGTTTCATCGGTGGTGACAAATCGACGCACAAAATCAGTGGTATTCTTCATAAAACGGTCCTTACACTCTTGGAAAATCTGCATTCGCACACGTTGTCGATCGAGTGTAAGCAAACGCGGCACCCATCGCGCGGATAGCTTTTTCATACCCAATTCTTGGGTTAAAATACCTACTCCAGCCTACCCTCCCACCAAATTCCTCTCAAGGTTCTATTTGAAACGGAGTATTTTATATTTTATTTTAAGTTCAGTGACACGATGGGAGAAATCCTTAGCTATAATTAAACCGTTTATTTTAGTTAATTTTGGTTCAAATGACGGGAGAGATCTCCAGTTGGGCTAAAACCGTTAATTTTTCTGAATATTAGTTTATTTTGGTTTGTCGACGAGAGAGATCCCCAGTCCCCAGAGCCTGATTCCATGGTGTTTTAAATGTTTACTTTTATACACATTGCAGTGCCGACTTAAAACTATTTATTTTAACCCAAAGACGGTAAAACCTGAATCATGTCAAAAAAATCAAGTTTGCTGAAATACCAACTCGTTTCAAAGTAGGTTCAAATTTTATTTCCCAGCAAAGACAAAACCGTATACGTTGTTGCGAGCACAAATCTTCGTATAAACGACCTCAATCTGACTTATTGGTCAATTAGAAGCTACATCTATTTTATTAAAAAGTATATTTTAACAAAAAAATTATTCAACGCGCAACAAGTGCTGTCACCAATTCCAGAACCAATAACAGCAAACTAAGAGGAAACGCTTTGAAGAGGTGGTAAATCTTCACTATTCATCTTCTAATCTTTTAATTATTGGATAATTACTTTATTTACAGACACGTGACCAATTTCATGGATAATTAAACTACTTGTATTTATTTCGTGTGTTAATAATTTGACAGTTTAGATTTTAATCTAATATTGATTGTCAGCACCATACTTTAGGGTTTGGTAGAGCTTGCAGAGATCTATAAAGAACGAGGTGCAAACGAGAATTCCAGGGGTGTACTGCTCCGGAGGGACTTTATTTTCTTTGCTTGTATAAATAATCACTGTACATAATAAATAAAAACTTTATTTATTCTTTTAAGCTCATATGTTTCACCTGGACGTTCAGTTCAGGGGAAAATTAACCCGCTACATTATAGCTTTTATTCTTTTAAGTATTTTCTTATACCTGTAGTACTTCTACTTGTATTTATGCTACCTTAAGGCATGGTTCTCTGGTGTTTATTAGTGAGTTATAACTTTACATTTGGAAATTAAAAGTTTTAATACACAGGAAATTTTGTGCAATATTATTTTCCAATAAACTTTTGTGTCGGAGACATAAATAATAATATAATAATACAATAGTAAATATTAAAGTTATAATATTATCAGGACAGATATGATATGATTTTGCGATATATATGTACGACTGTCCTAATCACAACTTATGCACAGGAAAAGTACCATCTGCACCGATCAAGAAACCCTCAAACATCTCTTTAACTAGTGACCTGTACCTTGTTCCTATATAATTACTTCCCCGATATACAGCAGCTCATTGCATTACTGAGTGATACAAGTCACGTTAGCTTATAAAATCTTACATTACTTTATTGTACAAACTAAACCGAAATGTTTGCGCAAAGGTACTAATTTAACCAAATTGATGAAAATGAAGCCAGTCAAGTGATAATAGCAAAACTAGTTTGTAACAGAATATTTTATTAATCTAGGGTTTATAAAGACTGCCACTTACGCTCTGGACTCTTATTTCTTGAGTTTCCAAAATGGTGTCTCTGTTTCGGCTTCCAGAAGGTCCACCAAGCAATTACTTTTCTCTACAGCGTACACTTTTTAAAAGCATGGGCATTTCATTTTCAGGAAATGAAAGCCATTCGTATCGAATTTTTTCTATAGTGTTTATAATCAGCGTGATATGTTTTTATCCTCTGGTCCAGGTGTCGCATGCATTTAAATTTTACGATAACCTATCTATTTTGAGTGTTATTCTACTGTATTCTTCACTCACACTTACAGGTACGAAAATATGCAATTTATTAAACTAAGTCAAATAAAACTATTTTCTTCTGCAGGTGCTCTAAAATTTGTAATAATATTTTTCAAGAAGAAGACAATGGGAAAGACTTTCGATACATTCGAACAAGGAGTATTTGCGCCAAATTTAAAACTTGGTGGTCCAACAGAAGTCGACATGCTTAGAAAGTGTATTTTGTCTATGAATAGACAGGTATTTTTTTAAATTTTGTGCAGTGTCCATTGCTTATAGGCGTGTTTGGTGACACTGAACCTTAATTTTTCTAATAAATGCCTGGACGGATCAAATTCATTTGCAAGGGGAGCATGTAATATGACTATTTCCAATCGCTTATCTTCAACCCCAAAATTGTGTCACTTTCCACCCGAATAATTTTAAATGCAAGGGGTGTCAAAAGACACCATTTAAATGCCCGATGAATTTGCTTTGCAGTAGTGTTTTTAGTTTTGAATTCCGAGCATAAGTTCCCGCGTAAAATGCAGTCCAAAGAAACACTACTGCTTACAACGTCGCGTCGTCGCACATTTTGGAGTGATTAGACGGCACTCGTTGAGTGCACTCAACGAGTGCCGTCTAATCACACGTTGTGGTAAACAATTAAATGGTTTTGTTTTGTACTTATGTCAGTGTCACGCCGTATTTTGTAGTTGGCGACATTTAAAATGATTTATTCGATTGCAGAAAGAGTTGAAACAATTGCGTTTTTCTATGGAAACAATGAATGTGCTAATAAAAGCGCCGAATTGTTCAACCAGCAACATGCAGAGAAGCATGTAATACGCAAGTATGTCTTGGATTTTGTGAGAAAATTTGGGGACACCGGATCGGTTAGCAAACAAAAAGCAAAATGACGAAAATCCAAAAAGAAATGAAGCGGTGGAAGTGGCGGTTTTGGGCCACGTTTTTGTCGATCCTACGTTGAGTACAAGGCAAATAGCTATTGTATCGGGTATTAATCGACCCAGTTTTCAACAAATTTTCCAACACCATAAGTTTGGTCCCTACATTTGCTACAAGAACTCCATGAAGACGACTTTGACTGCCGTTATAATTTTGTTAGACTATAAGTGAACGGGCGATGAATAATCTAAATTTTCTTTTTAACGTCTGTTTTTCTGACGAATGCAGTTTTTTCCTAAATGGTACAGTCAATCGCCATAATTGTAGCTATTGGTCAGATTCTAATGCGAAGATATTTCACGAAACACATATTCCCAAAAATTAAATGTTTGGACTGGCATTTTTGGTAACCGTGTCGTTGATCCTTTTTTTTACCTGATACATTGACTGGAAATATGCACTTAAAATTGTTACAAGCCGACATTCATCCAATGTTAACTGATTTTATAGAAAAAGATGATCAGTATCTTGAAGATCATTTGGTATTTCAACAGGACGGAGCTCCTCCGCATTATGCACTGCTTGTTGGGCACTATTTAAATCGAAGGTTTTCAGATCGGGGTATTTGAAGAAGAGGTGCTATAAAATGGTCCCCAAGGTCGCCAGATTTATTTTCACTCGATTTCTATTTGTGGGGTTATTTAAAAAGTGAAATTTACGCAACACAACCCGATTTTTTACAAGATTTACGACAACGACGTTTTGGGCAGATTTTTTATTACTGTATGGACGCTAGTGGTGTTCATTTCGAACACTTACTACCCTGAAACTTTGGACTGCATTTTTGCGGAAACTAATGCTCGGAATCCAAAACGTAAAACACTGCTATAACGCAATTCCATTGGGCTTTCAAATGGTGCCTTGCCAGTTTAAAATTTTTAGTGTGAAAATTGACCAAATGTTGGGGTTGAAGATAAGCGAACGGAAATAGCCATATTACATGTCCCCCTTGCAAATTATTTAGGCCCGCCGGGCTTTTTTAGAATAATAGTGTCACAAAACAATCCTGTTTCATTTTCGCTGGGTCACTCTGTATACTATATCATATTTCACTATTGTCCCTCTTCGAAAAAATATTAAACATCCATTAGAAAAATACATTCTTCTGTTTCCATTACGGTTTGTAATATCCTCGCGTGATCGAAGAAAACTAAACACCGCGCGGGTAAGAAAATGAGACCAATAAACGTGTCAGTTTTTACCGAATAATTACATATTCAATCAACAGTTGAAAATGTTGTCTAAATTCGAGATTGTTCCAATTTCTTCGCTTCGCAGCAGCAGCTTCTTCTAACTACGTGATGGTCTTTAAAAAAAATACTGTACACTTCAGGATGGCTTTCACTTCATTTGCAAGTACGAGTGACATGACTTTTTATACATATTGTGTCCTGGGGCTATGAACATAGGGGAGTATTCGTTGAACGCAGCAGGATAAATGCAGTTTCCGTGCACCTGTTCGCTCTCTCTCTCTCTCTCTCTACGAATAGAAACATAATCTCGATCATTTCCTTAACCAGAGACTATTTGTGAAATACTGACTCTTATTAAAATTTTCGCGGGTTAACTTTTCTTGTGCCTTTGAGAAGGCCACACCGTCCTTGATTGTAACAAGAGAAAACGAAGAGGATGCGGAGGGGGCGTTTTTGGGGTTCCAAAAATGGAATTTTAGGAGACTTTTGAAATTTACTACGCTTAGAGCTATCGATTCCCGTTGATTTCAAATCTATTGCATAATGGTAGAATGATTTTGCTAATATAAAATTGCATTTTGTAGAGGTTATTTCTGTGTAAAATATGTAAAATTTTCAGATAAAATTGTAATATGAAAAGATACCAATACAAAAATTGCTTATTCGTGTTTCTCGTATAAATTTCACTCTGAAAACATGTGTCGCACTTTGATTTCGGTACACGTGAATGTTTCCCCTGACCGTAGCGAAAGAGGCGGGGGTTGTGCGGTTGGTGAAACTACCGTGCGCGAACGTACTCCCCTCTTAGAATAGAATCTTGGCGTAACACGAACGATAATAAACTCTTTTGGTGACATAACCACTAATTTCTACACCAAATACATTGTTTCTTATCGGAAAATGAAAAAGAGGCGTTTTTGGGGAGTTCCGAAAGTATGCCATTTAGAGCTATCTATTCCCATTGGATTCAAATCTACTGCAATTGTATTGACTTGCCTATATTGAGAAAAAGATTTAGGGAACTTTAGTAGGTTGTGATCCATGCAGTGATCGGGTTGGGGCTTGCATCTCCTAGTGGTGATCCTCGTGAAACTGAGACGGTGTTGTCCGGAGTTGGCGGGTGGTTGTAGAACTGGTGGTGTTAAGGCCGGCTTTCTGGTTAAAGGACCGGAGTTAGTGCTCGATCTGAAGGTTACGTTCAAGAGCCTATGAGAATGGTTTTCGTGACCGGAAGCTAGGGCTCGTACTTTTATATGGGGATGACCGGAAGCCGGAGCTCGATCTGATGAAAATAGGCTAGACCTTGATGTGGGGATAACCGGAGGCTGAACCTCGATCTGCTGGTGACCGGACACTAGAGGTCGATGGTTCTCAAGTGTTTATCTGATGACCGGTCAAATCGATCCTTAATATAAACCCATTTTTCGGCGTTCTTGGGTTTGGTTCTATACACTCTCGTTGCCATGGGTTAAGAGTCCAACACCAATATGTTTCTGACGCTTTCATAACCCTCAGAGTCAATTTTTCTATTTTTTGATATTAGTCAATTTCTAGATTGTTGTGAGAGAATGAGAGAGACCGGGGTTGTGGTTCAGAGCGTGAGCGAGAGAGAAGGGAAAATAGAGGAAAATAAAGAGAGATAAAAACGTTTTCCATTTTATACACAAAGTTTAATTCATAGCTGTGTCGGACCACGCCCCCCAGGCCGCTGATTCGCTGAGAGCGCAAACAAGGAGGCTGGCGTTTCACCACTTTGTCGAAATTCGTTGCGTGCACCTCCAGCTGCTGTGGATGTTTTGCTAAAGTTTACACTTCGCAGCGCGGACATCTGAAGCTGCATGCTGATAGGGTTTTGCAGCGTTGCAGGCATTCAGTATTAAGTCATGCCACCGTACTGCACAATACGTAAAAATTTTAACACTGCTTGGGGCAGGTATCTCGCGTACACGTGGTACTACACATCACCTACTGTCTGTTTCTCTCCCTCTCTCTTCTTTCTCCTACCTATTTTCTTTCCAACCCTCACCCTCGGTAATTATTTTGCCTTGTACCTAATTTCTTTTCCTTTCACTCTCTACCCAACAGTTTCTATCACCAATTTACGCTTGTACGGAGTAATTACTTCTATGATGCACTCCATGTATTAATTTAATTAGAAGCACCAGATCTGAATGATAAATGTTTCAGTCGATTTTCTTCATGTGTTCAGTGTATATAACAATATGTACCGGAATAGTCGATGCCATTGTACGAAGAGCAAACAGCAGTGATTACCACGACTGGAGGTTTCCACTGGGATATTTTGCAGTATTCAACGTAACTTACAGTCCCAACTACGAAATCGCTTTATTTTATCAAGTATTCTCTGTTGTTATTTCCTGCACCGCTTCAATGAGTTGTGATATACTTGTTCTTGGTTTCCTTATGCACATTACGACTCAGTATAAAATGCTGCAAAATCGAACTCGAAGGATGCTTACAAATGCGTGCAAGCTGATGTTAGAGGTAAGACGGGGAAATATTACTGGCGTTTTTAAATTAAGTTGTTTCAGGACACATCGCTGGAATTAGATGAGAAATCTAATACAATTGATCCAAGTAAAATACCATGGAAATATCTTAAAGTAGTTTTAAAGGACAACGTTTTCTACCATACCAAAATTATGACTCTTGGTGAAATATTCGAAAAACAATTTAATTACATATCTTTGCTACAATTTATCTTATCTTCCATTACTCTATGTTTTTCCTTATATTACAGTTTATTGGTAAGCACCTTTTGGAATGAATGTTTAAGATAACTAATCGAAATGACCACAGTTTCCTGTAAATGATCTTAAATTTCTACATTACCTACTGGTTTTCTTCGACTTATCGGTACAAGTTTTGTTCTTTTGCTATTGGGGAAACGAAGTGACTCTACAGAGTCAGGCCGTTGCTAATGCGTGCAGTGCGCTAAATTTTATAGGTACCGATATTAGATTTCAAAACGGGTTAATTCTGATGATCCAACGCAGCCAAAGACCTATTATATTAACTGCTGGGAAATTTACCACACTCTCGCTGAATACTTTTGTTGCGGTGAATATACTATTTTGAATTAATTGTCTAATTTGATAACTTCACACATTTCAGGTTATGCGAGCATCATATTCTTATTATACAGTTATGTCAAGCCGTTAACTAAAATAGTACTGACCACAATAAGCACGCCTACAATTCTCAAGTAATTAAATAATCAACAGAAGAAAGAATTAAATAAGACAAATAACATTAGCTGTATTGCCTCAGACATTTTGATTTTTGCAATTCAAATCACTTTGCTTGTTAATTCTCTTAATAGTAATTTAATAAATTGTTGCTATGTAGAACTTTTAACATATCTAATAAAAATATTTCACATTTACCGCTACTTGAAATTTTTTAAATTAATTTATTCATGTTATATTGTTTATTTTTTCTTACTTAATTGTCTTCTGCCGATAGTATGTAAAAATTAAGCTGACACAGTAAGCGTTTTACAGTGAAAACAAAGAATAGGAGTTTGGTGACTTCCATACGCAAATCAAGGAGTAAACAATTTTGTATAAAAATGATTGACTAGGGGATGATATTTTTAAAGATAATAATAACATATCTTTATTTTATTTTGACACAAAAGTGTATTGAATTAGTGATCAAATAATAGGCACCAATTTTACACAAATTTTACAAAAAAATACATTTTAGCAACAGCAATCTAAGAAAAACAGGAACAATTTAATTAAATTACGGAAGAAGAAATTCGTCTAAGCTGTAGTAACAGTTCTCCAACAAGAACGAGCGAAGTTTATTTTTGAAATATACAGGGGATTTACAGTTTTTAATAGATTGTGGAATCTTGTTAAAAATATTCAATCCCAAGGTACGTACAGATTTTTTTACCAATATTAAGTCTATTATAAGGAAGTCTATAACATTCTCTTTGTCTGATTCTACTTGATTCACTTGAGCGTCATATAATGTTAACAGTTGTTCGATGTTTAAAACAGATTTTAAATTTGTAATTAGGTAACAAATTGAGTTAAGTTTTGTAATTAACGTCTTGCAGTGTTTCTTCAAGTTTAGATTTTTGTCAATTATAACCCCTAAAATGTATGTGCTGTCCGTTCTGCTTAAGTTAATATTAATACTAATGTCGATTTTTGGAGACTTGTTACTGAACCAAAACGCCTGGTTTTGTAGAATTTTGTTGCATTTATTCTGAAGTCGGAAACCATTGTCAGCGAATATTATTAATAACGTGTCTTCTGCATATTTCGTCGCTGAAAAATCTTGATTTATTTTTGTATCTGTCGTTTATGTAGATTACAAAAAGCACGGGTCCAAGAATGGTTCCCTGTGGCACACCTATGTTAACGTTAACTTACTTTTCTAACATCGCTATCATAACTAAAGTGACTTAAGCAAATATATTGATTTCTGTTATTCAAAAACGTCGACAGCCAATCAAGGCCGCTCCACGAATCCCGTAGTTCTCAAGCTTTTACAAACGTGTACGCAGATTCGCACAGTCGAAGGCCTTGCTAAAGTCACAGAAGAACCCAGCAGGGCATTCGCCGCATTCCAAATAAGATTTTATTTTATCATAAAAAGAATGTATAGCATCCGTTGTATGGAAATTGTTGTTCAAAATAAAATGTAAAAGGCTGAAGAAACAATTGAACGCCCGATTTCCGTTAACTAGCTCACTGCAAAAAGTTTGGATCTTATCAGGATTAAAATCTCTTCTATTCTATGTACATATATTGATTAAGAGGGTACTTTTGATATAATTTTCCGTGTTAAACAAAACGGTTCTATGGTCAGAAACAACATTTTCCCAAACAATAATTTATCACTTTATTTATATAACCTTTGACAATGGCATGTAAACATGCTGAAATACGTATAAGGTTAAAATATATAAATATTGTTGAAGTAATTAAGTATTTTATATACCCATAATCAATACATTTATCAGCTTATATGATGCGAGTATAATTAGTAAAAACATGGTCTATTTTATGTAACGGGTGTCCAGAAAGTCTTTCAGTCAGGGCGGCTATGGATTGTATAACGCATGTCTTTTATTCAGTCATATCTAAGTAATTTATTTGACATAAGTCAAAGTCAATTTAAATTATTAGGTTTTTATTTTGAATTATTTACTTTCTGCATATTTCTTGTTATAAAACGCAAGAACAATGGTCAACAATTAGAAAACGGATATTGGAATTATTCCATCAATGCGTGCAAACAAGAATTTCGACAAAGATATCCAAAGACATACGTTATACATACAATCCATAGCCGCCCAAAACTGAAAGACTTTCTGGACACCCGTTATTTCCCTAGTAGGAGTGTGAACTACTCAAGTCAGATTATAGCTTGATAGAATGTTGCATAAAATTTATTGTCGGTTTCGAAGATATAATTTTTAAACAAATTTTCATATGACAGTTTCTGTTACAATAGCAAATCCCAAAATAAATCCAAAAAATTGTTTGGAAGCTGTGAATAGATGATTTCATAGCGCTAAACACCGTAGCGATAATGAGAAAATATATATTTAAGAGTTTTCCTCTACATTATTGAGGTTTCTTATTATATTTTGTCTTTTACCGTGACAAATGCCGTGTTTAACTTGTTGGTTTGAGACTAATTATAGTGTCTTATGCAGGGCCAGCGGGTGGTCTAGTGGTTAGAGTCCCATCCTCTAGAACTAGACCCCCAATTTCGGAAATTTTTCTGAATAAGTTAAACTCGGCGTGTCCATGGACGGGGTGTGTTGTGTGTATGTTGGGTTGCATGTCTTTCAGGGGTGGGGCATGTTAGACCGGTGAATAGCGCTAAGTCCGCTGAGCCCGGGTAAAGGGGTGGAATGGGAATCATGGAGTCGTGCTCACGCACGGCCTCAAAATGTTTAGAATAAATTTAGGTTAAACGAATCTCCTGAATTTTAAACTATAATATATCCATGAAATGTCCATTAACTGTACAGTAGTATCACGGAAATGCTATGGACAACTGATGGATGTCCACAGTTGTTGCAAAAGGACATCCAGCGGATGTCCAGTGAACGTTCAATGCGTTGATTTTAAACTTTACTAGGACACTCACAATGTCTGTGGAATATCTGGTGGATGTTCTAATTTTGACGGATTTGTAACATATGCATCCAAATCGGTGGGCATTTATCACTTTTACATTTGTCTTTTTGACAGTACCCAGCTGACAAGACAGCTAAATGGGATCCTCCAGTAGGCTACTATGTGTGGTTTTAAAAACTAAGTTAGTAATAGTACTAGATTTATTAAAACTTTTAACAATAAACTACTAAAACACAATCATACAATTTCCTTGTAATTAATTTTATAATTTCACTACAAAATACCCTTAGTCAAAATTTTCAAATAGTATAATATACAAAATTAATCAATACCAATTTTCTAATTTTTTATAACTGATAAGCTAAAAACTTCAATATGTGCCAATTTTATCTATAATATTTGCTTCAAAGGCAGGTAAACCATGTGTTCCAAGATTTTTAATAGCAAACAGACTTCCAGCAGCAGGTTGCCTTATTCGTTCTTCTGCACTGAGAACATGTCGAGAAGTTGTAACGAATAAAATGTCCAAATTAGCTCCACCCCAACTGACAGATGAAACACATTGTGCGGGAATTGCTACCATTTGCAAAACATTGCCTGTTTTTGGATCGACTTTGATAACTGCACCGCCGAAATATAAGGCGATCCATAGGTTATCGTCTTTGTCTATGGTCATGCCATCTGGAAAACCCCCTATGCTGGTATATCTGGTTAAATCGAAAACCACCTTTGGATTAGAGATTTTTCCACTGTGGTTGTCGTAGTCGTATTCTTTCACTGTAAGAGTTGGGGTGTCGATGTAATACAATTTATTGTTGGCTTTATTCCATGCTAACCCATTGCTTATATTTACCGGTTGTATTACGGGTAAGGGGTTGTCTAGATTGTGTTGCGTGATCAAGTACAAGACCCCTTCGTTTGGGGTAACTCCGCTGGCATCTTCAAAACCCATTGTTCCTAAACAAACAATTGTTTATTAGATGTGTAAAAATTACCAAATCATTAGTTCAAAGTTAAAATATTGTGTGATTTGTTCAGTGATGTAAAATTTCATAAAATTTATTCTTTGTCGCGAATATTCGCGAAATTTTGGAAATTTTAGAGAACTTTAGAAAAGTTTGAATGTATTGTTTTTAAGCTCGCATTTCTATAATTTGCGATAAATAATGCGGTACCTAATCAGGATCTAAACATGTTTTTTATTAAATTTTATTAAGCATGTAAAAATAAAAAAGCGAAATGCGCCACAGTAAAACAACACTACGCTCGTGCATAAACCTGTTTTTGACCTTTTGCGTTGGGTACTTGTGTACTTCCCTTGCTAGGAATGCGTACATTCACACCGCCCGCGTCCCGCGTGTACTACGATCCCTCTTAAAGTGCATAAAAGAGCGAATATTCGTTTTCAAGGTAGCGAATATTTCCGAAAGTTTCTAAAACTTTCCAAATGTTCGTTTGCAAATATTCGCGCCTCACGTCACTAGCTTTGTTTAGTAAGTGCGAATAGAAGTGTGCGATTGTGATCTATAATAAACGTTTTTTACTGGAAAAATACGACCACATACACGGACGTGCGCACGTGCAGGTTTACGAGCACATCACTGCGAATTAATTTTATTAAAAAACATTTATACGGGTGTTAATGAATTGTAGGGACAAACTTCTAGGGCTTGCAAAACACAAAAAGTGTTTCCTTTCAGGAATAGAGCTTCTCAAAGATTCTTTAAGAAGCGCCTAAATGTAGGCAACTCAATTTACTACCTACTATTTGTTTCCATAACGACGGAAATTAATACAGCTTAAATAAAGGCCTCTTTCCCACTTTTCAAATTCAAATTAAATTTAAAATAAATTAATTAACAATATGTTTCAAAATAAAGCAATAGAAAAAACCAAAATTACAAAACAAAAATCAACTATTTGAAAAATTTACAATAACTAATTCAAAAATTAACAAAATTATAGTAAATGTTCAAAATGTCGCCCTCCAGCTTCTACACACGAAGCACATCTACGAAGTAAGTTCTTGCGCACCGCTCCAAATATACCAGGAGTCTGTTGAACTTCTTCACATGCAGCAAGAATATGCGCCGTAAGTTCTTCTACAGTTTCAACTGGGGTAGCATACACTAACGTTTTAACATGATCCCACAAAAAGAAATCAAGTGGGGTCACATCAGGAGAACGTGGAGGCCACGCATGCCCTCCTCGGCCTATGCATCTGTTGAGAAAAGTGTTATTTAAAAATTCCCTGGCTTCCGCCGAAAAATGAGCAGGTGCACCATCGTGCTGCAGCCACACTTGCGGTGGAATATCTTCCAAAAGTTGAGGCAGGACATGGCGCAAGAAATTTAAATAAATTGCTCCTCGTAACCTTTGGGGTAGCAGATATGGTCCAATAAGTCTTTCGCCGACAATCCCGGCCCAAATGTTCACTGAAAATCTTTGCTGGTATCCTTTTTGAACCACAGCATGGGGATTTTCATCGTCCCAAATGTGGCTGTTTCTACTGTTGAATATTCCTTCTTTAGTATAGTACCTAGAAAGGGCTCTCAAACAAGTGGTATCTGATCCCCGATCAGACAACTACTTTTTGAATAAATGGGTGTACAATTCGAGATTTTCAAAAAGCAGTAGCGGCCGCCATTTTGAAGCTAGAGAGTTCGGTAAAAAAGTTTTCGATTTGCCTTAAGTTCTTCTCAGATTCCGTGCTCAAATTGTTAAAATTTTGTTTTGGAAAAAAACGCTACAAAGAGAAACATGTCTAACTTCCGTTTCCGGTTTAGGTTTTTTGTGAAAAGCTTAACTAGAACTACAATTTTCGATATACCTATGGATTTAAAATTTCATCAAAATCGGTCCAGTACTTTCGCCCGTAGAAGCGTCACCGCCCACCCACCCGCCCACCCACAGGCAGACATTTATAAAAAAAACTGTTTTGGGTTTCTTAAGCCCCAAAACGTGTATTTTTGTTAAAATCCAGATTTCGAAAATTTTCATGAAATCAGTACTTCCCCTATACCTAAGCTATAGGAAAGTAAAAGTTGAGATATGTCATCGTAAAACACATATATTAACAGCATCCAGGTCCATGGTACATAGGGCTATAACGGTTCCTTTAAGTAAAATTAGTTATAATAGAGAAATTTCGATTATTAAACAAATTGCATACAATAATGGTTATAATGCTCAGCTTCACAGATTAGCTCAGCTTATTAATACACTAATTAAAGAAAAAGATTATAAATTAGCTATTCGGAAAGTTTATTCAACTACTTAATTAGATGAAATAAAATACGCGTAAATTCCATATTTTGGCAATAAATCAACAAAAATGGCAAAATTGTAAACAAAACAAATAAATGTAAAATAATTTTTAAAATAACGAAAAACATTTTAAACGCTTTGTTTAATGCTAAAGAAAAACCAGACAATTTACTAAAATCAGGCAGTTACAAATTAAATTGCTCGCACCGTAATTCGGTTTATATGGGACAAACAATTAGAAATTTTGATTTTAGGTACAAGGAACACGTACGTTGTTACAAGTAATAACACCCCCATAAATCCAATTACGCTAATCATTTATTAGAACACAATCATTCAATGACATCTAATAACACTATAAAATGTTTAAATTTTTGTGATGATAAACTTAAGTTGGATATACTAGAAGCATTTAAAATTCACAAACATTTAAAATCTGTACCGTTAATGAATGAACAAATTGATCTCTTAAATTCACCGTTATTGGACGTTTCGAAATGAAAAATCAAGTCATCTGGACGCAGATATAGAAAACCAAGATCGAGTTTTGAAGATTTATTGTTCCTATAGCAACACCAACTGTTTACTTTTAATCTTGCCTCTGAAAATGACATGTCAACATGTCGACATGCGTATAAGGCTATAACTAAATTAAAAACCTGTTGAGGTTAAGAATTATTTTATTTACAATAAATTAAAATGAACTTTAACGAAGTAAAGTTACAACTCATTAATAAAACGATTTTTTGTTTTGTAGGCGTTTTTAGTACTTTTTGAGATCATTTTTAGTGTCATTTTTCTCACAAGAAGTATAACTAGTGACCCCGATTTCCTGATAAACTTAGGTTGACTGTTAACGAGTGCTGGATAACTAGCACGTGTTAACTATCAATTCAAGTTTATCACATGAAAATCTCAATCACGTATTATATTGGTGATGACTACATCACAAGCAATTAATTGTAATGTATCTTGATTATTATCAATTACAATGGATCTTATCGGAAATGATCGCGTGTACCAGCACAGTTTCAATCTTAAGTTGTTGACCTTGGCAGTAGTCGTTTTATCATTGTTGTTTCAAATAATAAAATCACTAGTGTTTTTTTTTCACCAACAAATTGATTTGAATAATTGTTGACACGAAAATCGAGCACGCTGATTTGCTGAATATAACGTGCCTGCAAATGGATGAGCCAATTCGAGGAGGTTTGGAATGTATCAAAAATTCGTAAACAAAATACATTATACAGGGTGAGTCAATAGTGCGTTCTCCTTCGATATTGGGTGAACCGTTAGAGATACGATAATTTTTCAAATACAAAAGTTTTAGGGTGTCATAGTATCTATCATTCAAAATTATTTTCACTTCTATAGGGTGTTTCATTTTTGCGTCTCGCAGATTATCGATCAATTTTTTTTAATGGGACACCCTATATTCAACTGCATATTCGAATGCACCATCAAAATTGCTACAAGACCATATTTTGTTTTTGGAATTTGGCTGCACGGTTGCCAAGATATTTAACTTTTCTTGAGATTTACTCATTTTGCAGAGTTCCCATCAAAAAATCATTGTGACCTGTGCGGTTAGGAAATGGAGCAAAACAAATTCATGTGAGTAGTTGTCAAAGTATGCCATACCTCTTGCTACAAAACTAGCTCAAAACATCGAATACGCTGTTTGTGACAGACGGGTGAACTTGACGAAAGTGAGGGCGTTTAAACTTGTTTTTTTCAAATAGAACACCCTGTATTTTTTTACATTATCAGTTGCAGATCTTAATTACCTTTCATTTTTGTAAAGCATGTCCTATACCTAAATGTTACCCTTTTCGATATAATTTGACTTTTTTCCAAATATTCATAAATTTGGCCAAAAATTAGGCATTTCTAATTATTAAAACTAACCAAAAACATATTGATTATCTTATTTCCCCGCTACATTTGCTAGAAAAATTCTTGTTGTGTCATTATGCCTAATCCTATGCTAATAGTTTTACCTTTTGTTTGTTGTAAACCAGAAATGAAATTTCAGCTCCATTGGAGCATAAAACGGTGACAAGCACATTTTCAATAACCAATTTATTTTTAAACTACCTAGTCTTGTTTATAGTATACCCATAGGCGTCGAGTATGAAGAGATTCGTAAACTTGGGGTACAAAAAAGGTGTTATGTTATATTAATATAAACCTGCTCGAAAAAGAAGCATAGATTTGTATTCTACGCATGCCAAATAGTTAATCTGCGCAAGCGCAATAAACGACTCTTATTAATAAAAAAATTGTTTGCAATTAGAAAATACAAATTTTTCAAAGGTTGAAACTGTAAATATACATAATTTTGAAATAGTTGGAAATGTTCAAATGTTTAGATTTTTTCAAATACTCCAAAATTTTTCATTATATTTCCAAACTTGATGAAAATTATCAGAATAAATATTTAAAAAAAAACGCAAAATAATAAAATAAAATTTCATTTTCAAAATTTGGAAATTGGAAAATATTCAAATTTTTCAATTTTTCAGGTAAAAAATTTTCAACAATTCCAAAATTTAAAAAAGTTTTTAATTTAAAAAATTTGGTTTCAATATTTTGAATACTTTGAAAATTTTCAATATCTTCGACATTTAACAGGTTCCTTCTAAATTTTCAAGATTTTTAAAATTTTCAAAATAGTTTCTACATTTTCATAATTTGCCAAATTTAAAATTTTCAAAATTCAAAAGTTGTAACTTTTAACATTTTAAATATTTTAGCTGATTTAAAATGTGTAGTGCCAGGAAGAACGGTAGAGGAAAGATGGGAAAGTCTTAAGAGGAATATAATTAATGCAGCAAAAGAAGCCTGCGGCACATCGAAAGTAAGCAATAAATATGTAAAGAAAACGCCATGGTAGACAGAAGATATTAAGAAAATAGTAAAGAATAAGAAAACTAAATGAAAGACAAGAAACCACGAACATTATGAAGAATATAAAAACATCAGAACAACTGTCGAGGAAAAAATAAAGGAACCAAAAGAAAATTCTTGGATAAAATTTGGAAATACCATGAAACGTGCATACTCAGAGAACCAGAAATTATTCTACGGAGTAATTAAACAGATGCGACAGAAGAAAGACGTATTAATTAAGAACATCAAGGACGAACAAGGGAAAGTGTTAAATGAAGAACAAGAAATAACGGAAAGATGAAGAAGATACTTCATGGAACTCCTAAATGGCGAAGAAATAGAGCAAGACAAGACAAGCGAAAGCAAAACAAATGACAAGGAAAGTGAAAGAAACGAAACAACAAATGTGACAACGGAGGAACTAGAAAATTCAATAACAAAAATTAAACTTGGAAAGTCAGCAGTCCAGGACATGATTACACCAGAAATGATCAAGCAAGCGGAAAAACAAACTAACAGTAATAAATACGTGCATAAAAGAACGTTGTACGCCCCGTGATTGGCAAAAAGGAATAATAGCACCCATACACAAGAAAGGAGACGTAAGAGAATGTGGAAATTTTAGAGGCATCTCACTCCTGAGCATACCCGGTAAATTATACGCAAGGGTCCTAGAACAAAAATTAAGGGAAAAGCTGGAAGAAACGTTGGAAAAAGCGCAGTGCGGCTTTAGGAAGGTAAGAAGTACCCAAGACCTAAAAAAAACGATAGCGACAAGTAAACAAGTGCACATATGTAATATAGATCTAGAAAAAGCTTTCGATAAAGTAGAAAGGGAGGACGTTTGGAGGTGCCTAGAAAAAAGAGAAGTAGAGAAAGACCTGATACACGCAGTCAAGGCTCTGTACCAGTGTTGTAGAAGTTACGTAAGATGTAATAATCAAAAGTCGGATGCGTTTGATACTAAAACAGGACTGAGACATGGGATGTGTGTTGAGCTCGCTCCTTTTTGCCGTAGTACTAGACGAGGTAATTAAACAATGTAAGAAGGCAACAAGTCCACTCACAATAGGTTACTGGAAAATGCAGAGGATACAAATAACCGAACTAGCATACGCCGATGACATGGCTATACTCGGTGCGAACGAGAGAGAGAGTTGCAACACAACGTAAATGTATACACAACGGAATTACAAAAGATGGGTATGATAATAAACAAAGAAAAAAGCAAAACAATGGTCATAACTCATAAGTGCAAAGCAAGTGAAACACAACATAAAGATAGGTGATACAAAATTGGAACAAGTGGAAAAATAATAATACCTGGGAGTAATAATACAAGAAGATGGCAAAATCGATAGTGAGATAGACCAAAGAATAGGGGCAACAGGACGGTTATACAAAGCAACAAAGAAAACAGTCTTAGAAAAGAGGGAAATCACCAAACAGACAAAGGTGGAAATCTATAGGAAAGTTGCAGTGCCGGTGCTAACATATTCGAGTGAGTCATGGATAACTACAGACAACCACCAAAGTAGGATAACAAGCATGGAGATGAGATTTCTAAGAAAATAGAAGGCAGGACCAAGCTGGACAGAATTAGGAACGAAGTACACAGACAAAATCTCAAAGTAAAACCGGTAACACACAGAATGCAACAGAATCAGTTGAGATGGTTGGGGCACGTAGTAAGGATGGAGAATTCAAGCCTACCGAAAAGAGCATACGAGGCAAGAATAGGAAAAAGAAAAATAGGAAGACCGAGAAAAGAATGGCAGGAAGGGTCTAGGACACTTCGCCGAATGCCCACAACGCCGAATCGGTTTTTTAAGGTCCACATCGTCGAACGTGCCCACAACGCCGAATGCTCGCAAGGGACACTTTGTCGAATGTGCCCACAATGTCGAATGCTCGCAAGGGACACTTCGCCGAAAGTGTCCACAACGCCGAAAAGTATTTGGTAGTGTTCACAAGTCCCGATGGTGCCCGAATAGCATGTACCACAGTGATGGGCCATATACTGCGCTTGTACCATGATATTTGGTGTTTATCTTAACAATAATTTAAATTTTTTGGCTAGTGGTAAGAGGACCAGGCTCACAATGAGTGAGTGCTCGGTTCGAATACCGGAAGAAACAGAAAATGTTTCTGCAATTCTGTGGATCGGTATCGAGCTCGGTAACCATTCGACGTTGGGTTACAATTCACGGCGCTTGCCTTGATTACTGGCTGACCAAGACAAGTAACAAAGCCGCACACAACATTAACATACAAATAAACACATGTGAGAATGGCATTGAATGAATGTGTATAAAGGGTGGTATAAGCTTCAGGAGCGTAGTGGTTTAAAGGCCAAAGGCCCCACTACCTCCTACTACACAAGCGAATAAGAGCCTACCCGAAGTGAAAGACCTTGACACCTTTGGGTATATGAGGTTATAAGATTATCATGATGATGATGATCTAAATTATGAATCCCGAGATATAGATTGGTGGTATTCTAGAAAATCTTTTTTCACTAGATTTAGATTGGTAGTATTCTAGGGGGATTTTTTGTCACTAGATTTAGGTTGGTATTATTCTAGGGGAGTTTTTGTAACTAGATTTAGGTTGGTAGCAGTGGAGGCGCTCGGATCGGCCTATACACCCTACTAGCGAGTGATTTATTAATGCATGATAAGTACCGACAAATAATAAGACGAAAGTGTTTAGTCAGGCTAATTTTATCTTCACGACTATAAAATAGTACCTACTACTTACATTAGGTATATAGAAATTGCAAATTTGTATAAACACAAATAAAAATAAACGCATATCCGGACCCCCTGAAGTCTTGCCCCCCCCCCCCCCCCCCCCCGGCAACAAGGGGTTTCGTGGGTGTAACGTTACGCCACTGGGGTTGGTAAAAGTTATGACCTAAAAGAAAAGTCGAATTTTTTGAATTGTTTCGCAGCATTGTAAAAACAGTATCAGAAAGACTAAACAGTTTATAGGAGGTACTAGATATTTTGGGTAGATCGTTTAAAAAACACACACCCTGTATATAATTATTTTATTACTATACAATCGCAAATTGTTATAAGAATTGTCATCCACCCGTCGCTACTCATCAGCCATCGGCGTTGTTGACCTTTTCGGTGTCTAATAAGAGCATTCGACGTTGTGGGCACGTTCGACAAAGTGTCCCTTGCAAGCATTCGACGTTGTGGGCACGTTCGGCAAAGTGTCCCTTGCGAGAATTCGACGTTGTGGGCACGTTCGACAAAGTGTCCCTTGCAAGCATTCGGCGTTGTGGGCACGTTCGGCAAAGTGTCCCTTACGAGAATTCGACGTTGTGGGCACATTCGACAAAGTGTCCCTTGCAAGCATTCGACGTTGTGGGCACATTCCGCAAAGTGTTCATTAGTCGTTAATCAGAGCTTTACATTATAGACGTTTTACACAAACAAAATGCTATTCGGGCACCATCGGGACTTGTGAACACTACCAAATATTTTTCGGCGTTGTGGACACTTTCGGCGAAGTGTCCCTCCCGAGCTTTCGGCGTTGTGGACACGTTCGACGTTGTGAGCATTCGACAAAGTGGCCAGGCACCGGCAGGAAGAGGTATAAGAAGCAGTACAAAGTAGAGGGGTAAATTGGAGTGAAGTAACCCAGTTAGCAAGTAACCGACGGGGATGGAAAGAAATATGGAGAAGAGAGCCCGAGGCAATCTAGCCCAATTACGCCTACACCGAAAGGTACAACAGGCGTCTGGATTAAGTAAGTAAAGTAAACTGTGAAAGATTTTCAATATTTTTAAAATATTTAAATTTTCAAATTGACGGTTTATAAAGTTTTCTCAATTTCCAGTTTTAAAAATGTTTAAATTTTTAAAACTGGAAAAATTTTTCGTATTGAACAATGTTAAAAATAGAATTTTAGTAATTTTCAGTTTTCAATATTTTCAAAGGTTGAAACTGAAAATTTACATAATTTGAAATGGTTGAAAATGTTTGAAATAAGAATCTACTAATATTTTTTATTTTAAAGTTTTAGATTTTTTCAATATTACAACATTTTTAGCATTTTTCAAAATTGGTTAAAATTTTCAGATTAAATATTTTAAATATACAAAAAAAATTTACTTTCAAAAATTAAAAAATTTTTAAATTTAAAAGTTTCTAAACATTTACATGTACAAAACATTTTGAATATTATCAAAATGTAGCTGTTAAAAATTTGAACGATTTTCAATATTTTTAAGTTTTTTAGATTTTTAAATCGAATGTTTATAAAATTTCTAGATTTCCGGTTTTAAAATTTTGCAAATTTTGGTACAATTAGGAATTTTAAAAATATCAAAATTTATAAAAATTTACCTAATTTTAAGTTGTCAAAATTTGCAAAAGGTTGAAACTGAAAATTTACATAATTTTGAATGGTTGAAAATGTTCAAAATCTTCGACATTTTTGAAGATTTAATATTTTTCCATTGTGAATTTTTAGATTTTTTATTAAATATTAAAAATTTCTCATTATTTTTAAAAGTTGATTAAAATTTAAAAAATAAATATTTTTAAAATATACTAAAATTATTTTTTAATTTCTGAAATGATAACATTTAAATTTCCAATTTTTTAGGTAAAAACTTCATACTTTTCCAAAAATTTTTAAATTTTAAGTTTTAGTTTTCATTTTGAAAATTTTTAATATTTTCGACATTTAACAGACTTAAAATTTTTTTAATTTTCAAAATTTTCGAATATTTTATAAATAGTTTTAATCAGAGAACGCAAAAGGGCTTACGCAAGGAAGATCTTGTAGTGGTTGCCCGGCAACTCTTTACCAACCGCGTCGAGATTTCGTAAGTTTTTTGTTTATCAATTCTATCCAAATGAACCCGCAAATAGCTAACAAATTAATATGCAAATGCATATAAGTACAGCCCTTACACTTCAACAAAAAAAAAGTGCTTACCGAACCACAATCTTCCATTTTTATCCGCTTTACCATCGTTGAATCTACTAGTTGGAAATTGCTTGGACACTGTTGTTAATTTTTGCGTAGCTCCTATTTGTCCTTTTCCATTCCACTCAACGGCTAGTACGGATCTGTTAACTCCAACTATTAACAGGTGAGGATCTGATTTTGATGGAATGACAGGCGTCACTGTTCCATCGAAAGTTATAGCGTGGATTTCGGACGTTAACGGATTGTAGCTTAAAACTCGCCCATCGAAAATATCGACGAAATAAAGCAGTCCGGTTCTGTTGTCCCACGTTGGTCCTTCCCCATGGTCTACAGGATCGGTAACTTGGTAAACAGCAGGGCCGTCGAAGCCCGCCACCCTTAAATTTTGTTGTATATGAATAAACTTTAAAAATATGTTCAAGTAAATGAAATCTTACCAGTGGCTCGTTACGTATACAGCGACTAACGTAAAGTGAAGGTTGAACATTGTTTTTCGGCGAAGGTTAATACAGGAATGAGCTCCAGTCAGTTTTCTCAGCTATATCAATCAACTTTTACTTGCGTGCGTTGAAAAACAAAACAGTACTAATCTGTGAGATAATCAAAAGATTATTTTTTTTATCTCCACACTTCCAGTAATGATGCATGAGAATAAATTGTGATGCTAAAAACATTCGATTATGAAATTTTTACTCAAATACACGTTTTGGACCTTCAGAAACCAAACCACGTAGGGGAGAGGAGGGTACAGTGAGACGGAAAAATTTGAGAGGTCATATTTGATTAAAAAAAATGAATTTTCTTCTGCCTTTAAAAATAAATTTGAACATGATATAATGTTAGCAAAATGTTATAAACTATTACATTACAATAAACTAAAGGAAAAAAAATTATAATGAACAATTCAAAAAGGTGCGTTTGTCTCATTGTTCCCCCTTAGGGGGGTACGTTGAGACAGTCACTTTTAATAATTTTTCATGTACATTTAGTATAATTAAAAATAAAAAAGCAAGTAATAAGAGAACAGTTTTATTGCCAAATGGTATACAAAATCTTAGATTACAATGTTTTACATTTTATCTATGGAATATTGTCAGTTTTTATGTTTGGGAAAAATGTCGACCCCTGCTTACATTCGGAGGGTCCAAAACTTTAACAATCTGGTTATTTAATATCTTACAAACATCTGTTACACATGGAAAAACAAAACAAGTATTATTGTTGGAACTTTTCCGCAGAAAACTCACTTCCATTGTTTCACAATTATTATTTGCCATAACCTGCCCGATAAAGTATTTTTGAATTTTTTTATTAGATTTAGCATCATATTGAAGTCTCACTAGTAAGAAATCATAGAGCTTAATTTGATTGACTTTGGTAGGATCCAGTGTCGCACTAAAAATATCTTCTTCGTCATCGTCACTAGCCGAAAATATTTCAGTTCCTACTGACGTGTCAGAATCATAGAGAGAATAAGTGTCAGCAACTTCCTCCTCTGACTCAATAACAGCATTGCTCTCAATAGTCTGAATAGGTTCTGCAACTAGTTTTTTTTACTGTCTTTGCCTTCTTCAATTTATAGTTTTCAATTTCAGTTTTTTTTCGAAGTGTCGGTCGCAATCATGGTCTTGCCCTTTCTTCTTCCTTTCTCACCTCGGACTGTCTCAATCCTCTTTGGGTATCCTCTTATATCAGTTGGGCTTATAAACGTGGTTGCTATTTTATTTTGGGGGGGAGTTGTTGGCCCTTCACGCACTGGAGATAAGTTTGCATCGATCTCAATAACTTTGGCAGAGGTTGTTGGATCTTCATCGAGCAAATCAACCAATGGACGTTCTGTAACTTGGCTTGCCAAGAAATCTTCTTTGTTGAACACATGACGGTCATATGGAAAAAATCCAGTCTTTTTGACAGCAGATGCTATGTTTACGGGTGTCATTGCACGAGGATAGGCGATGCCCACAAATGATGCTACCTGATAGATTGTCACAGGTGTGCCTGGGTTAGCTTTTCCCAAGAACATAGAGCGTCATTATAGAATGTGTGGAATGGTTTTAGGATACCTACATCTAACGGCTGTAATCTATGAGAGCAGTGAAGAGGCACAGTTAAAATAGTAACTCCGTTATCTTTGCATAAATCAATTCCTTCAATAGATATGTGGCTTTCATGGTTATCCATAATTAAAAGCGATGGGTTATCTTTAGAACTGGAAGTATGTTTGATGAAGTGTTTTAAAACTGCAACAAAGCACTCCGTATTCATCCAGCTTGATTTTGTAGCTAAACCTAACGTACCACATGGTGCTCCTGCCAACATATGGCTCTTAAAATGGACTCGAGGAAAAGTCATTACCGGAGGGATTGCAATCCCAGATGCATTGGCAATGCAACATGTTGTTACAAGCGTACCTCTTTCGCTACTTTGGATTTTGGATACTTGTCTAGTGCCTTTCTCGGCTAATACCTTTGCCGCACTGTTTGGTACCGTTAAAGTTCCGGTTTCGTCTAAATTATATATCCAGTTGAAAAGTTTGTGTGGCGTTGCAAAACATTTTCTAATTTTGTATAAAACGCTTCTACATTTACTTTATTAAACCCCGCTGCTCTCGCTAGACTAGGGTTCTTAAGGATATATTGGGATGCCTTTTCCAAAATCCTTTGTACCAGTCAATTGAAGCTTTTCTTGATATCTTCCAGTTATCTGGAACTCTGATATTATTTGCTTTTGCTAAGTCATATGCAAGTTTACAACATTCAGTAATAGTTAAGCCGTAAAACATTTTTGAACAAGTTACAATATACTCGATGAGTGCTTGTTCTAATTCCATGGATAAAATTTGATTCACTTTATAATTAGGGGCCATTCGGCATAAAGGATCATCTCTATATTTCTTTACGTATCTACTTAGGGTTTGAAAGCTGAGGTTTGTATTTCTAGCAGCTTGGCGAATTTTCATACCATTATTGATAACCATATTGACTGCTTCCCTCATATCATTTTCATTAAATCTACCAACAGTCTTATCACTTTTCTTCTGACGTACCATCTGTAACACAAACACAAGTTATTTAGACCTGTGCTGTGGTTTGGAAAAATCGCTAACAGGGCACAGTGAGACACTGGCTCGCTGTTCCCACCAACGATTTGTCTCATTGTTCCCACATTGCTATTTTACCGTCAAATCTGTGAAATTTACATTAACCAATAAACAATATAATGACATTTGAGTGGTTTTGCTTACCTTTAATATGTACTTTTCAACCACCAAAACACTAGCTACGTATTTGTTTTCGTTTTTTCACAACAAATCACTCAACATCAAGGTAGAAAAATACTTCAGCACTTACAAGACGCATAACCTCGATTATCTCTTAACTCTATGGAGCTGAAACCGTTCTGCCACAACAGTGTCATTATTATAGTACCAACTTCGATACTTCGCAGTGTTGCCAACCCTCCGCTTCATCTACCCCTAAAATTTGAAAATGTCTCACTGTCCCCAGTTCTCCCCTAGTTTTTAAAAATGTCTTTCTGTATGTGCATTGTGCAACGCCCTATATGTACTAACTCAAACTTTTTCTATCTCTTTTTACTTTCCCATACTTTCTTTATAGGCGAAGTATTGATTCATTGAAAATTTACGAAATCTAGATTTTAACGAAAATGCACTTTTTGGATCTCAAGGTCAAAGAACCCAAAAAGTGATTTAAAAAAAGTATGTCTGTGGGTGGGTGGGTGGGGGTGTGACGCTTCTAAGGGCGAAAGTACTGGCCGATTTTGATTAAACTTTAAATGAAGGAGTAAATTGAAAACTGTAGTTTAGTTAAGCTTTTCCAAAAAATACGAAACCGGAAACGCAAGTTAGACATGGTTTTTTGGTAGCGTTTTTTTCCAAAATTAAATTTTGAAAATTTGAGTACGGGATCTGAGAGAAGAACTTAAGGCAAATCGAATTTTTTTTTACCGAACTTGCTAGCTTTAAAATAGCGGCCGCTATACCTTTTAGAAAATTTCGACTTTAACGCCCATTTACTCAAAAAGTAGTTCTTTGATCGGGGTCAGTTTAAGAGTCCTTTGTGGGTAATATACGATTAAGTAAAATTAAATTTAAAAACCATTAAAAAAGTCGCAAAATTTGGAAAATTTTCAAAAAAATATGTTTCAAAAACAGCCAAGGCGATTTTTTTAAACTTTCTGCGCCGATGGGACTTGCAGTGAACTAAAAATCTGTTTTTATTAATCTCTCAAATTTTACTCTGCACTTTCCAGAAACTTTTTAAAATTTGAATATTATTAATTATTTATTCAAAAACCTAAACGCCGATTGTTATAAATTTTTATTAATTCGATAGACTACTTAAAGTACTTTATTAGAATCAGCCAGAATTTTCATCTATTCAAAAAATTAACAGAAAAAAACGATAGTTTTTATTAACAACAGCGCGATTTCCGACAGTTACGTGATTTTAATTACGCCTATCAATTAGCTCTAGTTAAAAAGTATATTTTTTATTCTTTGCATATTTTTGATAACTCTTTAAATAAACAATTTATATCGATTTTTAGTCTGATATACGCTGTAGGGCGGGCGATTCTGTTCTTACTATTTTTATAAGGTATGCGACATTGTAGGGTTGCCCATATAAATAGCTTTCTTAGAAATCTAACATACGGTGAAATGAGAAAAAAGCTTAAGGCAAATCGAAAACTTTTTACTGAACTCTCTATCTTCAAAATGGCGGCCGCTACAGCTTGTTTGAGAGCCTTTTGTAGGTGGTATACGAAGAAACAAAATTAATTTCAAAAAATTGAAAACGATCGCTATGGCGCTTCATCAAAATTTTTTAAAAATTAAAAAAAAATATACAAAAAATGCCCACCAATTTTTTTTTTAAATTTTGTATGCTTTTAGAAAATACAATTTGATTTTTTCTCAAAGCTATAAATTCACTGTGGCGCTTTCTTTGAATTTTGATAGATGGAATGGAGAGTTGCCTATATAGCTTGTTTTCTTAGAAATCTAACAGTCTGTGAAATGTACAACGTTATAATTAAGAAATTTACACATTTGCAAATACGGTCAGTATTAATATCTAGTTTGGGAAGTCCACTCCTTAGTTTTTCGTTACTTTTCCATACCTGCGGTATAAGTAAGTCTAGATTTTAACGTAAATACACGTTTTTGATCCCAAGGAACCCAAAAAAGTGGTTTTTAAAAATGCTGTCTGTGGGTGTGAGTGTAGGTGTGTGACGCTTCTAAAGGCGAAAGTACTAAACCGATTTTGAAGAAATTTAAAATCAATAAGTTTATCGAAAATTGTAATTCTAGTTAAGCTTTTCAAGAAAATCCGAAACCGGAAACGGAAGTTAGACATGTTTGTTTGGTAGCGTTTTTTTCCAAAACTAGATTTTGGAAATTTTAGCACGGAATCTGATAGAAGAACTTAAGGCTACAACTTGTTTGGGAGCCCTTTATAGGTAGTATACAATGATGTAAAATTCATTATAAAAATCCGAAAACGATCGCAATGGCGCTGCTTCAAAATTTTGAAAATCAAAAAAATATATCAAAAACTGTCCACACAAATTAATACAAAACACGTTGAAATACGTATAATGCTAAAATAAAAAACCCGTAGAAGTCAAATATTGTTTTATTTACAATAAATTATAAATAAAGATTAATTGTTTATTCAAAAATGCAAATGCCGATCGTTATAAACTTTTATCAGTTCGATAAACTAATTGAACTACTTCATTAGGATCAGCAAGAATTGACAACTATTTTAAAAATTAAGGAAAAAACGATACTTTTTACTCGTAATATCAGCAACGCATTTTCCGACAGTTACATGATTTTAACTACGTTTATCAGTTAGCTCTAGTTAAAAATATGTTTTTCATTTTTTGCATGTTTTTGATAACTCTTCAAATAAACCCATTATATCGATTTTTAGTCTGAAATTTGAAACACATCTAATCAGCTGTAAGGCGGGTGGTTCCGTTCTTACTATTCTTATACGATATGCGACATCAAAGAGTTGCCTATATATGTTACGAACTGACAGCTTGGTTTCTTAGAAATCTTATAGTTGGTGAACTGTGCAACGTTATAATTATAAAAAATTACACTTTTGCAAATACAGCAAGTATTAATATCTAGTATGGGAAAGTCCACTCGAAGTTAACACTTCAGCTTTTTGTTAATACATCCGATACACTAATTTTCATGGAATTTGGCGTATATAAATACCAGTAGCGTTTCGTCTTATTAGACAGGATAGGCAGTGCCTAACTACAACTTTTCAAAAAAAAAGAATTCTAACTTTCAATAAAAGGAGTTATTTTTACACAGTTTGTAATTTTTAACACCACCGCGTAACATTAAAAATTAGGCGACAAATAAATAGACCGTTGCTTTTAAACACCGTTTTGCATACGCGAAGGCCAAACTTCACGGGCCAAATGATTCCCGCTACGACACAATCAACCAATCTATTATTCTTAATACGTTTGCATGCACATTGATACAAATAATGCAATCATCAGATGAACAGATGCAAAGAAATAGTAGAGATTTCAGAACGCAATAAGCACGGGAAAGGCACGGCCTCTGTAGTTTTCACTTTACAGGCGCTGGTCAGCGGCAGTTAGTTGCAGCGTGCAGCTATTATGTGTTTATTTATTTCATACGTAGTATGCAAATTTGCAATAAATATGGAAATTCTCGTTGACCAACTTTAAAAAAAAATTTAAAGGATGTTCTTACGAAAAACAAATAGAAATAAAAAATCATGGGCGATGTACTTTAAAATGACTAGGGCCGTTACAGACAGACAGCAGGAAAAAATCTAGATCGTTTAATACTGAATGGTGTAAAGAATGGACTGGCTAACTGGTAGCGATATTAAAAATAAACTATTTTTCTAGAATTACTTACTGTTTTCATCTATATCTAACTCCTCAAAAGTATAGTCTGAAACAGGATACTCCGTTTTAAAAAATCTTTCAACTGCATTTAAAAATCATTTATGTACAACTGTTTGAATCAAAATTATTTGGTAAATCATGCCACACATCAAGATATTTCAATGCTAGAAGGGTTCAATCATTCCCCTTTACCAAAAAATTGTAGTACTGCTAACAAGTCTTTCATGTTTGTGATAATTGATATCAAACGTACAAAACTTATTTAAAACTATGGAAACTCAGGAGTCTAAAAATTATGCTTGTTAACAACAGGGGTTCGTACCCTCAATTAAAATCAAAATAACGACACAAAAAGGCTTTAATAGACAAAATTACAGTTAACGTTCACAGTTGCAGTATATTGTTGCTTGTTCTCATCTTCGAAACCGCTAGTTTCTTGGCAGCAGCTTCTCGTAAATCGTCGATCAGGTAACTGAAGGCCATGGCCTTGTCGTCACACAGTAGAGTAGCAATTGGCGATAGTTCTAAGGTACGACCACGTCGGATGAGCATAACGGTCCTAGGCTTGCCGTGTTTCTTCCAACAGTTGATTTCCGTGTGCCCTATCTTCGTACAATGTGTACACGTGGGTAGGGTTAACTCCCTTTTCTGTCGGATCTGGGTTTTATCGAATCATCATGACTCCGGGAGGATGTACGGCAGACATCCTGACGATGGCCTTGCTGTCCACACTTAAAACAAGTGCCTCTAAAGACACTTGGAGATTTTCGACGCTCAAGGGGTTGTTTACTAGTTGCGCCGGCTGATCTCGTAATACTGGTATTTGCGGGTTGTTGACCTGTCATCAAACGAGACTTACGACGACGAGCATCGAATTCCCCTAGAAGTTTGAGCAACTCTCGTTCTGCGCTTGGCTGTTGGATGCGTATTGACGTCTGTGCCTCTGAATGATCGAGGCCATATTCCACCATACTTATAATTGTATCCCAAGGCAAATTGGCATGGAAGCGGCGGATGCTACGAAGTTTTTGAATACCGTAGTCACTAAGTGAGTCACAGTCACGACTGCGCATAGTCGCGGCGGTAAATGCTCGAGCACCGGGCGTCTCACGATCGGGAAAAGCAACAGCAAGGTCGGCACAAAAATCACCCCAAGTACGTTTGACTGGTCGCCACTCGCAGTAGTAATGATGGGCTCGGCCCTTAAGTGCCGCACCAGCTTTCGCAATCATTAACATGTCACTTATATAAAGCTCCTCTTTCAGATTCGTAGCATCCTTGAGCCATTCTTCGATGGCGTAGGTGCTGGTATCGGGATCAAATTCGGATAAACGGAATGACGCGTTTGATGACGTTGGCACTTGCGCTGTGGAACCTTCTGGTACAGGACTGGGCGTTGGCTCGGTAGCCATGATGGTTCGGCGTGATAACTCTGCCAAATGCTGCTGTTGTGTTGTAACCAACGTTAACAAAGTTTCACGCCATTGCAATTTTGGACGTTCGGAAGCCCGATCAGTCACCGTTCTAACTTCGCGGTTATCGTCGTCCGAACTGTCATCACTCCAAGAACGCGTTTTCCTTTTCGACGCCATGTTGCCGAAATACAATAGAACAAAAAAAAATGTAGTTTGGGCGCACTGGGAGGAATCCCACTTCTGATGTTAACAACAGGGGTTCGTACCCTCAATTAAAATCAAAATAACGACACAAAAAGGCTTTAATAGACAAAATTACAGTTAACGTTCACAGTTGCAGTATATTGTTACTTGTTCTCATCTGACATGCCCCGTAACTGCCGCCTCCGCTCTCCAGTCACACAGATCCTTGCTCATGCGCTCTCAGTTAAAGTTGCGTAAGGCGCCTTATTACAGATGGATGGCACCAACCCCTTAGGGAAGGGTGCATGCTAATAAGGGTGCATGCTAACATGCTTAAAAACTGGTCATACGATATTTATTAAATTATGTACAGTTATAGAGCTAGTGACGAGCTACAATTTGGTTTTTGTTCCAATACTATAATTTCGTATTTACGCATTATAGAAATTTTTGACTTTCTAATTTTAAAGCAATACTACTTGGGGCCCACTTGTTATTCAAATTTTTTAAACTTTACAGGAAACGAAAGGTGTTCTATTAATTGATAGCATTTAGTTATGATAGTTTATTTAATTACTCCCGTAAGAAGCCTTCTTATTAAGACCGATGGGTTCTTTAGCTCGCTCTACAACAGCTCGTACTATTTCAATCTTCTTAGTCTCAAAACCTACAACTCTACTCGAGCTGGCAACGGGCTGCATTTTTACAGACGCTATAATGAATTTTAACAATGGGATGCGAAAATCATCGACAATTTGTATATCACGATAAAAAAAAACGTTAAAAAACAAGCGGTTGACCCATAGGCGCCGGGTTTTTGAATTCTCAAGGGGGGCTTAATGAAAATGAGCCGCAAGCAAAATTTTTGAATTTTTCAAGGTCAAACCGTCTTAAATTAAAAGTTAGGATTTGTGTTAAATTATATTGCCTTGGAAAAATAGGTTTCGTGGGCACAAGTTTTCGATTTTCTGATGTTTTTTTTTTGTTAAAACATGTAGTATTGCTTATTGCATATTGATTTTGTAAGAATTTAACAGAAATAAGCTATTTTGTGCTCCAATGGTTTTGAAACGCGTTATACTAAGTACAGATTTTCATTAAAAAAAATGAACAGTAAATCTAATTAGAAACATAAAGTAACAAGAAGAACAGTACTAAACAAAAACAAAACTTACTCCACAAAGAAAGTATTTCGTCTCACTTCTGTCTTGGCGATAAATAAATTTACAATTGTGTTTATATTTAAATCTGTATCTTGGTTTCTATGAATATGAAGTAGAGCCAAATCATTAAGTCTTTTTTGTGACATAGTTGACCTTAAATATGTCTTTAACCTTCGTAAAGCAGAAAACGAACGCCCTGCGCAACACGAAGATACAGGAATCGTTAATGCTACTTTAATAAATTTAATAAATTCCGGCAAAAGGTCGCGTATTACATTTGCACCTTCCGATTTTTTAAATGCAAAAAATATCAGGGAGCCCTGGAGCCCCCCGTATTCGGCGCCTATCGTTGACCTTATTCAGATAAACGATAAATCAGCGATGCCAATCCTCGTACTGCACTTAAACCTGATTTGAATGCGCTTGATTTCAGCGAATACAAACGTATTTTTCTTTAGAAAAATAATCCTGTTAAGTATAACGTCGCGTAGACCGCCTAGACCAACAACGGTGTTTAAAATTAAAAACAAGTAGTTAAAATAAAAAAGAAGTTAAGCCCCACTGGGATTCGATATCACAACCACTTTTGCGGAACAACGTTGCACAATCGCATTTTTATTTGTGCTACCTACAACCTTGCACGAAAACGCTAGAACGCAGAATACACTGTGTCTGTAAAGTACCCCCCGTCCCCCAACTAACTTTTGAACGGCTTGATATTTTATTACAAAATTTGGTGTGCTGTAATGGGAAATCAAATACTATTTTTTAGCCTATAATTAAATTTTGTATCATTTAAAATGGCGACTAGACGTTTAAAATCCGCCATTTTGTTATGGCTAAATATTTTTCTTTGAAACTCTAGGATCAGACGCAGAACTAAAAGACCTTTCAAATGAGGTGTCACTCGACCCCTCTTTCTATTCAAAAAAAATTTAAATGGCGCCCAGCCGCCGTTTTAAATGATACAAAATTTAATTATTGGCTAAAAATAGTATTTAATTTCCCATTAAAGCACACCAAATGTTGTGTAAAACACCAAGTCGTTCAAAAGTTAGTTGGGGTGGGGGGTGTTACTTTATAGACAGATGGTATAAACAAACGCTCATTTATGCACTTTGTTGTTGGAGTCAAAATAAATGCGGTTCTGTTAAGTATCGTTGTGTACTGGCAGTAATTTCAGCACCCCAGTGTTAATGTCTGTAAGTATGCGCATCCGAGTTTTCTGTTTGTAGTTGAGGTTGTGGCACGCAACTTTTGAATCCAACTCCGGATTGTTTAGGAATCTGAGATGTTTCCATGTCATCCAATACGGGAATGACGCCGGAATACACGCTGCGTTTGAACATTCGTGATTCCCAAAAAAAAATTGCGTCACTGCAAGGGCCAGGTGTTGATATGGCCGATGATTTAAGTTTACTGATTTGCATAATCTTGTGAATGGAATTTTACATTTGTTTTAAATCTTATGCACATTTCAAAATAGGGACTCGGCACTGCACGACCCTGTATAATAAACGGGGACAATAAAACTTTTCGTTTTAATGTAAATTGCCCATGAATGATAGAACTGGAAAAAGATCGATTGATTTTTCTTCTGGTTTCGAGTGCCAAGCAATCTTTTCCTAATAAATCAATATTTGCTTTTTATCACGGCCACTGATAATTGGGTATTAACTACTTATGGCCGGTTTAGTTGAGTGCAATTGAGATTGACATCTCATCAATGTCAATAATTCTCATCAAGGCACTCTAGGGCCGCCCACTATTATACCTCACCAGGTTGCCAACGAGTGAGAGCGTGAGAGCTAATGCTGCACATCCAGATAGAAGAAGATAGAAGAACTTTACGATATAAATTGTGTTAGAAAATATATTAAAATGTAGCTTTAAAACGTAGGAAAAGTTAGACAAAGTACGCTGGCCGAGTTTTTTCGTATTAAACGAAGTAAGCAAAGTACGCAATACTCTACATAAATAAACTAAGGCTTAAAAGACAATTTTTTAAAAAGTGCATTTAATCTTATGGATAATATTTATTTCAAGTCGAAAATCACCAATCTAGTTATAGAAAATAAGATTCTCATATCACAAAATGTGATAAGATTACGGTCATTAGCAGTAAAAGATAGAATCAAAGTTACGTCAGAACACATGTTCAAAATTATTTATTTATATTTGTCAGCATACAGAAAACCATTTACATGCCGGATTTAAAAGTAATTATCTTTTTCAGATGCAAACGTATGTTACAACATACAATAAATTCCAGTTTAGGTGGAACATGACAGCTTACCACAGAAAAAATGAAATAGATGTATATTTCCCTAGAAGAATTTTACTACTTGCCGTCGCCCTGAATATAAAAACAGCATTTTTTTACATAACCTAATGGCAATTTATTTGAAAATAAAATATGAATAAGACTCTAAATAAATTATTTAATAACAGGCAATCCACTCTTGCATTGACATACCCGGTTGCGAAACCGATGACCACGTCAGTCTTCGTGACGCTCTGGTACAGAATCTGCTTTGCATGTTATAGGGGACTTAAATAACATTGACAGTGTCTGATGCCATCTAGTATGCTAGGGGTTATGAGCACAAACTGCGAGATCAGATTTTTTATACTGTTAAAGGGCAATCAGGTTTATGTTACTTTATTTAAAATGGACCATTCTTATTTTTTAATGCTACCCAACCCAACAAAATTAATCAGGTGAAACATAAAAGTTGTTTCTCTGTTACAACTCAAATTAAATGATTTATTTGGTTGTGTAGCATTAAAAAATCAGTATTATTCATTTTAATTTCAATTTAATTTCTGTAGTTTTACAGTAATTGAAAAATAAGAAAACATACGGACAACAATTTTCTTATCAACGCCGAAATTTTAATTGCGATGATCCAAGAGCAAAGATCCATTTGGGATTTTTCGGAAGAAAGTTATATAAATAGGGACCTGAAAAATAAGGCATGCGAACGAAGAAGTGGCTGACATAGACATTGACATGATCCATAAATTCTGCCGTCAACCATTTTTAAGTCACATTCTTCCATGTTCAAATAAAAAATTAGTTAATACAAAAATGACAGCAAACATGCAAGTATGTCTGCTTTGTACGCCACTAAGCAACAGGCCACTTGCGTTTCCTACTGCGGTCACCACGTCTGCAAATGTTTGTTGTTGTTTTGTTATAACTAAATGTATAACATTACACGACTAATGCGCAAGACACATGATTAACATAAAAGAAAAACTACAACTGGAACTTTATTGGCATTTAATTTTTAAAAGATAAGAATTTTATTGATAAATGTTATGATTTTACTGCTAAAAATACTAATGCGCAATAAAAATCGTAACTAATTAAATAAAATAAAATTTTGATGCGTCTTTCATTTCGGGTTGACTCGTAAAACTACTTTTTAATAACTGTTAGGACCTAAACTTAATATAACGTGCCTTAATTTTAGCATTTTAGGGTATATTTAAAAGAATGTATGGTGTTTTGCTAGACAATATGGCGGTTGTTGTTCACCCCTAAGTTATATTACTAGATTTTATCACTTTAAAGTATATTTATCTTTGTTCAAACTACCAAAAATGTTTGCAGTGATTAAGACCTAAAGTTGGTAATTTTTACTATTAACACCCTAAACTTTTAGGTATTTTCTAGTAACTATGGAACTTTAAAGTTCCCGCTACTTTAATTAGGTTACTACGACCGCTAAATGTGGGACTGCTACAAATAGCAGCGCGGTACGGTGCAATTCAGAAACCATCGACAAACGCCATTGTTGTTGCTGTAAGATGGGCCTGTATAAAATTGTTAGTATGGAAAAGAAAAATGGAGTGTATTTTACGCCAGTTCGCACAAGTGGGAATAGAATAGATATTATTTCCTATAAATTCATTAAAATTATACCTTACGTAAGTATCCAACCACAACAACGCGCCTTTTATACAAGCGGTATCTTAATTAGTCTATTTTACGTAGCGGGATTTTCAAAGTAGTTTTACGTTTTATTAGATAAAAGGAAATACCACTTTAAGGCTCTTTTATTTTGTTTTAATTCCGGAATATGACATTGAGGGAATATTTTGAAGTCACTCATGGTTTTTGAATTCCTTTTAAATAAAGTTACACAATGTTTAACTTTGACATCTTTGATAAACTTTTCAATTTCTTGGAGTGATTTGAACGATTTTTCTTTGTTATCGTCCATTATTAATATTTTTACATAACAAAAAACAGACTACATTTGCCCAGACTATAATCTCACATTTCTGTAACTTTAAACACATTTACTTTCGTAGATTTAACAATACTTAGTGCATATTGTTATTATATTAAGTCTACGAATAACTTTCGTGGATTTAACAACTGACTAAATCTACGACTGTCGTAGATTTACTCCAAATGGTTATATGTCCAACTGTCGTACAGTTAACCACGACGTTTTATAGGTAGTAAACCTCGGTATTGCCGCATGATTGCCGCAATAAACACGGCAGCACCAGTAGCACGAAAAACCACATGCCAAAAGTAGAAATTGTAAAAAATCCGAAGTGTCTAACAGAAAGCGTCAAAAATGAAAGCTTAATACATTTTAGCATAAAATTCCTGCTTAATAAATTACAGTAGCTAATTTGAAAAACAACACAAAAGTGAGGTTATAAAACAATCCTGGAACATGGATTCTCAAGATCCTCAAGAAAAAAGACAGTTCACCGCAGAGGAATGGATTAGCCTCACAAATTATTTTGTAGGAAATAATTACAGGTATAGGGAAAATATAATAATCCCCAAGTCACTGGGGCCAGTACGTATCAAGACGAATGAAGAAAAAGCAGTTGAGGCCGTATTTGAAAGCTGCGCCTTTAAATCGGTAATGAGTTGTGTTATAGGTAATGTATGATAACAAAAAACTTGAAGTTTCTCTATCTATTAAGTTGTTTTATTAGGTTATGGCTTGGGTGCAGCTATCGGTTTGTTTTCATCGAGCATAGGGCCAACTGCTACAAATGTAGAACAGCAGACTGCTCGGGAAGTTTTCAGGGATATGAAAACTACAACTCTTAGTTACGCTAAAAATTTTGCAGTAATTGGAGCTTTATTCTCAGCTGTCGAATGTGCAATAGAAACGGTATGACAGGTTTTAAAACAATATCAGGTTTGTACGAGTGTTAATTTCAGGCTCGAGGTAAATCAGATTGGAAAAACGGAACTTATGCAGGTGGTGTTACAGGGGGTCTTATAGGCATTAGAGGTATGCAGATTCGAGTTTGTTTTGTTTTTGTCTTATATTGGTGCTTTTGTTTACAGCTGGTGTTAAAGCGGGAATTGTTGGTGCCGCAGGCTTTGCTGCATTTTCCACAGCAATAGATTATTACATGCATCAAAGATAAATTATATACAATGTACAGTTAGTGATAGCTATATTTAAAATTAAGTATTTATATTAAATAATGATTTGATCAAATCCAATAAAGAATTTATTACAGTGACTTTGTTTTTAGGGGCAAGGGAAGAAAATGTGGGAAATTCACAAATGTTTCATAATGTTGGTGTTGGAAAAGTACATTACCTATAATTTTATGGTGCGCTCAAAACAAAAAGCTTGGAGTGGGCCTTGGTTGCCACTTTTATGTCGATTCCACTGTTGATTGAGGTATTTGGGAAGATGTCTAACCTTTACCCTTTGTGCGTCTCACCCTGCTGACACCCTATGCAAGTGCTGCCTCAATATTACAGGAATGTAGTAAAATCTTAGGGTTTACGGATTTGCTTATTTTGTATCTATGGGGTACCTCAATCAACAATGCCATCCAACACAACGACAGCCACACCCCACACCACAAGTCTTTTTATTTCCTAAGTGGTTATTTTCTCCCTCTTTGGTACTTTATTTGATTTTAGCATAGTTGCTGGAGCTCCAGCACTTCTACTTACTTTAATCAGTTTTTTATTAACTTCTTTACTTTTCTAATTTCTATTCGTTAAAGCCGCCTCTAGACAGTCAAAACTCTTCACTACTTCAAAATTATACTCCTTTCCTTCCCTAGATATTATCTTAAAGGCTGGTCCAACGTGACCCTAATTACTCCTTGTCTCCATGTACTTTGTCTTGTCTTCATTTATTTCCAACCCAAATACTTTGGCTTTCGCTTCCAGTCTTCAAAAAACTTCTTTTAGTTCAGCTGGCTTATGTGCTCTAGATCGTCAGCATATGCTACACATTGATGTTTGTGGTGATAAACTGTGCCCTTAGTATATTTATATTACTTTCCTTTATAACTTTCTCCAGTGCCAAATTAAAGAACATCGGTGACAGTGGGTCACCTTGATGCAATCCTCTGTTAACTTCAAAACTATCAGAGACTCTGCCTTCCATCATGACCTTATATTTAGTGTTATGTAGTACAGCTTTTCTTAAGTTGATTATTTTCCTGAAAAAAAAAATTCTAACACTTCGTACAATTTTTGTCTCTTGATTGTGTCATATGCTTGTCTGAAATCAATAAACAACATGTTTAATGACAAATTATGAACTTGCTAGAATCTGTTTCATTGCGAAAGTTTGGTCAATCATGGACCTATTTGCTCGAAAGCCAGCTTGGTACTTTCCCATAATGGTTTCCGCAACACCCTTGATTCATTATTCTCTAATTTATATTACTAATATCTTATACATATTTCGACATGTTTACATGCCATTATCAAAGGTTATATTCAGAAGCAAACAGTAAGTCTTGTTATAGCAACAATAAAACTTGGTGACTTGATCTCGATAACTGTCTGCAGATTACTTGATTTCTTATTCCAAAATGTCCAATAGAGGTGAATTTAAGAGATCAATTTACAGTTTTTAAATGTGTGTGAACATCATCGTATTTATTTTAAAAGGTTTATTTACACCCCCTAGAAGATTTGCAATAAGCCATATATACCTAAAAAAATTAAAACGATTTTAACAATATGAAATTAAGAGTAGGTAAATATGTGTTTACAGACATATTTTTTTGCTAACTTAATTTAAGAGAAAGATTTTGAGAGAAACAGAAAAAGAATGCGTGTTTGTACACGACAGTATTTATTGTTTTTTTTTACATTACATTAAAAACGAACGAAACCGTTCAAAAATAGTCTTGTTTTTCTTATTTCACCCTTGTGGTTAGGCAACTACTTATACAGAGGTTGTAAAAGGGAAAAGGCGTGGTGCTGGATTTCGTGACGTCACGGGCTAACAGCAGTGAATCGGACTTCGCGTTTCTATTGCGTTTATGTCGAGGGTTATGTTCATCGTGCTAGCAAGGCGATGGCAAAAACTTACAAAGAGCCGACACACCTTCATCAATCGTTTTCGCACGTTCCATCCGTTAAAAAAATGTTGTTATCCAAATTCAATGTGCTCTAAGTTTATAGTTTCTTGATATAGTTTGATCAATGCAGTATTGAATAAATATATTCTGACAGTTTTTTTTATTAATATGCATTTTATTGAGTTAACATTAGAAATTTACAAAAGGTAGGTACTTATTAATGCCTTAATTAATTAAAAATACTAGTGCCGTATAACCACTTTCATGATGATATGTGATATATTACTTATTTACCTAGTTATTTTGATTTGCATTTTTACTTTCCCATACCTTGGTATAGGGAAGTATTGAATTCATGAAAATTTTCGGTATCGAGATTTTAACGGACATACACGCTTTGGGGATTAAGGATTAAGTACTGGACCGATTTTAATGAAATTTAGATGAAGATAGGTATATGGAAAATTGTAGTTCTAGTAAAGTTTTTCAAAAATCCTAAACTGGAAGCGGAAGTTAGACATGTTTCTTCGGTAGCTGTAAACTTTTATCTGCCGGTGTCTGACGTCCGGGTCTTACGATGTAATCCTGTTTACCTATTTGTTTATTAAGACATTAATATCAAGTAACTAAAGCCATAGCCATAATTTATAAGGTGGGTCATGTCATGTTTTTTTTATTGTTCAATTGTTTTAATGCCACTTTGCCAAATACAACGTGTTGTAACCAGTACCATCCTAAGCATCGGGCTATATCCCTAGGGCGCCGAAGCCAAAAAAGTTGCCGAGCGATGCCTTATAAAATATATCGTTTTAGATAATTATTCTTACGTTACTACATTAAATAAAAATTTAATTTTTAGCTATATACTTATTTTTTTCAATTTTTTACAATAATCCCCTCAGTGGATCACAAATATGTGGAAGCTAGGCATATATCGCTAGTATCGCTATCAATCTACCAGGTAGACAAAACGCATCTGGTCTGGTTATAAGACAGTGTAAGTGCGCATTTGTGTAAAAATTGAGTAGAAAATGTTACGGTGTCGGGAAAAAACATTCCTGGAGAAGAAAAAATCCTCGGAAAAAAATATCCGGAAGAAGGTTCGATTTGTCCAACTCTCTTAGAAAGTGACATTGTGTTCCTCTAGGGCTATTTTAATACCAAACTTCATCTCCATGTGTGAACTCGTTTTTGAGTAATAATGCGTTACAGTGAAAATTATCAAAACATCGTATGGGCTGCCATTTTGAAGCTAGAAAGTTAGATAAAAGAGCTAGATACGCCCTACGGTCTTTTATCTAATTCCGTTTCCAGTTTCAGAGAATTTGTTTTCCGGTATAAATCCCACCAAAAAACACCCAAACACCAGACAGACATTTTTTAAAAAACGCTTCTTTGAGTTCCTAGAAGTCCATAACATATATATTTTTTTATCAAGGATTTATTTCAGGGCTTTTTTCCGTGCTGTTTGTTCGGAAGCTTATTTACTGGTTTGTTTCCAGGTTTTTTTTTTTTCCTGTTTTTTTTTTTTGGGGGGGGGGGGGCTTTGTTTACCTGGGTCTTTTTTTCGGGGATTTTTTCCGGGGCTGCTTTTTCCAGGTTTGTTTTATCCTAGATTCGAATGTTATTCCTGCTGTTAGGGCGCTACAAATTCTTAGCCCAGGGGCTTTAAATTTCTTTGGACGGTCCTGGTTGTAACTTCTGAATTTAGCGCAATCTAACAGAAAAAATTGCCCCAATTATCAGAAAGACAGAGTATTGCAACTTTGATGATGCTGGAATATGGTGACAACATTAGAAGTTATGCTGAAAGAAAACACTTCTAACATTGGTTATGGGCCGGCGGGTGGTCTAGTGGTTAAAGTCCCAGGCTTTGAAACTAGACTCTCAATGGCAGTTGGTTCGAATCCAATGCTCGGCGGTAATTTTTCTGAACAAGTTAAATCCGACGGGTCCATGGATGGTGTATGTAGGTGTGTATGTTGGGTTGCATGTCTTCAGGGGTGGGGTGCATGTTAGACCGGTGAAAGAGCGCAAGTCCGCTGAGCCCGGGTAAGGGGGTGGGATAGGAATCATGGGGTCGTGCTCACGCACGGCTTCATGATTCTTTTTAAAAAAAAAAAAAAAAACATTGGTTATAAATTGTTATGTTTTTAGTTACTTGATATTAACGTCGTAATACAGGCTATTCCTTGGTTTTACTTACTCGACATACCAGGTACTGATGATAAAATTTCTTTTTTCAATGATAACTTATTATGGCTGTTTAATGCGCATGCTCCTGTACGTACTATCAAATCAGCTAAACCAAAGCAACCCTGGATTACTGATAATATTAAACTCATGATTAGATTAAGAAATAAAGCTCTTGGCAGTTATAAATCACTCAGAACAGCGGCTAAATGGGAGTACTACAAGTCACTTAGGAATCTGGTAACTTCCTCTATTCGTAGAGAAAAGCGAGCCTATCTGGACTATTCCGCTGCTAATGATAGTATAAAAGATGTTTGGGGTAATTTAATAAAGTTAAAGGTCTACAATAAAAAAAAATGTAGGAATTCCCCCTCATCTACAAAATCCTAATGTTATTAATAATTTCTTCGTAACTGCCGCCAGCAGCGGTAATTCTCCTGATCAGGCGCTTTTAAATTTTTATTCAAACAACCTAAAAAGCAATGTTAATGAACCGTTTAGTTTAACCACAGCTACGGCAGAGGAGGTGGGCAAGATCCTAAACTCTATTAAGTCTAAGACGCGCGGTGCCGATAAAATTAATTCCACTATGCTTCATTACTGTGTCCCGCATCTATTACCCTATATCACACACATTATAAATCATTGCCTTATTACGTCAACATTTCCCACAGCTTGGAAATTAGCACTTGTTACTCCTATTGCCAAAACTAGCTCGCCATCTCAATTTAAAGATCTTCGTCCTATCAGCATTTTACCTGCATTTTCGAAAATCTTAGAGAAAATTATTGAGTCTCAACTTCGCAGTTACTTAACAAAATTCAATCTTTTACCCGATTATCAATCAGGCTTCAGGAAAAATTATAGCTGTGCTACCGCACTACTGAATGTCACGGATGACATATTTAAAGCGACTGATAATGAAAAATTAACAGTTCTAGTATTGATTGACTACAGCAAAGCGTTTGACCTTCTAAACCATGATCTTTTGCTTGCTATATTACGTTTTTTAGGGATCAGCCCTGCAACAATTAACATGTTTAATTCATATTTAAAAAACAGGTCTCAAAAAGTTACTATGAATGGTCAATCCTCGTCTTCCCTTGTGCTTACGTTCGGAGTACCCCAAGGTTCTATCCTGGGCCCTTTGCTCTACTCAATTTATACTAGTAACTTGTTCTCCCTTGCTACGTTCAATGTACAGCACCAGCTCTATGCCGATGACACCCAAATCTATTACTCATTTGCACCTAGTGACGCGAATTTTGCAATCCGTACTTTAAACAATGATCTTAGCAATCTAGTAAGTTTGTCCAAAAAACACTGCCGAAAAATTAATGCTTCTAAATCTACCTGTTTAGTCTTCGGAAAAAAAAAGTTAAGAGCTGACACATTTGATGCTGTGAAGATTTTTATAGACAACGAACCTGTTCCAGTGCTTAACTCTGCCAGAAACCTGGGGCTTATTGTTGACAGTAATCTAAGATTTAAAGAACACGTCAATAAACTAATTCAGGGTACTTTTGGAAAACTTAAACATCTTTATAACAGTAAGGAATTCTTAAACAGAAAATTAAAAATAATGTTATGTGATTCCCTCATATTGTCTGCATTTAATTTTTGTGATGCTGTGTATGGCTTTTGCTTAGACAGCACAGATATCCGTAGAATTCAAAAGGTCCAAAATTCATGTCTTAGGTTCATCTATGGCATAAGACGTAGGGAGAGAATCTCGCACACTCTCTCCAGTAGTAACTGGCTATCAATGAATAACAGGCGTTTGGTTCATTCTTTGTGCATGTTTCATAAAATCATTTCTTGCAAGCAACCCGGATATTTATTTGATCGACTAACTTTTCGCACGGATGTACACAACTTGAATATTCGATACCGAGGCTTGCTTACTCCTCCCCTTCATAAATATGAAATGTACAAACGCTCCTATTCTTACAATATCTACAAACTGTATAATAATTTACCATCAAATATTAAAAAACTACATCCGGCCAGCTTTAAACGTCAAATATACATTTCTTTACTCGGCAAGATACGGAACTCCACAACTAAGTACATTTTAAGCGTCTCCAGTCTCGTTGCGTTGGCCGTTGGCGTCAACCTTTACATGCTTGTTTTTCTAGGTTAAGGTAAGTTTAGGTTAGTTATAGGTTTATGGTGGGTTCTTAGGGAAGATCAGCTGATTGTTTTTACGATAATTAAGCTGACTAAGAACCCTTTGACCAGTTACACTATATTTAATTTATTTTAATTTTGTTAATCTGTAACTAACTGTGTCAATAAAGAAATTATTATTATTATTATTATTAAATTATAACAAAATATGGAAAGAGTTTATTTTTTCTTTAAATCGGTATAACTTGAAAACCAACGATCCCAGTTTATTTATGTTGGTAGATTTGGATGCAGTTTTTTGCAAGCTTTCCAACGAGCCCACACAAAGTATAAGTCCCCATTTAAAAAAAAATAAGTCAAGGTGTGTGGAGGTTGACGTGGGAAAACAAAAGATATCACAAAAAGACGCAGTTATATTTAAATCAGTTTAAGTGTTCGAGCATTTTTTCAAAAACCAACTCGCTACAGAAATACGAATTTTATTCCTTACTTTTGAATTACCCGGTATAAAAAATAGAAATTAATTAAAACCATTAACTTTTTTGTTGCCTCTTAGATACATTTAACATTACAATTTGATAAATAACACTAGTAATTTGAATTAACCTACGTATGAAGTAGTACTATTAAAAGTTAAACCAACCGAACTGCGTTAAACGCCGACGCCCATGCAAAGAACAGAACCACTGACGAACAGAATACCCGAAGCCGATGACACGCGAACGTAATGTAGCATTTAATAGAAATTGTATGTAACAGAATAGAATTAAACAAAATATTGGAAGAGGTCACTTTATTCGTGCTTTTTCGGTTTTAGTACCTTTTCGCGTTGATTGAGGTATAAATACCCCAATGAAAGCTTTTAGTAAGTTATTTTGAAAGATTAATTTTTTTGACGTCAATAAACAGCTATCATAAGGGTTAGGACTTTAAAGGTTAAGTAATCAAAATCTATCGTTTTAACAGAAAGATAAGATAGTAGCGTTGTACCGACGCAAATGCATATTTTAAAAAATATGAATAAAACTAGTGTTGTAGTTATTCTGTCGTATTGCGAGAAAGTGGTACAGAAAATTTGTTTTGTAAATAAATAAAACAATACGTTGTTTTCTTCCATAATATACCCTGTGTACAATTAGAAAAGTTGACATGAAAATCCAACGTTAATTTTTACTCCTGTATGCCAATCCTCCATTCTGGTCTTCTGTGTTTATCTTTTTAGCATAAACGTAAACTCGCAAGACTTTAGTAAGTAATAATCTTAAGTGGTTGTATAAATACTTTTTATCTACAACTGCTTAGATAAGGACTTATTATGTCATTCATTTGCGTTACGTAATGAAGTTTATTATCGCACTAATGTAAAATGAGTTATGTAATGAATTCATTACCCAACTCATTTTATTTACACAAACAAAAGTGAATATTTGTTGATAGGAAAACTGGCTGATCGCAATAATATTCAACAAATCGAATCTATCTTGTTCCTTTTTGATTTTAAAACACAAGTATTTTAAAAGTAACTTGACATTTGCAACTAAATTAATGCAAAATGTCAAATATCATTTCAAGCAAAAGAATTTGATTTATAACAAACTTTGAGCAGTCGTAGATAAAATTTTGTACGTCGCACGTGGGATAATGTATTATTATAGCACTCGTTTGATTACACGACTCGGTCTACGACCTTTCAAGCTCGTGTTATAATAACGCCTTTATCCCACTAGTAACATAAATAACTATTATTACACGAAAAGAAGTACTACAACAAATTATTATTTAGTAGATAGGTCACAAACTTAATGACTAACGAATAGTACCTTCCGGCTTCCATACGTATAATTTTGCATTGCATTTTAAAGAAACCCCATTATAAGACTGCTGTGAAATAAATTATTGTTATCAAATTAACAAATTTTATTTTAAATTGCACGTATTCAGTAATCAAAACAAAAGAAATACAGAAAAAAATGAATTTCTACTAAATTTTTGACAAAAGAACGAGATACATGTATAAACGTATTGGTGAAATCTACTTCATATTGAAGTGTTAAGTAAGTGTTATTATGAAGGAAGAAAAATTTGGAGCTAGAAGAACCATAATGATAGTAATATCGTAAAAAAACTGTTTTCAGTAACTTCAATCTCTCACACAATAAAGCGCATAACGTTAATAACATATTTTTATATTATTACAACTTTGTTCTAATTGTTATTAAAACATATCTATATGCATGATAGAGTATAGTACATGGTATGCTGTTGTTAGGACCAAATTTCGTCACCTTCTGCGCAAGTGTAAAAACTGGTTGAGAAACCCTGGTTTTTATTGGTGCGCAGGCGCAGTACGTGTACTTCTGTCAGTTTCTAACGACAAGTGGAATGATAAAGAGGTTAGGTGCTACTAATTTGTCAACAAATTAGGTACTTTATATACTTTATTATGAAGCGCGATGTAAAAAATTGCCCCAACTATAATAGTAAGACAAAAAAGTAAGTAATAAATTATAGATCTACCTGAATTATTTTTGTGTTATTGAGCATTGTATTATTATGAGCATAGGTACACCTAAGAGCGGCCGTAGCTCAGTGGTAAGAGCGCGGGCTACCAATGCAGCGGATCCGGGTTCGATCCCCGGCCCGGTCGTTCTCCCACGCAAGGCAACGGGAAACCAGCGAGGTTTCTGAAGCAGAAGTGCATGTGCTTCCTGTGGTTCGGAGCCCACGTTAAACTGTATGTCCCCTATGTCTGTCTGTGCAAATTATCTATCGCCGCGCACCAAACATAGGAGAGAGGTAGCCAACGCCCTGAATGCGGTATGGCACTATAAGAAGAAGGTACACCCAATGTGAAATATTTTAGTTTCTCAGAGGAATTTTATTTGTATTTGTATCATCGTAACTAACTTATTATGTTTATATGTTGTAAAAACGATTAAAATTCACCGGCTGCAGACTTGCCGCGATTAATTTTTAAATTTGCCGACGTTTTTACACTTGATGACGTCACACAGTGGCTCTTAAACTGTGCGCTGTAGCATACCATCCTTTATACTATATCATGATCTATATATTGTTTATTCGATACCCTGTACAGTGTGTTGCCTAAACAACAGCAATATGCAACACCAAACTAGGCTATTAATATTTTCGTAATGTTTCGATGATTCAAACAGTTGAACTATTTTTCTTGATGTTGGTTATACTGATACTAATCGAAGTTATCCGAATTTAAATTGGTTCTGCTTTTTTCAATTCTGTTACTTACAAATTCTGCTCGTTGATTACTCGCAATCTTTTTCCGAATACAAACTCGCTTCGGGTGACTTCGGATTCTGTTTAAATACCATTCTGTTAAATGCAAGTTCTGTCATCTGCATACCTACCAAAACGGCCTCATACCAAATCTGCCGGCGCTGAAACGGCCGTGCCGAAACGTCCCGGCGCCGAAACGTCCTTGCGTCGAATCGACGGCGCCGACTTGGTCGCGCCAAATCGGCGGCGACGAAACGTCCTAGACCGGTAAGTTAATTTTTCTCTCTTAAAAGTCGTCTGCTTGCGAAATCCCAGATAAAAGTTCCATGGTAATCACACTTGCAGCCCCCAAAAAAATCCTCGCGGCTTAAGAATTCTCTAAACATAAAAATACTAATGAATCCAACTAAAGATGTAGGTCCCTTCTATCTAGTTTTCTACTATTACGAGCAAACTAGATTGAGGCCAGAGAAGCCTAAAGCGTGCCACCCTGTAAAAAGCACGTTTTACATATTCATACCGGGTGTAAACGAAACATGGTTCTACCTCATTTTTTCTTTATTTAATAAGAAAAACAAATGAAATTTGATATGGATAATACATCCATAAAATTCAATTATTTAATGGTATTGGCAATTTTTTAAAACTTCCGCTTTTGCCGGTAACGGCTAGTTGCATAGGAACAGTTTTATACCGGTCGTGGCACTCTAACCCCAAAACAAACAAAAATTTCAGTCAATATTTTAAAGTTGTTAAAAAAACAATTGAAGTACAGAATTACAAAATGCATGATTTCCTCCATTTCCGGTGAAACCGGAAGTGTTAAAAATTTCTAATGCCACCAAATAAGTGAATTTTATGGATATACAGGGTTGGGCAAAAGTACGGAACAATGCAAATATCTTTAATACAGCAACCGCGATATTGACAAAATTTTCTACATGAAGGTTCCGATATACAGCGGATACAATGGAAGTATTGGAAGTTTAAAAGGACTTCCGGTTGGCCGGAAATGATATGATTTTTTAAAATTTTTAATGGAGCACCCTGTATCTGTATCTTTTTTGCGAGTTCAGTGACAAGGTTTTATGTTTTTATTTTCAATAACTCTAGAGATATTGGACAACAATGTTTGGTAATTGTTATCTAGCAGCTCATGAAAACAAAAGAATGCGAGAAGCTTAAACAGTTATGTAATGCTGTCAAATATGTTTGGTTCGCATTGTGTTGTTTTGATGTTCGATAGACTGGGCAGTGTGGTTGCAGTAATCAATTAATAAACCAAATTAAATAAAACTGCCGAGTTTAACATCAGAAATGGTTCAATTATTTGACAACATTACATAACTGTTTAGGCTTCTCACATTCTTTTGTTTTCATTACCTGCTAGATAACAATTACGAAACATTATTGTTCAATATCTCTAGAGTTATTAAAAATAAAGGCATGAAACCTTATATCACTGAGCTCGCAAAAAAGAGTACGATCGATATACCAACAAATATACAGAGTGTTCTATTTAAAATAAAAAAGTTGATATCAATTTCGGCTAAACCGGAAGTTTTTTTGAACCGCCAATACTTTTATTGTATCCGCCGTGTATCGAAACCTTCATGTAGAAAATTTTGTCAAAATTGCGGTTGCCGTATTGGAGATATTTGCATTGTTCCGTACTTTTGCCCAACCCTGTATTACCCATACCAAATTGCATTCGTTTCTTAATAGATACAGAACAAAAGGGGGTGAACCATGCTTCGTTTACATCCGGTATAGTATAAAATACTGAATTATGTTAAAATATCATTTTGACGACTGCAAGGTGAGATTTGACAACTTAAACTTTTAGAGGAATCAGGTTTTATGTAAAGTATAATTACTTAACTTAAACTGGAAAATAAATATTTAACTATTTAAAATTAATAGTATATTAATAAAAAAATTGTAAAAGGTACACGTCATTTCTTAAATATCAAATATAATAATATAAGTATAAATACGTTAATTGCGGTAATAACGGTGTTACTGTAAAATTAGTAATGAGTATCCTGCAATTTTATCCCGAATTAAACGTAAAAAAATATGCTGGCACCTAATAGTTCGTCAGAACTTACCTTCAACTTAAAAATGAAAAAATGACGAGATCAATACTTTTCGTCAGCAACCGCCTTAAAGTTTAAAATTAATTTCGCGCTGGCATGTGAATTTCTACGTGCCGATTTTCACGCGCAATCTATTTTTACACCTGTCAATCTACTGAAATTCTGAACTTTTTTAAGACAGTGCGCAGTAAAAATTGAAAGTAATTTCACAAATAAGTACCAGAAAAATTGTTCTGCAAATGATCAGATGTATTCTTATAGTTATAAGTTATAGAAACATAATAAAAAAATGAAATGAAATTTCTAAATTTAAATTAAAGCTGATAAAACTTAAAATACTACAAACTAGCGTGACTTCATTCTACTATAAAAACTATATTAAATTTTTAAAGACCGAGCTGTGTGCTACCTGCGTGATAAGCACGTGTTGGAGGAAAAAATAGTTGATAGATATATCGACCGTTACAATTACAAGTTCTTAAAAACAATATCATAAATAATACAACTAGCGATTGCGATTTTTTGATAAAATTGTGGTGTAATTTCAGGGGCGCGTAGCGCTAGTTGCATTACTTAAATTTTAACTAGCACGAGTTAACTTACACCACAATTTTATCAAAGAAAAATCGTATCAAGAGTCATATTTGTCTTTACTATATCACTCACATTAATTTTGACGCATTTTTAGTAATACTGAATTAGTCGGAAATGCTCGGGTGTTTTCGGGAATCGGCGCTCTTAACGTGGTATTGTTTGTTTGTTTATAAAATGTTTCGTAGGGGCACCCTTTGCATATTTAATTTTTTATTTTGAAGTTCTTATTAACTGTTGCTATGAAGTGTTGCTAAATGGATCGGTTTGGAAAAAAAAGCGTCACGTTGTATTTTATACAATTTTTGAGGTTATATACATTATGCAATTTTGCATTTTGATGCAATTTTAATGTAAATGTATATTTATGTTTTTTAATAAATATTAGCATGTTATTATTACATTTATTGTAGGTGTAGGGGAACAGGGATCGATGTGCTTGGGGCATTTTTTAAGGGTGTAAATGAAGAGGTAAAAATACATTACAGTGTGAATTAATTTATTTATCGCAACTTTGCCGGTTTGTTGCTTTGCAACTTTTTCTCGCCGCATATAATAGAGGGCGTTACTAGTGTAATTCCCCTTTAATGTTATACTTTCTGGCATATATCTGCTTGTTTGCTTTTGGTTTCAATTATGGTTAGAATTATGTCCACCTGATGAGTTCAAATAAGAACGAAACATGTAGTGGTCTATTCTAGCCATAATTGAAACCAAATCTCTTCTTTCTTATTTCTTGCCACACGGGCGTTTCTGTGTTTTGTGCTTAGAGGCCGGTGCGATAGCAGATACCTGCTTAGCAGGTTCCGATCGCAACTTTGCCGGTTTGTTGCTTTGCAACTTTTTCTCGCCGCACATAATAGAGGGCGTTACTAGTGTAATTCCCCTTTAGTGTTATACTTTCTGGCATATATCTGCTTGTTTGCTTTTGGTTTCAAGTATGGTTAGAATTATGTCAACCTGATGATTTCAAACAAGAACGAAACATGTAGTGGTCTATTCTAGCCATAATTGAAACCAAATCTCTTCTTTCTTATTTCTTGCCACACGGGCGTTTCTGTGTTTTGTGCTTAGAGGCCGGTGCGATCGCAGATACCTGCCTAGCAGGTTCCGATCGCAACTTTGCCGGTTTGTTGCTTTGCAACTTTTTCTCGCCGCACATAAGAGGGCGTTACTAGTGTATTTAAAACTTGTTTTAACATGTCCAGTGTTCAAAATTGAAATTAACAAACACTTGTATTTTTTTAAAGACCACAAAGAAAAAATTGGTTTTGTCCCATTCTGCCCCATGCATGGGGCATAACGGGGTATTTATAAAAAGGTGAAACTAAATCATGGTTTTTGGCTGACAAAGTTCACGGGTGATTTGTGATTCATCATCGTCACTGTCAATGCCGGCACTCGATTTTGAATATAAGTCTTTGCGATATAAACAGGTCGCATCCTCTTCTTCTTCGTCTTCTTCGAAACTGTCTGTCATTTTCTCTTCGTCTGATTCCACGTGTTGTTTCTGGGTATTTTTCTTCCCTTTTTTGTTAACAGTTTTCTGGGTATTCTCCTTCCTTTTTTCGTTATCGGCCAACAGTTTTCTCTTAAGTCTATCTTCTTTGGCTTTCTTGATCTTCTTAGCATTATTAGTCGCTTCTTCGAGTTCAGCCTTATAAGGGGAAGCTGCCAGGATCGCCGTTTTGCCTCGTTTCCTCGTCACTCGCATTTGTCCCGGTTTTACTCTGGGGATGGGAAGTATATGTTCAGGCGATAAACTCGGAAAACTGGTAGAAGTAGAGCTAGCCATTGTTACTTTAGAATTTGCAGGCGGCTCGGACATCCACGAACATCCGGGTCTTGATTCTGGTTCTTCAGCTATTGTTGATTTTAGTGCCATGGATTTAGTTGTCGCAGTTTTAGGAGGGGGGGGTTGAGATTTCAATATCAAGAAGATTAGATGAAGGGTCAACAGGAGGGTTGACAGGCGGATTATCAGACAAATTGGCAGCAGGGACTTCAGCCATAGGAATATCCGTTGTTTCTGACGGTAAAAAATCCACGTCAGTGAAAACGTTAATATCCGTTGGCCAGATGCCGGTCTTCTCAAACCCATTTATCGCGATATTCATATTCGCAGAATGCATATAAGCCGATCCAAATAAGGACGATATTTGCCAAAAGGTGACGTCTTTTCCGGGGTTTGTTCTAAGCCATGTTCTCACTTCGTTCTCATAATACACGCTGAGAGGCTTCATGAACGCGACATCCAACGGTTGAAGTCGGTGAGAACAGTGAGGCGGGAAGCAATGGATGATGACACCGTTGTTTCTTGAAAGATCAATGACGTTTAGGTTTTTTGTATGAGAAGCGTGGCTATCAAGAAATAACAGCACAGGCTTTTCTTTAGAGGCGTTGGAAAAATTTATGAATTTTTTGAACCAGTTGCAAAAAACTTCTGAAGTCATCCGTCCTGAGTCGTTGGCTTCGGACAAGCTCCTGATGGCAAACCGAGTTTAAATTCTTGTTGTTTCTTCTTTCTCGGAAATATCAACATGGGGGGGATGAAAACTCCAGATGACGAACAACAAATTTCCGCCGTACTAACTGTTGTCCCACGTTCCGCAGAAGTCAGCACTCCTACTTGACGCAGACCCTTGGAAGCTATAATTCTCGAATGTTGTTTCGGAACACAAGAAATGCCTGTTTCATCACAGTTGTATATTTTTTCTCCGGTTATCTTTTTTCCGTCGATAATTTGCGTTAACAAATCAAAGAATTGGCCAACAGCGACTCTGTTGAACCCCATGGCACGTGCGCCAGAAGTTGATTCAGGTTTTCTGAGAGTCGGTTCTGGATGCCGCAATAAAAATCCAGACATCCATGCTTCACCAACCATTTCCGAATCCCTGTCAAAGCTATGCTTGCATTGGTTGCGCTGCGCTAATTGGTATGCCAATTTACGACACTCTTTCTGAGTCAATCCAAATAATCGCTTTTGCATGTTTAGAAGGTAATTTGCTAGTTCTGCTTCTTGCTCAGTTGTGAAAACACACTTGAATTTGCCAGCAGTCTTATCAATTATCGCTTCGGCATCATTTCTGCGCTTTTGAACGTATCTTTCCAAGGTGGTTTGTGGAACGTTATACTGATCAGATACTTTTTTATAGCCCATCGTCCCGCTAACAACAGCTTCGACAACTTGTTGCATGATTTCCGTGGACCACTCTTGTCTATTTGTCTTTCTAACTTAATTTCGCACCATCTTGAAACACAAAAGAAAAGAAATTAGATTGCTGAAAAATAAAAAAGTATAGTCGGGGCGGAACGGGGCAGGACCCCGTTCCGTCCTACCCCGTTATGCCCCAAGTGGTGGTAAACCAAACATCGCATGGTCAGCGGCAGCCATGTTACTTCTCCAGAACATCCTACCAGGCAAAGAGACACTTTAAACACGCTTAATTCGGTAGGGAATGACGAAAAGTAATGTGAAATATATCTTACCTTGTTTTGAAATTTTCAGAAAGTTGTAAGATTATACAGATTTCAGTGGGGTTTTTAATGAACTAAAGAGAAACACTTAGATATGCCGCAACTAACGTTCTAATCACTGCACAGACGCATACTGAAGTGTATAGCGAGTTGCAGCGGACTTCAGCGCTCCTAGCGATAAATAAACCCCATTCCCCATTCCGCCCCAACCCCCGTTCCGCCCGTGTTCCCCTACACTAAAATTTGGGTCGGTCATGATGTGAACTATGGTTGAACACTCGCGATTCATGTTGGTTGACATTGACGTCGTTATCATCGGCTAGCGTCGACGCTCGTATTTTGCTTTTTGATTGTGGACGACAGACAATTATTGTTTTAAATTTGTAAATTATGTTATAATTAAATGTAATACTTCTGACCGAAGCAATAAAAAACTGTAATAAAATAATAATAAATATACCCAAACGTCGGTGCACAACAGTTTTAAACGAGTTAATTTAAGATTTGAGTTTAATCACTTATTTAAACAGCGCTATCCCGTTTAATCAGTATCCAACAAACGCAATTGGTTCGTTGTATGAAAAGGGAAATTTGTGATTGTTTTTTTATAGTAATGAAATATGTTTAATGTTTGATATTTGTATATTAAAATTCTGATTACATCAAAATTTATAGAACTGAAATGAAATTAAAGCTACAAATTGCTCTTGAAAAATACAGCACCCTTCCACATAGGTAACTAAATACCAGATACGTCTTTTGACAGCAAAGCTATCATCATCAGTGGGAAACTGACACAAATTACAGTGAAGTCGAGTAAGACAAAACAATCTTGAAGTGATTCCCCTATATTATTATTATTCCAAAATTGAGGTGCACCTCTTTCCGTTTGCCTCTGCTTGTTGCAACAGACAGCTGATGTCTTCGTCTATGTCTTTGATGGGTGCTCGTGCAGTTTGTGAACACAGCGATACTTCTTCTTACGGATTACACTACCAATTTATTTTATTATTTTTCGTGTTTATCGTCTAGTATTAAATACTGACCATTTTAACCTTCCTCGCTCTACGAAGTATAGCTATAGAGGAAGGTATTGTGGTCGTAAGATTGGATTTGGAGCAAACGCGTTCATTCAACGTTTTTTCAAAGTTTTTTTCGCTTTCGGCTTACTGGCCGGTATACGAGTTATGCCTAAAAGCAAGGTTCTACTTTTAAGCCTAACATTTTTAACCTAAACATTTTTACTAATAAGCAGGTTTTAGAGACCAATAAAGTAGACGCTGCAGAGTGTCGGAGTGTCTATCTGTCTGTTTGTGTGTCTGTATACACTTTACAGTCCAGCCGCTTTAACGCAGAAAAACAAATTTTAGCTCAAGGATTGCTAATTACAATAGGATGACACAGCAAGAAAATGAGGTTGGTCCGCCAAAAAAAGGGAGGAGGGGACGAGTGCTCTATGACAAAACAGACGCGCTCGAAAAATCACCTTAAATTCGTATTATACGCATGTCGAATATCTGATCTGCGCAAACACGATCTCCCTATCACCCCCAGTTACCCCCCACCGTCGATTTTTTAATTTTTCAAAAATTTATGATTTTCGGTTTCAAAATCGGTATGAGCTTGTTAAATGACAATAGGGGCATCTTTCCATTGAGAAAACACCCCTGAGAAGTTTCTTTTTAATCGTTTACCTGAACAGATTAATTGAGTAATCGCCAAAAAACGGCTATCATCAAATTATGAAATCGATTTTGAGATTTCAAGAGATAAACATTAGTTGCAGCTAGAAAACACAAAATATTATAATAGCATTCGCCTGCTTTAACCACCTCCAGTGTCCTCCCCAACGAATTCTCGTTACTAAAACAATTACCCGAATTTCAGCTTCAAAATAGGTATGAGCATGTTGGGAAGTTTTCTTTTGATCGTTTACCTGAACAGTTTAATTGAATAATCGCCAAAATAAAGACTATAACCAAATAATGAAATCAGTTTTAAATTTCAACAAATAAATAGTATTTACATTTAAATGAAAAATTAATTAAAGAAATGATTTAGATAAAAAAAACCAATTCCACCAATTATAGATGTGACATGCAAAGATTAAGCAAAGTATACTAAAATTTAATTTGGAAAGGGACAAATCGCCGCGGCCGACCCGCTGCAGCCGACTCGCCGCAGCCTAGTCACCGCAGTCCCAGCTCGCCGCGGACCGACTCATCACTAAAGTTATTCAAATTTGCAGTTTGAAATACGTTAATGCCTACTGAACTAAACTGAAAAAATGGTAAGTAATACATGTTATATATTTTTCTGTGAATAAATAAAAAAGCCTTTTATTATAAAATAATTAATTTTTTTTAATTTTTTAATGTAATATAAATATATTATTACTAAACCATTTCGTAATTATGAGCTAAAATCTCTTAAATAATCTATAATGTTTCTATTTATATAGTCCCTTACTATAAGTAAAATTAATGCTTATTCTACAAAATTGAGGTAAATTCAAAAAAAGTCTAAATATATATTTAAAAAAAATAACTTGTGTACTACCAGAGGCACTAATCAGAAGTTTCGGTGCAATTCAACCATTATTAAAAAATACGAAAAAAAATGTAACGAGTTTGTAGAATTACAACGCGGCTCCGCAGCGAATCGGCGGCGGCGACTCGGCCGCGGCGAGTCGTACCGGAACGAATTTAATTATATAATGAAGCTTTAATGTTTTATGAGTCGATAATTATGTAAGTTAGTTTATTAAATATTTTCTTTATAAATAAAATAAACTCTGCTTTGCCCATTTATTGACCTATGAATTTTATTTTCTGATCTCTGGTGTTTTTATTCAGAATTGAAAGAAAAACGATTTGCAACTTTTTTAATGTTCTGCTTATTGAGTTTTAAATATGAATTGTAAGCATAACTAGGTAGTTATTTTAGGTATAAGTACCGACTATGGGACTATGCGACTATGGGAAGCCCTAGCTAAACTGAATATTGATGAACACCTAATAAACATTATTAAAGAAATGTACAGAGGAAATAAAACTTTTGTAAAACAAAATTAATATCTATCCAACCCAATTGAAACATCCAAAGGACTACGTCAGGGCTGCAGTCTATCCCCCCTGCTTTTTAATCTGTACTTGGAAAGTGCGCTAGAGGACTGGAAAAGAAGAATTCATGGAATGGGAATCCCAATTGACGACCAATGTCTATATACTCTAAATTTCGCTGACGACCAAATTGTAATGGCCCAAGATGCATACGACCTTGAATTTATGTTGCAAAGGTTATACCGAACATATGAAGAATGGGGCCTAAAAGTAAATACCAATAAAACAGAATACTTAGTGACAAATTCCGAAGCAAAGTTTACAATATTAATAAACGATGAAACCGAAATCAAACAAGTTGACAAATATAAATATCTAGGTGTCACTTTAACTACAGATGGATTTGGATTTCCCGAAATTAAGAGTAGAATAGAACAAAGTAAGCGAATAATAGGATGTTTAAACTCAGTCTGGTGGGACAAACATATAAGCAATAAAACCAAGAAACATATCGGAAAAACGTTGGTCGAGTCGGTACTGTGCTATGGATCGGAAATATGGACAATGAATGCAGAGCACAGGAGAAAAATTAACACATTAGAGATAGATTATTTACGAAGAAGTGCGGGAATATCTAGAAGGGAACACATAACCAACGAAGAAATAAGAAGAAAAATGGAGGCACAAGAAACCGTAGTACACAGAATCGAAATAAGAAGCCTGAAATGGTTCGGACACCTGATGCGAATGGAAGAAAACAGATGGCCCTCGCGAATTTTCAGATGGACACCGCGGGGGAAAAGGAAAAAAGGAAGGCCCAGACGGTCGTGGAATGAGGGAATACGAGCATCAATGGAGGCACGAGGATTAACTGAAGAAGATGCAGCAGACAGAGAGGCTTGGCGAATTGGAACGAGAAGGCGGCATTTAGCTGTATAATACCGAATATATATATATATATATAGTACCGACTAGATAGACAAAGCACACAACTAACAAGTGTTACTACTCGGGGTGTCACAAGTGCACTGACCTAAGACCATTAGATTCAACGAGACATTGCTTTCAAACTCAAAGTTAGCTCATTTTTGCTTGTGGGTATTAAGTAGATAGTCAGATAAGACAGGTAATTTTAATGACTGAATTTTAAAATATTGTGTACTCTAATTTGTCACCTTGGAAATATAGTTCAAAACTATTCCAAAACAATTCTCGAACTCCTTGGCGTGATCATCTTCTACGTTATTCAAAACAACATTTCATTATAGCAGCTTTTTATACTTATACCTCCAGTATGGGAAAGTAAAAAAGCTGAAGTGTGGATTTCGATTGAACTTTCCCATACTAAAACTTATCGCATTTGCAAAAGTGTAAATTTTATAATTATAACGTTGTACATTTCACCGGCTGTTAGATTTCTAAGAAAGGTAACCCTCCATTCCATCCAACCAAATTTACAGAAAGCGCCACAATAAAATTAAAGCTATCAAAAAAAGCAAACTGTAGCCAATACTAGATACTAATACTTGCCGTTGCCGTGTTTGCAAAAGTGTAACTTTTAATAATTATAACGTTGTACAGTTCATCGAGTATTAGATTTCTAAGAAAACAAGCAGCGGGAATTTGAATTTGCGATAGCCTTTTCAATTGGTTTCCGTACCGTAACTGTACCCACAGAAGCAGCGACTACCTGCACCACCAAAGCAAGGCCCGCCGGCGCGCCTATCGGCGGATTCCAAATTCCGCTTCGGATGTCGGACAAAAATGGCTATATTAGCTATATTTGGGAAGTTATCAAAAATTAGCAAAGAGTAACAAAATATATTTTTTAACTAGAGCTAACTCTGATAGGCGTAGTTAAAATCAAATAAATGCCAGAAAACGCGTTGTTGATATTAAAAAAATCGTTTTTTTCCTAATTTTTATAATAGTTGAACATTTTAGCGAATCCTAATAAAGTACTTTAAATAGTCTATCGAACTGATAACAGTTTATAACAATCGGCGTTTGCGTTTTTGAATAAATAAATAATCCATTTCAAATTTTTCAAAAATTCCTGGAAGGCGTCAGAGTAAAATTTAGGAGATAAATAAAAAATAAATTTGCAGTTCAATACAAGCTCTATCGGCTCAGAAAATTAAAAAAAAATCGTCCGGACAGTTTATGAGAAATTTTTTTTTCAATAAATTTCAAAATTTAAAGCAGCGCTATTGCGATATTTTTCGGATTTTCCAAATTAATTTTATTTCATCGTATACTACCTAAAAAGGGCTCTCAAACAAGTGGTAGCTCATTCCAATCATACATCTACTTTATGAGTAAATAGGCGTTAAAGTCGAGATTTTCAAAAAGCTGTATCTGTCGCCATTTTGAAGCTAGAAGTGCGGTAAAAAAGTTTTCGATTTGCCTTAAGTATTTCTCTCAGATCCCGTGCTCAAATTTTCCAAATTTTTTATTGAAAAAGAAACGCCACAAGAAAAACATGTCTAACTTCCGTTTCCGGTTTTGAATTTTTTTGAAAGGTTTCACTAGAACTGCCTACTCACACACATGTTTTTTAAACCATTCTTTTGAGTTCCTTGTGCCCCAAATCATGTATTCCCGTTAAAATTTAAAATTCGAAAATTTTCATGAAATCAATACTTCTCTTTATAGTCAGGTCGCCGAGCCATGTAACCTTGAATGAGAGTACAACTAATATTTTATGATTGATTCTAGTATTGTTTGATATACTGAACCATAATCTGTGGGGTGGCAGAGTGGCACCCTTGGGCAATTTAAAATATCGAAGGTCAAAGGTCACGGGAGTCAAAAAAGCTGAACCACCCATTTTATTGCGAATGAGGAGTAATCGGTCCACCCAAATCAAACATTTGTAGTTAGATAAATGTTTTATTATGTGCAGATCTTTCTAACGGTATATTACACTTTGTCAACACTACAAAAATAGCGATTCTACATGAAATACTAATTTTTTTTTTACTAAAAGTTCAATCACTTAAAGATGAAAGAAGTTTATGTCTATTCAGAGTCAGAAGTGGACATTTCACTCTCACTGTCATTAAATTGAGCTTCCTGAGTCTTCACATTGCCACACAAATCGCCGCCTTCACACGCGCAATATTCTTTACAAGGAAGATTTACATGGGCACAACTGCACCTTGCTGTTGAACATGGCTTCTCACTTGAACAGCTACATCTTAAACTCTTCAGCAATTCAGGTGGTGCTAATCTTCTGTTACTTGGAAGTAGAATAGGTACCAAAGAGTGTGTTGTTTCATCCTTTTTCCATCCATAATCAGTTGGATTCAAAGGCGGAGGGAACGAAGATGCTGCTGCGTTCCATGTGCATGCTTGCAAATGGCATCGTTTTACATGGAGTTCAAATGCCTCTGTTGTCGGAGGGAGGTTCTTAATTTTAGGAGGGATGTTCTTAGACAACCACACTTTGTATCGAACATCGGTCATGTTGTGAACTTCCTTCTTGTAGCCGTAGCACTGTGCAATGAAGCTTGTGCACTCTGTTAAACATTGTTGCATTGAAGATTCTACACAACCTAAATGCTTAACTTCAACACCAGATCTCAGAACTTTTACAGCTTTAGACTTTCCAATTCCAAAAAGTTGTGAAGTGGTATCACAGCCAGTGAGACAATGTACTGCTAACAATGAGTCTGCTTGGGTTCCTAGATTATGAACTGTTGCCGGTATATCTGAGAGCTGTTCCTTATCAACAGACTCCATCCACATAGCGCATTTAAGATTCAGCTTTCTGTAAAAGTGTACAAGCAGAATAAAAGCGTCGGTGTCGTCTGATAAAATCTTGATATTGTTTGTTCCACACCTTGACAAAAAAATGGCCTGCTGTACAATTATAACGTCTGCTTCTTCATGGTGAGTTTCCAAATCAGGGCGTGGAGTGACAATGCCAGGATTTTGTAATTCAGTTGGGATTGTATCAATACCAGTAATGACCAACTTGTGTGAAAAAAAAGCACTATGTTTTAATAGTTGCTTGCAAATCATAATTGTTAGTTGAATTTTATTGCATGATTGAGTCAATAAACTGTTGCGACTTGGGATAGGTGTGTCTGCTCTTAGTTGCATGGAAGTACTGTTAACTCCTCTTTTTGATCGAGTTGCACTCTTTGGACTGTACTCATAGTACCTATCAAATACAAGGAATGTGTCCTGTTCTACAACATGCTTCATTATCACTGCAATTACATTATCAATGTAAGTTTGTATTGTACTGTAATGTTTGGTTCGTAGTTGGAAATAAAACACTGATTTTAAGGAGAAAGTTTAATGGAGTTTTCACTTTTACAAATAATTTAGATGAATTTGTTTTGATGAATGTTTTATATTATGTAAATAGCAACCAAGTCGCTAAGTTACAATACAATTGACCAAGGCTGCTACATTAATACCCCCCCTTTGCAGAAGAAAAAAAACTACGTAGCAAACGTGAAGCGCATGCTATCTTAGCTACAAAAACTTCTGATCTTTTTTAAAAACAATACAAGTAACGTAACTAATTGAACATTATAGAAAAATAAATTAGCTTGAAGTTGCTTCTAGTTCTTCCAGGTGCGTGTTTAATTCTTGAGATTTCAAGGGCAGCGCAGAAAAAGTCCAGTTCACTAAAAAAAAACAGAACAAAAAGAGAAAAAAATGTGCATAAACAAAAAGTTGAGTCTTGTGGCAAATAATTGCCAAATTGCCCCAAATAATCTAATTGACTAACCCCAAAAACACATTTATCAACGTTCAACAAAAGTCTGTATCTAGTCAAACGTTCAAAAACCATTTTTACATGATGCAAATGTTCTGACGCGGTTAAAACTTAATATATCGTCGAGGTAAAAATAAATGTAATACATCCCTGTAAGAATCTTCTGGACGAATCTGGACCAGGAAGAAGGAGCGTTTCTTAAGTCAAAATTAGGTCTTGTCCATATCATCTGGATGCAAAGGAATTTGGAAGTATGCTTTCTGAAGGGAATTGGATAGGTATCCGGAATTGTCATCGCATTCTTCTTCTTGTAGTGCTATACCCTATTCAGGGCGTTGGCTACCTCTCTCCTATGTCTGTGTTTGGTGCGCGGCGATAGATAATTTGCACAGACAGACATAGGGGACCTACAGTTTAACGTGGGCTCCGAACCACAGGAAGTGCATGCACTTCTTCTCCAGAGAGGTTTTTCCTGGGGAAAAATCCACCTCGCTGGTTTCCCGTTGCCTTGCGAGGGAGAACGACCGGGCCGGGGATCGAACCCGGATCCGCTGCATTGGTAGCCCGCGCTCTTACCATTGAGCTACGGCCGCTCTTCGCATTCAGCTGCCTGTAATCGCCATAGACACGATAGCTGCCATCAGGTTTTACTCCAAGGACTGTCTGCCTGCTCGATGATTCCAGCACGTAACAGTTCATGCAGATGCTTTTCTAAAAACAGTAATTGTGTTGGGTTTAGTCTTCGACACTTTGCACTAATTGTACCAACCTTTGGCCAATGAACATGCCACAATAGAGCACTAGCATCTATAATCCATGCATTTGCAGATTTCCCCTCGACTAGACCTGCACTCTTATTCGACTCATTAATTTTGATTTCTGGGAGGAGGGATTCATGTCCCCAAATTCATCAAATAGTGCTGACGGGACTGGTGACAATTCATATTCAAACAAAGTTGGAAGGCTGCATATTTCAACATTACGTGTCATTAGTTGCAGGGCACGTGCGTAGATGGCCTCTGTATTATAGACTCTGGTTTGATGTAGCAGCATATGTTTCTTGTCATTAGACAAAGTGATAACTTCCTTTTTCAAAGGAACATAAAATCCTTTTGGCAGTGATTCCTCAAATCGTTGTCGTTGCTTTTCTCCAAGGTATACGGCATCATCCACATTAACTTTGGTGTTTCCAATACGACCACTGTTTATATTAACAATACCGTCAGGGAGATCTTCAATAACCATAGGGTTTAGACATGTTTTAAGTTTGTTTCTTATTTCTTCTTCTTCTTTAGTCGATCTTTTCCACCAGTCACCAGTGAATCAGTACGATTGCAGTTAAAGAAGCAGCGCTTGGTCTCTTCAGTCATGTTTAATCTGCGGAAAAGAGAACGTGACTTACCAACATATTAGTAAAAAAAAATTAGTATTTCATGTAGAATCGCTATTTTTGTAGTGTTGACAAAGTGTAATACACCGTTAGAAAGATCTGCACATAATAAAACATTTATCTAACTACAAATGTTTGATTTGGGTGGACCGACTCCCCTTCATTCGCAATAAAATGGGTGGTTCAGCTTTTTTGACTCCCGTGACCTTTGACCTTCGATATTTTAAATTGCCCAAGGGTGTCACTCTGGCACCCCACAGATTATGGTTCAGTATATCGAACAACACTAGAATCAATCATAAAATATTAGTTGTACCCTCATTCAAGGTCCAACCTTATTTGGCGACCCGACTATTATACCCTAGGTATGAGAAAGTAAAAATGTAGAGTGAATAGGATATATGCGGTACTTGATAGTTCCACTGCATTAATGTTCATTTTTACCTATACCGAATATAACCGATATGCGAGTTATGCCTAAAAGACAGATACTTTTATGCCAAACATTTTTAAACTAAACATTTTGACTAAAAAGCAGGTTTTAGGTCCTTGGGAGACAGATAAAGCGAAGCTGCATAGGTATCTGTGTGTGTGTCTGTCTGTGTGGCTGCCTGGGTGTCTATGGGTGTATACACATTACAATCTAGACACCTTAACGCAGAAAAACCAACTTTACATCAAAGATTCTTAATTGCAATAAAATGACAACGCAAGAAAATGAGGAAGGTCTTCCAAGAAAGGGGGAGGGGGTGATTTTCCTATCACTCCCCGCTGCTTCCCACTATCGATTTTTTTTATTTACGAATTTCAGTTCTAAAATCGGTACCAACACCTTAAATGACAATAAGAACAACTTTCCATTGGAAAAACACCACCACCATGTTTCGTTTTGGTCGTTTACCTGAACAGTTTAATTGAATAATCGCCAAAATAAAGACCATAACCAAATAATTATATCGATTTTAGATTTTAACGAATAAATATTGTTTGCAATTATTAATACTAAAAACAGAAACGTTTCTAGGCTATTATGTTTAGTTTCTAGTGTAAATTTGATGTTTGGATGCAAGCTGTTATTAAAAATTTAAAAAATCATTAATTAATTCAAATGAACTATCAAAACATCATTTTTTAATTTTTATTAACAGCGTGCATCCAAACATAAAATTTACACTACAAACTGAACAAAATAAATATAATAACTTTTTAGATTTAAACATAATAAATATTTAACTATTAAAAATTAATAGATTATTAATAAAATAATATAATAATAAAACTCTTGGTTATTGTTTCACAATTTGTTGGTATTTATTAACTCGACTTAAGTTTCAACCTTCACGGTCATCGTCAGGAGTTTAAAATCAAACTAAACTAATACTAAAACTAAAACTTAAAGATGTACAATACTACCCTACCCATTTCCGGAATTTTGCGTCGCCGCCTTGACTCTAAGTGTTAACACATGTGTTTTTATGCTTTGTATATTGTAGGTCAAGGAGCGGTGAATTGCCTAAATCGGTGTGGTCGTTAACTATATTTTTATTATTATTTATTGCCTTTTTAATTTCTAAATTTTCCAATTTATTTAAACGTTTGCCCTTGTTTTCTACGTGTAAAATTTTTGTATCTGTTTGTTTGAAAAAATGATTGTTTGTAATACAATGTTGGGAAATGCCGGTTGATTTATGATTATATTTAATTGATCTAATGTGTTCTTTAATTCTTGGATTAAAACTGCGACCAGTTAGTCCTATATATATTGCATCACAATTAGAACAGTCTATTTGAAAGATACCATTTTTTGAATATTTTTCTATTGTGTCTTTATTGTTTACTAGATGTTTATGGAGTTTGTTCGGATTGTGCATAGCTACGTTAATATTTAATTTTTTGAGCCTGTTAGACACTGTATAGCTAACAGTACCTATATAATTGATTTTTGACCATATTGTTTTTTCAATTGATGCCTTTTGTTCGTTGTACAAAAGATGTTTTACATTTTCTTTTTGTTTTTTCTTTAAAATGTTATCTACACATTGCTCCGTATATCCGTTTTTTAGGGCTATAAATTTAATTGTGCTAAGTTCTTTATTGAAATTTTCGGTAGACAGTGGGATATGAATGGCTCTGTGTATCATACTATTGAAAGCTGCTTTTTTAATTTTGATTGGTTGTTTCGAATTTGAATGTATGACCATGTCTGTACTTGTGGGTTTTCTGAAAATATTGTACTCCAAACTGTTCCCTACTCTTTTTATGCTTAGATCTAAAAAATTTAGGGTATTGTTCTTTTCTGTTTCTATTGTGAACTTAATATTATTATAATGAGTATCTGTATATAAAATGTAGCAACCTGGTTGTATTATTTTATTAGTAACTTAGCGACTTGGTTGCTATGTACATGAATATAAAAACAATTCATAGAAGATTTTGTAAACGTGAACTTCATTAAAACTTTCTCCTCCAAATAGTGTTTTATTTAATAACTACGAACCCAAACATTACATTATTGGTGACCCCTCCGACTAGATTTGAACACGGACCCCTCCCGACGTGAGATTCCTGAGATTTTCAGAATTCAGAATTTCAAAACCTTCACAAACCGCAACATTCAGCTGCTACATCGCCACAGACCTAGGATCTTCAAAACCCCACTGAATTACAAGATAAGTAACGTTATTAAAGATGGCTTTAAACCGTGTTTGTATTGACTTTCCCGAATTTAACATGCATGACGTCGATTTGTTTTTTGTACTACTAGATAAATTTTTCCAAGTTAATGCTATTGCAGACTCTGCAGCAAAATTTGATATATTGACTTTGAAGCTTCCCCATGAAGTATTAAGTAATATACGACGGTTAGTCTTAAACAGACCTCAGCGAGCCCCATACGAAGCTTTAAAAGCTGAACTAATTCGTTTGTATAATAAACCACGGAATATTAAGATAATGTCACTTTTGACAGGTCTCAAGTTTGAAACGTCATGTAACGCACTTTTACAAGAAATTCTTAAACTTTCTCATGGTTTACAACTACCAGAGGAGTTCCTTAAGAACCTACTGTTTTCAAAATTGCCTGATAATTTAAAAATACCCGCTGCTTTACTTGAAACAGATTTGGAACTTCACGAATATTCAAATAAGATCGATGAATTATTATCTGTTGTGCCGAACAATATTCCTTGTGCATCAGAGAATGATAGGTTTGATCGTCTATCTGAGGAAATCGCTAACATTAAAAATGAACTTCAAAACTCGCAACCAAAGTTCAGATCAAATTTTCCAAACAACTCTTTTGCACCATCACGATTACAAACACGTAATTTTAATCAACGTCAGTATTACAATCAAAATACACAACCTACTTCCACTCAGCAACTTATTTTTCCCGATAATAACACACACAATTACCAAAATTTTCCAAATTTGTGTTATTACCATGAAAGATTCGGTAATAGAGCCGTTAGATGTGCCGGTCCCCCATGTTCTTATAAAAAAAAACTAAATTCGGCCTTGCTAACATCACCCAGTTGGCAAAATTTGGCTTTTCAAGGGTGCAATTTAATTTTTATTAAAGATGTATTTTCAAACATAAGTTTTTTAGTGGACAGCGGTTCAAACTACAGCTTGTTACCAAATGCTTTCTTCCACAACCACACAACACACAATCCTGACTCTTTGATTTCTTTATTGGCAGCGAACCAAACACAAATACAAACTTATGGTTCTAAAACACTAGCTTTAAAATTTGATTTTTCAAATCAACCAATTACTTGGAACTTTATTTTGGCAGATATTGCATTTCCAATTTTGGGGCTAGATTTTTTAAAATATCATAATTTAATGTTAGACTGTGCTGTGGGAAGAGTAGTTGACCGAGTTTCTGGTAATCGATCTATGATGTTCGACCCGGAAATTAGTGAGTCATCCGTTCTTCCACAGACTGGTGGTAATTCACCTGTTCAACAAACAAAACCTCCTACTTCATACAAGTCACAAACAATTATAAAACATTTAAACAACTCTTCTCAACTTACAAACAAATCACAACCATTACTCCAACCAACTTCATCACAATCAAACATCCAACCAATCTCTCAAACACATCACAACTAATCACACATCCTAATCAACTTTCCAATCTTCTTTCTTCTGAACTTAACGACTACCAATCGCCTTCTACGGTAGAAGCAGATGTTAATGCTCAAGAAATTTCTTATAACTCACTCTCTTTACAATCTTTACCACCTGAACGCACTCTTTACTCTAACCTTCTTCAACAATTTCCTGCTTTAACAGCGGAATTCGACATTAACACCCCTATTAAACATAATATAGTGCATCGTATAAAAACTAACGGTCCGCCAATTAGTGCAAAGTGTCGAAGACTTAATCCAACACAATTACTGTTTGTAGAAAAACATCTGCATGAACTGTTACGTGCTGGAATCATCGAGCAGGCAGACAGTCCTTGGAGTAGCCCAATACATATGGTATTAAAACCTGACGGCAGCTATCGTGTCTGTGGCGATTACAGGCAGCTGAATGCGGTGACAGTTCCGGATACCTATCCAATTCCCTTCATGCAAGACTTTACTCACAAAATATATGGATCTACAATATTTACTAAATTGGATTTAAAGAAAGCATACTTCCAAATTCCTTTGCATCCAGATGATATGGACAAAACCACAATTACCACGCCTCTTGGTGCATATCGTTACAAAAGACTTAATTTGATTTAATTAATGAATTTTTAATTTTTATTAACAGCTTGCACCCAAACATAAAATTTACACTAGAAACTGAACAAAATAAGTCCATTAACTTTTTAGATTTAAACATAAAAATTAATTCAACTAATAAATTTGAGTACTCAGTTTATAGAAAACCTACACAAACAGACATTACAATACCACACGATTCTTGTCACCATAAAACACATAAATTAGCAGCTTACAGGTCCCTGATACATAGGGCTTTGACGGTCCCTTTAGATGAAATTAATTATAATAGAGAAATTTCAATTATTAAACAAATTGCATACAGTAATGGTTATAATACTAAACTTATTGATACATTAATTAAAGAAAAAGATTATAAATTAGCCATTCAAAAAATTTATCCGAATATCCTAACTTCGTTCGATACAATTAAATATGCTTCGATCCCATATTTTGGTGAGAAATCAGAACAAATTGCTAAAATTATAAACAAAACAAATAAATATAAAGTAAGCTTTAAAACAACTAGGAACATCTTAAATACTTTGTTTAATGCAAAATCAAAAACAGACGATTTGTTAAAATCAGGCATTTACAAATTAAATTGTTCGCATTGTAATTCGGTTTATATAGGCCAGACAATTAGAAATTTTGATATTAGGTATAAAGAACACGTACGTTGTTACAAATACAAACACCCACATAAATCCAACTACGCTAAACACTTACTAGAACAAAATCATTCAATGACATCTAATAACACCATAAAATGTTTACACTTTTGTGATGATAAACGTAAATTAGATAGGTATACTAGAAGCTTTTGAAATTCACAAACATTTAAAAACTGTACCGTTAATGAATGAGCAAATTGATCTGTTAAATTCTCCTCTACTGGACATTTTGGAATAAGAAATCAAATCATCTGCAGACGATTACCAAGATAAGTAAAAAGTTCTATTGCTATAACAACGCTAACTGTTTACCTTCATATAACCTTTGACAATGGCATGTTAACATGCTGAAATACCTATAAGGTTTAAATAAATAGAAATTGTTAAAGTGATTAGTATTTTATATACAGATACTCATTAAATATGGACTTTAACGAAGTAAAGCTGGAATTGATAAATAAATTAATATTATTATGAATTTTATTAATGTTATCTAAAAATTGTTGTATTTGTCTGTCTGTACCTAACCATAAGCAAAAAATATCATCTACATATCTAATCCAAATTTTGACATTGTTACTAAAATTGTTGTTTGAATTAAAAACGTTTTCTTCAAAATTAGCCATAAAAATTTCTGCTAGTAGGGGTGAAAGTGGGGATTCCATCGGTAGTCCCTCCTCTTGCTTGTAAATTTGGTTGTTAAATTGAAAATAATTTTGTTCTAAGCAGGTTGCGAGCATGGTTCTGAGTTCTAATTTTTCAATATTCGTCAAATTACTTTTGTTTATTTTATTGAACGTTATTTCTTTTGCTTCTTTTATTGGAATTGATGTGAATAGGTTGCTAACATCAAATGAAGTTAATTTTGCATTAGTGGGTATCTGAAAATTTTTTAGTTTGCCTATTAATTCTAAAGAATTTTTTATCGAATACTTTGAAAACCAGTTTATGTGTATATGTAATATTCTATTGATTTCTTTACACAGTTACTGTATGAAACAACTGGTCTAATTGGTTTTTCTTTTTTATGTAATTTTAAAAGTCCATATAAAAGTGGTGGGTGTGGGTTCATAATTCTGAACTTAAATTCATTTCCTTTTGGTACGAGATTATTGCAAAATTTTAGAGTTTCATTAACTGTGTTATGGCATTTAGTAGTGGGGTCTTTGTCTAATTTTGAAAAACTGTTGTTATTAGTAAAGCTATTATAATTACTTAGAAATGCAATAAAAAATAAAGTTAGATTTATTCAAAAATTCACACACCTTAGATGAACCAAATCAATTGTAAATAATATTTGAAATGTCACTGTAGAATCTTGCCTCCTAAATAAATATTTAAATATTCTGTTTCATTACATAATATCTTACGTACAACTTATATTATGCAATGCTAATTAGTGTTGACGTTAATATTATTTTAGTCCGGATTTGACTTGACTTTGACTTTTAGCTCGTGGAATATTTACCCCACTCTGAGGTTATTGCTACTTGCCAGAAACCTCTATTGTTATATGCCTCTTTATAACTCCCATCAATCAATTCATATTGAAATATGTATGAAGATCAATTATACGTTGAATGACACGTGTAAATAAATTAGCGCCAATGCAACGTTGTGTGTTAGTTTTTGTAGGTTCACCGGGCCCTAATTTTTCTGCTAATATTTATTTCACACATTTCCAAAATTGTTAGACAAATTTAGATGCAGATACTATATATTTATTTTATAAATTTATAACTGTCGTAGTACGAGAAAGCTTAGTGGCACCGCATCGGCTTACTAAATAAAACCTTTGATCAGTTTTTTGAAAACAATTATTTGAAAATTTATTTATTTTTTACACCGTAAAAACAATCCCACATAACACATCCCTTGCTCTTATGGTTCGAAATACATCGAACAAACTAGTTCCATTAAGTTAAGATTACGAGAGCCAAAGGTGATTGCAAACACAGACGCATCACAAAATCTGCGGTTGTTGAACATACTGGGTTAACTGGGCATAAGATGGACTTTGAGAACGTTCGAGTACTCGCCAGAGTACCTCATTACTACCCTCGAATCATATGTAAAGCAATTGAAACTGAGAAACACCCTAACAGCACAAACGGAGAAGATGGTTTTAGACACAGTAAAAGCTTGGACTCCATTAGTTCATCCTCTAAGGACTCATAAGCATCATCGATCTTACGATCACGCTATACTTCGAAGATGCAAGATACAACGTCTTGTGAAACGTTAATGGGTTCACAAACAGCTGACAGGCATAAGCCGATTAAGTATTATTACACGAGCAACTATCGTTCAAACTCTTAGAGCAAATGCTTGTAAAGGTAGACAAGCTACAGGTCGCCCCTTGCCTGGTTATGTTGTGCAATCCCCAAATCTGGTGATAAATATTCCCCTAGATTGTAACCAACCTAGTGATAAAAGATTCTCTTAGAACCGGTTTTTGTAGAAACAGACCAGCTTAAAGTTATTTTAGACCGGTTATTTTTAGAAAGAGGCCGCTTTATTACACAAAATAACCGCTCTAAAATAATTATCAACCGACCTGTTTCTAAAAAAAACGGTTCTAGGAGAATTGTTTGTCACCAGGTTGGTAATAATCTAGGGGAATGTTTTGTCACCAAATTTTGGTTGGCAACCCTGGAGGTGCTCGGATCCCCCTATTTACCTTACATAAATTAATTGCTTCAATGAGCTTGTTTTAAAGTACAGATTATGTTGAAATTGTCTATTACAATAAAAGTTGACACTTAATTTCTTTCCTTCTTTTTTGCTTTCTCGTCTTGTCCTTTCATTGGGGGTTTCCTGTTGGGCAATAAAACATTAATATTATTATTATTATTATTATTATTATTATTATTATTATTAATTGAGATCTATGTTTTGTCTTCAAAGAACCCACTGCAGAAAATTCAATTTAACAGAGACAACAAGTTGAAAACTATAAATGTAGACGAAAAGCTTTTGCCTTTATTACACAAAATTCATTACCCAGACCAGCCTAATATTCCGAAAGTAGTTTCGAAGCGAACTGCGAACTGTACTTTTCTTTCGCTGTTTGATGTCAAGTTTATGAATTATTTTTATTCTTCCAAGGAGAGTTCAACAGAGTATTTTGGAATGGGTTTATAACCTAGTGGTATGTAGTCCTGTTATCGCCAGTAACAAAAAAACATTCAAAAAATTCTTGCCCAAGGATGTTAAGTGATTTTTAACAGTTTTAAGTAAATGTTTGCTTTGTTGTTCTTCTGGTTTGTATGTTTTCAGGCTTTGTCACTCAGCTCTAACATAATACGTGTATTTCTTCCTTGGATTGAAATCATATCTTGACGCCAAAATGCATTTACTTAATGCTCCATCTAACGGTGCAGCTGGAGTACCAGCGAAGTCGTTGTCGGTCTCCACACCAAATTAGCATTTAGTTGCCAAAAGAGTAAGCTTTATGCTGGATTTATACTAAATTTATACCAAAGAATGTTTAAATGTCCCATCCCAAGAACTATTTTATGTTGTGATTTTATTATTCATGCATCACTCATTTTCCTTAGTGCCTATTTATTAATTATTGTTGAGTGTACTTTGACATGCCGGTGCAGATATACGTGCGCCCTCTTTTGGCACGTAGATCAGTCAATATTTTGCAGTATCTAGTCTATACTACTACCATAAGTATCCCGTTAGGGGACAAAATTGTCTGACGTCAAAAACTCTATTATTAAAACAAACGAAAAACATGTATTGACCTCAAATTCATTTTATTTATAAATTCTAGCTTTACTTCGATGAATTCCATATTTATTTAGTACAGGTATATTAAATACTTAATTACTTCAGTAATAAAAGAATTTTTGACGTCAAATTCATTGTTTGACGTCAAAAATTCTTTTTGAAAATAATTCACTTGTAGTTTGCAAATAATTTTTTTACTCTTTTAGTATTATATTTTAAATTGCTTGAACGGTTTTCAGTTTTTGATGTCATTTTGTGCATTTTGAATTTACTGAGGAATAGTAATATAACAAATAAATAAATAAATAATAAATTTTACATCTTAGGCGATTTTAAGTGTCCCATTTTGTCACCCCCAGTCAACTGCCTAGGTTTGCGTTAGCAGATCCGTTCTTACCTCGTTCTTATTGTTTTTATTTCTTTTAGTGTTAGTTAGTCTGTAGAGAGAAAGGAGTGAGAGAGAGGGGGAGAAAGCGAGTGGGATGGGGATGGAGGAGTGAGAGGAGGGGTGAGGTAGAGAAAAGAGAAAAAGAGGGGGAGAAGGGAGAAGAGGGTAGAAAGACAAAGGGGGAGAAACAAGAAGGAAGCGGAAGAGTAAGGAAAGCTGGAGAGCGAGAAATTAGGCGTGAGAAAGGAAAGGCTGAGAATGCAGAAATGGTGGGAAAATAAAGAATAAGGACAATCATGTTAGGCGTCGTACTCACTTCAGAATTTGTACCTATCCAGCTGAGCATGTAAATCCTTTGATAAAATTTCAAAACCCCACTAGCGTTGGATCGTGTTCGTGCGTGTTGAGATCGTTCGCGAATACACGATGAAGATATACGAAGAAAGAGTTATTGGCAGACAAACAAGAAATAATCCTACTATAAGAAGAAGAAGTTTCTGTATAAATAATACATTATTCTCGTGACAATAAGAACGATAGCATCCTTAAGTACCTTAACATTCTATGCAACCTACCAACCCGTTCTCACCTTGTTCTTATTGTTGTTATTTCTTTTAGTTTTAGGTAGTCGATAGAGATGGAAGAGTGAGAGAGGGGGGTGAGTGAGGGAGAGAGAGAAAGAGCGAGTGGGAGGGGGGAGGAGTGAGAGAGGTGAGTCGGAAGGAGAGTGCGAGAGGGGGAGAGTGAGAGAGAGAGATGAGTAGAGATAGAGAAAAGAGAGGAGGGGAGAGAGAGAAGGGAGAAGAAGGTAGGGAGAGAAATGGGGAGAAAAGGGAAAAAAGCGGAAGAGTGAGGAAAGCTGGATAGCGAGTTATTAAGACTAAGAATGAGAAAAGAAAGGCTGATAGTGCAGGAATGGTGGGAAGATTAAGAATAAGGACAACAATGTTAGCACTGGATCGTGTTCGTGCGTGTTGAGATTGTTCACGAACACATTTTCATGCTGTACTCACTACAGCACTTGTGCGCGCAGGCTGTTCGTACGCGTAAGCTCAAATAAGTCCGCGGCCTTAGGTACAAAAGATATTGGGGCGTAATGAGTATGTACATAGATGCGACCTGGCTCGAAGAAAAAAGCCGTTCGTCTTATCTTAATATGCCCGGTGAGATTTTGTGTTTTGAAAAAACACAATCTTCTATTTACGTATATTATTATTTATTATACAACTTTCGTTTTTTGATGGCCGTCCGGTATGTTTATTTCACATATTTATTCTAAAAATCCTTGGACTTGTTTTTGAACGATGCAATGCAAGTAGTATTTACGCAAGTGTGTTGAATCTGGATAATTACTAATATGTAATATAAATGCGTTACATAAATTGGCCCTGAAATTATAATCTTATATTTGTTAGTTAGTGGTATTACAGTATCTACATAGTAACCGTAAAAGTACATTGATTTGGCAGTAGGTACCGAAACCATTAACAGCAGATGGAAGTGTATGAAAATAACTGGAAGAACGTATACGTGCATGTTTAGAAGGAAAGAAAATTCACATATTTTGGTGTATTTGTTTTGAAAATGACAGTACAAACGAATCGTGCAAAGCTATGTTTATACATAGTTGCAGATGTTTTAAGATATATGCTGGAAAGTAATTAGTAACTTGCGAGGAAAAAAACGTTTCCTTTCCTTTCAATTATATAATTCAAATGTAAATATTTTTTATAATACGAGAATATTTATGTGTAGGTAGTTTACCACAATTTATTTATCGTTACACACATTCACTATTCACACAATACAATAATGCTTTTACTGGAACAACATAATAATAATAATAAACAATAATGATCCACTTAAAACTGAAAGACTCATAACAAACTGTAAGAACAGCAAACGTGACGTCACTGTTTAATTTAATTTAGTACAGTCAATATTACAATTTACTTTCGGCTTAGACAGCGTCGTCATTTGGGAACTACACCCAGCATAATCAGGTAAAGACCGACCTGTAGCTTGTCTGCCTTTACAAGCATTTGCTCTAGAAGTCTGAGCAATATTTCTTCGTAGGTCGTGCCTGCCTAAACAGGGCCGTGTACTTAGTTTATTTAAACCTTGGGGCGGACAAGGATTTGATCTTAATGTATTTTGTTTGCCAAGACAATAATACTTAATCGGCTTATGCCTGTTAGCTGTTTGTGAACCCATACAAACTAATGTTTCGCAAGACATTGCAGCTTGCATCTTTATAGTGCATAGAACACTGAATTCAAATTCGGGAAGCGGAGGTATTTAAACCTCTTTGAGTCAGTCGAGCAGAACGGCGGAGTTCTGGTTGGCTGTCACTGTTGGGCAAAGACGGATCCGATGGAGCGTGATCGTGAGATCGATGATGCTTACGAGTCCTTAGAGGATAAATTATTGGAGTTCGAGCTTTACTGAGGCTGAAACCATCCTCCCTGTTTATGTTGTCAGATTGTTTCTCAATTTCAATTGCTTCACGTATGATACGAGGGAAGTAATGAGGTACTCTGGCGAGTACCCGAGCATTGTCAAAGTCCATCTTATGCCCAGTTAATCCAGTATGTTCAGCCACCCCAGATTTTGTGATGCGTTTGTGTTTGCAATCACCTTTGTGCTCTCGCAATCTTAACTCAATGGAACGACCAGTTTGTCCGATGTAGTTTGAGCCACAAGAGCAAGGGATGTTGTAGATCCCGGCTGATTTCAAATTTGATATTTGATCCTTTGCGGATCTGAAACCGTAGTAGTTAACCCTTTGAGTGTGTCACAACAATATCTTCACTGTACTAATTCCACGTGCCTAAATGCCTTTAAGAGAAAAATAAGACGCTTAAAAATCAAGCAGATGTACATTAGTACATTAGCAAAACACGATTCGAACAATGGCACTTACGGAGGAGACATTTACCCCGTGCTAATCCCACATAGCCTATAGCAGTTAACCCTTTAAGTGTGTCAGAACATTATCTTCAGTGTACTAATTCTACGTACTTAAATGCCTTTAAGAACAAAATAAGAGTCATAAAAATCAAGCATTTGTATATTAGAACATTAGCAAAGCATGATCGAACCCTGGCACTTACGGAGGAGACATTTACCCCGTGGTAATCCCACATAGCCTCTAGCAGTTAATCCTTTAAGTGTGTTACAACATTATCTTCAATGTACTAATTCTACGTACTTAAATGCCTTTTAGAAAAAAAATCAGAACGCATAAAAATCAAGCAGATGTACATTAGTACATTAGCAAAACACGATTCGAACTATGGTACTTACGGAGGAGATATTTACCTCGTGGTAATCCCACGTAGCCTCTAGCAGTTACCCGTTTTAGTGTGTTACAAGATTAACTTCAGTGTACTAATTCTACGTACCTAAATGCATTTAAGAGAATAATAGGACGTTTATGACGCCGGATACCTAATTGTTAACCTGCAATAGAGTTTTAATCCAAATCATTGTGATTACCATTTCGGGTCTAAAGTACGTAACACACAAGAAATTTAAAAGAGCTAAGCCCCCTCTTCGTTGAAAACTTCAAAATATTCGTTCTGAGATCACTGGATAATACTCTTTCAATTAACCAAGTCGGGGACGTCCATAACTCTGCTCCCAGTTACTAGGTCCCAAGCACACAACTAGTTGTATCTGCGAGCAATATCAATTCGCAACAACCCCAAGAAAAAACAACCATAATAACAACACATCAGCAATTATAAAGTTAATATATATTTAACAGTAGTTACAACTACAGAACTGGGAAAAGTATCATACTTATTCAAAGTATCGATACCTTGGTTGTTATCGAGCATTGATACCAGTATTCAAAAGTATCGAAGTATCGAAAGTCTGTATCGAAGTATCACAAGTACCTATCACTTGTGATCCAATTGGACGGTTCGTTCTAAAATTTCAATTGTTATTAAAGATAGAAAATTAAATTTTTGCAGAAAGTTTCTCCAAAAGTAACGTCAACTTCATCTTTTTAAACAGCACCAAAGATTTTTGATTTAATATTTGACATTGACTAGTTTGTTGATAGTCGATGCTAAAATATAGAACACATACAGAAACAACACGTCATTTGCTGACCAAATTAACTATGCTGGATGATATCCGATGATGGTATACGTATACCGGCAAAATGTTGTCGGCCGGCACCGGTCAGCTAGTTACATATATCAAAGGTATATAATATAATTAAGTAATTCATCAAAAGTCCAGGCATGATCTTAGTCACATAGAGTAATTTACCTTTTCATGACTTTGTTTTAAACAATGTCATGTTTCCAGCGCTTCTAGGTTAGTTGTCGAAAGAGAATTCTTTCATTTCATGATCTTTCTGGGTGTTGGATGAAAAGACGGATTTCACCAAAAGATATGCAGTCTGTTCTATTGAAACCGAAGACCGCTGCTATTTTATTTTGAATTTAACCTCCAGCAGCAGTTGTTTCTACAACTTGACAAACACGGAAAAATTTTTAGTGCTCCCAATTTTTCGTGATAACTTCAACTTTTTTTTTAATAGCATAGCTTAATTTTTGCTCATAATCTTGCAGATTTTTTTGCTTATCACAAAAATGTAAAATAGCGGTAACCGTAACCGAAATTTTGTGTAGTAGCACGTCCCTGCTTATGACTGGACATCGATCACAATCACAATCTGTAACCAATGACAACTGATGACGTCGTTATTTACAATTGATTATGAGTATGACCTACAATAATAATTAAAAGCAGGTCGCAACGCCAGACTGATTATGATTTATGATCAGGTTTCTGTTCATTTTAGTCGAAATCTCGAAACAGGTCAACCAGTACTGCTATTTTTTCCGAAACCGGTTATGACTTCGAGTAACCGGTTAGTATAAAAAAAATTGAAAATTGATAGCCTCAGTCTGCCACAACACCACTGCTCTAGTTTTACCACCACTTGTACCCAGGTATTAACATTTACTTTAAACAATTAAATACAACCAACCTAACACAATATTGCAGTATTATCCTACTAAACCGAACCCCGTGTTGGGTTCTTTTCTTAACATTACTGATTGCACTCAACCTTGTCTTTACACCCATTTATCTGCACTTCGTAATCGGCCTTTATATCCCACTGCTAGGCTCCGGCACTCTTCTGCTACGTACTCTAATTAGCGCTGAGATAGAGTACGGAGGACCTACAATTTAAATTTATCTGCACTATCTTCGTTTATTTATCAACGAATTATACTCTGCATATTCTTAGGAACAATGCAAAATTTATTCCATACAATTAAAGTATATTATAAAAAAAATAGTGCATGCAGAAGTATGTAAAAAAATGTATTAAATAGTACTACTTAGCTGTATAGGTGGTTGGTGGTGGAGCGCCGTCATAGCCGCGGTGTTGGCAGTGGAACGCGCAGTGCTATTTAAACCCGTGGACTGTGTTGGTTCGCGGGAATGATTCGCTGGTCTAGTCCTGTTTGATTTGCGAGTTTCATAGATTCGGAATCTCGACGACTAATTTGATCTACGGTATCTATCGTACAAACCCCATCTTTGCTTCCTGTCGGTCACCCTGGAAGTAGGTACCTGTTAGGCGGCTTGGATTGCCGTTCACAAAAGATTTTATTTCGTCGTTGTTGTTAAAGCGTCGGCTTCTCTCAAACACCAAACCTTTTACCTAGCTGCCGCCTGCTAATAATCTCAATTACAGAAAGCAACCTTAGTATATTTGGTGGTTAATAAAGTAAATTAGAACTAATTTTCAGCCGGAAATGTTGACATTGTAGTAGTATTAACGAGATTTTGACTGAAATACATCTTTTGAACCTCCAAAAACCCAAAAAGTAGATTTAAATTTTAACTTCCGACGTATAATCCGATTTTAATCAGAATGTGGAGTACATCAAAAATTCATCGACAAACAGAAGCGAAGTTAGACTTGTTTTCTTGGCAGCATTGTTGTTCTGAAAAAGTGTTTTCTAAATTTAAAACGGAAATCTTATCGAAGACTTAAAGCAAATTTAACGCCTTTTTCCAAACTTTCTAGCTTCAAAATGGCTGCCACAATATTTTTGAAAATTTTAACTTTAGCGCCTTATTACCAAAAAACAAGTTTACAGATCGGATTCAAATTTTCTATCGTAATAATAGAAATATAATATGTTACTGTGCACAAAATTTTGCTCAAACAGCAGAACGATTTTTGAAAATTTTTTAAACTTCGCAAGCTGGGGATGAGCTACAATTTGGTCTGTGTCTTAGCCTGCTAATTTATATGGGATGCCTTCTATGAATTTTTCAAAATTTGGGTTTTAGCGCCTATTTACTCAAAGACGAGTTATCAGATCTAGAGAAATTTAATATTGGAAATACCCTAGGGTTACACAATGTTAGAAGCTAGGAGAACGATTGAAACTACTAAAACTGTGAAGTTAAAAAAATATCAAAATTGTGGATTAAAAAAACATTGCCCAAAAACTGACTGCACAATTTTTTTTTACATTGTGTAGGTTAACAGAACTAGAAATAATAATAATTTTTTTGTGTCCCAGTTTACGAATTTTTCAAAATCGAAAAATGCTTCTTTGGTTAGTAAACGGGGGACAACAAAAATTTTGTTTAGACTAATAATCAAAAATTAGTAATAGTAAGTTAAGAGTCATAACTTTTAAGTGCAGCAATATTTAGGGGGGTTAATTGCACCCCTCCCACCACATTTTTATGGACGAGTTTGTCCTACCGGTTTTGGTTTTCTTTAATCCCAAGAAATATTATCCAAAAACACTAAAAATCAATCTTTTTTAACTTTTTTAAATAGCGTTTGTGATAGTACGACGTGCAGCTGATGGTGCCCTCGGACATCAGCTATGATGTTCCGAATGTGAGGTATAAGAAAGGTCTTTAGGAGGCTACCACCACCTTTTAGTTCTAGTTGTCCCTATTTTGAACAATATAATAGATTCTGTTTCACTATATTTTTCGTATACACTGTCTCTATAAAGTACCCCCCCCCCCCCCCCCCAACTCACTTTTGAACGACTTGATATTTTTCTACAAAATTTGGTGTGCTGTAATGGGAAATTAAATACTATTATTCAGACCATATTAAAATTTTGTATCATCTAAAATGGCGACTGGGTGCCATTTTGAATTTTTTTTACATGGAAAGGGGGGTTGAGTGACACCTCATTGGAAAAATTATTTAGTTCTGCGTCTGATACTAGAGTTCTAAAGAAAAATATTCAGCCATAAAACAATGACAATGTTTGAAGATAAAGAAGTCTGTTTAATAAAAACTAAGAATTAAAGCAAAAGAAATTAAATTAAGTGTTCGAAATGTTCACCATTCACTTCTTGGCACCTAAAAAGTCGGTTATGAAATTCCTGCCTTACATTTTCATAAGTTTCTGGAGTGATATTTCTGCAAACTTCTGTAATGCCTTGCTCCAGTTTTTTAATTGTTTCTGGACGGGTTCTGTACGATCTGTCGATCATGATTTGAACACTCGCGATTCAAGTTGGTTGACATTGACATTGTAATCAGCGGCCACCGTCGACGTTTCTCGTATTTTTTTTGCTTGTGAACGACAGACAATTATGTTTTAATTCACAAGTTATGTTACAATTAAATATGAAACTTACTTCTGGCCGAAGCAATAAAAAAGCTGTATTAAAATAATAATAAATATACTAAAAAGTCGGTGCACATCAGTTTTAAACGCGTTAATTTAAGATTAAGAGGGATTATCCGAAGCTGCTGTGTGTTTAATCACTTACTTAAACAGCACCATGTAGTTTAATCAGTATAAAACAAACGCGATTCGTTTTATGAAAGGGAAAATTTGTGATTGGTTCATTAAAATGTGAGTAGTACAGTCAGTATTTAACAGAATAATATTAATAATAATATTAATAATTTTCCTGTAATTCTATGGATCGGTATCGAGCTCGGTAACCATTCGACGTTGGGTTAAAATTAACGGCGCTTGCCCTGATTACTGGCTGACCAAGACAAGTAACAAAGTCACACACAACATTTTAACATACAAATAAACACATGTGTGAATGGCATTGAATGAATGTGCATGAAGGGTGGCATAAGCTTCAGGAGCGTAGTCGTTTAAAGTTCAAAAGCCCCACCCGAAGCGAGTTCGGTAAACCATCGTGTGTGATCAACAAGCAAAACGTGTTCAAAAAAGAATTGCAATAGCAGAACTAAATTATATTTGATTGTTATCAACAATTATTATTGGGAATGTAAATTTTAACCGCTTAGACACAATTATACATGAAACTTCATAACACCTTCTCGCATTCTTATTTTTACTTTCTTATACTTTTAGTGTGTAAAAGAATTCGTTTCACGAAAATTTTAGATTTCAAGATTTTGTTCGAAGCCGATCTTTCATAGCATTTTTTTTAGAATTTTCTCATTCTGAAAACTGATTCCGATAGAAGCCCTTAAGGCGAATACACAGCTTTTTTCCCAAATTTTCCAGCTTAAATATGACGGTGTAGGCAGCCTTGGAGTCTTAATGCCAAAAACCTTGTCTGGTATTTAGTCGTTCGGAGTCGATGTTAAACTGTAGGTTCCTCATACTCAACCTTAGCGTTAAAGAGAGTACGTGGCAGGGAAGAGTGCCGGAGCCCAGCAGTGGGACATAAAGGCTGATTACGACTCGTGAGTGATAATAGAACAAGAGTTATTACGTGCATCAATATTTGGGGGGTTAATTTTCACCCTCCCGTCCTATTTTTGTCTGACGAGTCTTCTCATTGATCTCTATTTTTTTTAATCTCAATAAAAAAAAATCTTTCAACAAAATATAAAATAAATTTCTCACAAGAATATTTCAGTTTCTAACTATAGATGCGAAACTTCCGGTAACGCCTTACCGACTTACCGCACATCCATCTATTTTATATCTCTCTCTGAAGCTTGTGTTTTAGCATTATGTGCTGTAGTATGACTACTAAGCAGCTACGCTGCCGCTACAGTAGTTGATGTGGTCCGATCTTATAGTCACCACAACCAACCACAATAATCGAAACCGAAACTCTCGTCTAGTTTTTTTGTTCACGAAGCAACAGTTTAAAATAAAAGGAAAGGTATTAATACTAAAATTGTCAGGTAATGCAGCCTATACGATATCAGGACAATCAAGGAAACTGCATTAATACTCAGCAATAATCAGCGTCAGAAACGTCGGCATCGGCACTCAACGCAATATCCTCAGCAATCACAGCAATCAGGTCAGAATTAAAGGCAATCAGGGCAATGGCGTAACTAGGAATAAGAGGACCCAATGCAAAGATGGTGTGATGCCCCCACCCCAAAATTTATTTAAGTATTGCAACGTCTGTATGTATGCGCAACCCTGGGAGAAGCCGCCAAGAAGCAGGCCGCGTCCCCACCTGTTCACTGTTGCGGCGCGCGCGCATTAGCTATAAAAGCAAAAACAGGCCATCACAAAGACAGTTCATAATTTTAACTTCAAGTCACCAGTCCAACTCTACAACCGAACACCAGGTAAACCAGACGAGATAACCGAACCTAGGAAATATACTGAGTCAGTCATACTTGAGCCATTCTAGTGATTTTAACATTCACTTTATTATTGTGTTGAATACGCGCTGCTCCATTCCTTCTCTCTGTTTCTTTCTCTTTTTTCTCTCTTTATTTCTGAAGTCTGTCGCGGTGACCGACACGAGACAGTACCTTTTTTTTCTCTCTTTCTCAATTTGTTTCTGAAGAATGTCGCGGTGACCAACACGAGGCAGATTTCTCGTTCTCTTTCTGTCGCTCTCTTTTTGTTTCTGAAATTTGTCGCGGTGACCGACACGAGGCAGTGCTTTTTTCCTTGTCTTACTTTTGCTTTCTTATATCCGTCATAATCCCGTTTGTCCGCTGTAGCTGTCTTACCCATTGAAATTTAGATACAGTATCGTTTGCATCACAACGTCTCATTGTTACACAGTTAGTTGCTAGCGTTTGATGCCGTCTGCTACTGTTTGCTACCATTGGCTACTGTATCTTAATTGCTGCCGTATGCTACCGTTGGTTACTGTATTTTAATTGCAACCGTATGCTACGGCTACTGCTTGAGATTTGCTTTTGTATTTCACTTGCTACCGTTTGCAACTGCTTATTTTGCAAATAGCCTGTATAAATAACCGGTTGCTTTATTTAATATATTTGATTTAATGCTACATTTGTTTGCCTAACAATATTATATGCGCACAAATGGTTTCGATAAAACTATTTAGACCCCGGAAGACCGTCACCTTCACTGTAGTTACCCAGGTCTTCAACAGCGTCCGAGGAAGCCGTGCATACCGACTGGAGAAACATCTTGCTTAGAAAGCGAAGTCAATCTAGGAAAAAGTTTTCACTAAAAAGTGATGTCATAGTGGAGAAAAACCTTCATCACAAAGTGCAATTCTACTGGAGAAAAGCCTTCGGGCAATGAAGTCCGTCTGCGGAATTACAATATATGGCGCCCGAATGCTTCAACGAGGTGGTACGTATAAGATAACGTACAATCCCACCCGCAACACCGACCACGTAACGAAAAAGCGACATTTATATAAGGGTGTCACAGCCTAAACTCCTCTGACATATAATATTTTTATTTGAAGAGATGTGGTTTTAATGGTTATTGCAAAATACTACTTTGCTAACGATCAGGTGGTAGCAGCTGGAGACCATGTGAGAAAATTAATAGAGGAATACACGATAACAGGAGCGCAGATAAAAATTTGGATGCCCAGAAAGAAACAGTGGCAAGGTAAAAAAAAAGTAGTAAATATTACGATCAGTAGTAATTTATTTTAATTAATTTAGTTAAAATGCATTCGTTAAAATCATTTAAAATTATAGTATTATGCTACAAATTAATTAGCATTCTATTTGCAAAGATACATTGATCAGGTAGCCTAGGAAAACCTGTCATAGGCTACCTGATAATTTAATGTAATTTTGTTCAAGAAGATTGCGAACTAATTTATAGCATAATACTATACTAGTGTTACCTCGCCGAAATACAACGGCAGACTCAGCGTTGACTGACCCGGCGAAATGCTAAGTCACGTGATGCATTAGTTCCAATAATGAGACGCGGCGTTAGTGTAGATGTCGCCTCAAGTGAAGCGCGTCTAGCAGACTTTTATATATATTATAAATTAAAATAATTATTATTGAAAAATCGACGTAGGTTAAAAATATAAAAATATTTCATGTTCCATCTGAGGATAGAGACCTTTCATTGAAAAAAAAATGGTCCAAATTGGTGAAGAGGTAGCCGCTGGAGGAACCGGAGAAAAATACCATTTGAGCTTTTATATATGTATGGATAATACTATATTATTATAAATGATTTTAATGAATGAATTGTAACTAGATATATCAAATCAGATTACTACTGATAATAACGTTTATACTGTTTTAATTCATTTTCACTTAGGTAGGTAATATTTTCCCAAAAATTGCTATAATTTCGAAAAATTTGTAACGCAACCATACAAAAATGATAATGATCATTTGAAAGAGAAATAAATTTCTTTTCAACGGTGTGTTTAAAAACATGCAATTCTATTTGCAACATACGTAAAAATTCAAAAATTAAAATTTCAAAACAGCGGCGGGGTAATTTGAACACATAAATACATTTAAAAAAATTTTATTGTTAATTTTGATTAAGTGTAGAAATCTTAAAATATTGTGTAATAATTTTTAAAACTGTATCTGCTGTAGTTTTAATTGGAGCCATGGGCGAAGACTGTGGGGGTGCTCGGGTGCTCAAGCACCCCTGAAAGCTAAAAAAGACGAAAACGGCTATTAAATCAAACTTAAATTCTGTAGAATTTTTCAGAATTACCAGATTTTTTTAAATTTCAAATTAGAAAGCCGACTGTGATATATTTTTTACATAAACAATAAAAATATAAACTTAAGCAAACTGCTTATTTGTTTTATTTGTAATTTTTTTAAATTTAATACCTTTCACAATTCGATATATTATCCGAGAAATAATTCAATCATAAACCACTCGTGAGTATAAAAAAGTAATCGGAATAAATTACTCAAACTTCCTGCATAGCAAATCGTGTTTATTTTGTTTAAGAAAACATTTTCGATATAGAAAACGAATAATTTTAAGCAAATTACCCATTTATTTTATTTGTTAGTTTTAAAAGTAAAACTAATAAGTAAAAAAGTGTAAAGTAAACGACAATTTAATAAAACAACAATTTTATCCTCCTAATTCCGCCTCTGTTTACTCCTCCCAGCAGTCCTTTTAGGTATAGCTAGCTAGTTTACAACTTCTGAATGGTCTAAATCCGTCTCTGGTCGCTCAGACGCACGTGGGGTCTTTTTAAATATAGCCGAAGGCGCCCTACGTAGTTAGAGTGAGAAAGAGAAGGACGCTTCTATATATAATGCAAACTTAAAGCAACGTGCACAGTGCAACATACGCGGAAGAACGTGGTGTAAATGCGCGCCCAAGGCCTCGAGATGGTAATTTGAAGGAGACGCGTTCAAAAATCAAAGTTTCGGGCTACATTTTTATTATTCAAAGGACCTGTTTGCTCGAAACATAAACGCGTGCAGCTAATGATGTGTTAGTGGTACTTAATGACAATTAATTAAGCATTAAAGGCTAGTGATAAGTTGAACTGTTATTGTTGCTGGTGCGATAATAAAAAACTAATTGAAAACAACAATTATTGTACGGGCTAGTGAAGAGGCGTTAAGGTGATTTAAAAAAGCGTGCCGAAAAAAACCGGTGTGAGTGTACCAGAAAAGGAATTTAATACTTGGATTGTAGCCTTCAGACATCACACTGTGATAAGAAGTTCCACAAACAGAGACTGTTAAGAGGTAATTTCAACAGTAGCTTCGATACCTTATTGGAATTACGTAAAAAACAATTAAACAAGGATAGTTCGAACTCGAAGTGATTAACCCTTTACAAAAAATTGTTTGAAAATATAGTATTTATATTTAAAAAAAATTAACTTTCAACGGAATTTTAGTTGAACCTTAGAAAAAAATTAATTACGCTTTTTTCCCGCTGGAATGATTTTAATTTTCTTTTTTTTTCGATATAAACCGGTGACCACGTATCAAAACTGCCCAGGTTTATTTATTATTGCTATTGTAATATATTTGTTATTGATTACATAGGTTTAGCTCTCATCGTTAAAACATAATGTAGTAGTTCAAGGTCTCCACTAACGATTTACTTGATAATAATTTTGTTTGTATTCTGTTGCTCATCATTACCGAAACCTTCAGTCACAGTTATTTATTGCTCGGGTTAATAACTGGGTTGACAACCCATTACAATTTCCTGTGTTTGAAAACAATTGTATAAACAAATGTTATTTTAAATTCAAAAGCGGGTGCAGCAGTTACAACAGCCATGCTTAAATTGTTTTAATAAAATTAGTCGAATTTTGGTTGAGTACGGCCCTGTTGATAAGATGTAAAATTCAGAGGAAGAGGTTAGCAGCACAATGCCACCATGTGGAAATGCGTGGGAAACATGTTTCCGGACCTTATTAAAGAAAATTCTAATGCTCATAATCGGACAGTTTTATAAAAATTATTATGGTTGTAAAAAAAATTAAAAAATGTTATTTTTTTTCAGAAAAGGTTTCCCAGAAATTTATTTGTTAAAAAGTTTTAACATTTATTCGATTTTTCCGATTTTTTTAAGTTTCTCTTCGATATTTCAAATATTTTTTATTTTAGGGAAAGGTTTTAAAATTTGTTTTGAAATCCAAATCTACTTCTCCGAATTTTGGTACTATTTTTAGTACATTTTTTTGCACCTAATTATAGAGTAGCACTGACGTGTATTAACAAAAAAGCCTGTAAACGTTGAATAACATTCAGTTTTAGGTAAGTTACTCTTACTACTTCGCTCAGTTTTAACCTTAACCTTGCAATTTAAACATTTAATTTTGACCTTACGCACTAAGGGCAACCATCTTCAAAAAAAGTTTTATTAACACAATGCAACGGAATGAAACGAAAATTAGGAAGGTGTTTAATATAAATAATATGGCAATTTTTTAAATGTTTAATAAATTTTAATACACGTCACCTCGAAAAACAACCTTTATTATTTTGTATATTCCAAGGACCCTTCCCTATACTTTAATTTTAATTAACAACTGAAGTAGTGGGAGTCGTAGATCTTTTGAACATAATTTCAAAACTAAAAAAAATTATGTTTCAATAAATTTTCTGGATATACCTACCTACGTATGATTATTTTTAGAGAATTAGCACCCAGGTTTATTCTGGTATTTAGTTATGACCTGTTAAGCGTTACTTTTCGGTTACTTCAGATTTAAAACGTCTCGTTTATACCTGTTCCTTTTCATGTAGGGTTGTAAATGGTTTGACCTCGAGTTTGGCTGTTGAAAAAGATTCGTTTTTCTGAACCTTCTCGCTGCAAAATCAGTGGCGTAACTGCGCCAATGCAGCTGTACCGGGGTCCGAGCTTGAAAGGGGCCGGGGGGTTCAAAACATTTTATTTTAGATAATAGTAACAAATGCAGTGGAAATAGGCTTAAGTATTAAATAGACAAAATACCAAATATAATTTTCATTTAAATTAGTGAGCGCATTGAACAAATTTATCATTTAACAATTACACGAAAGATAAACCGCGAGGGTAACTAGGTGTACAAGGTAGTGGAAGTACGGTGGAAGTACGTAGAAGTATGTGAAAGTAAGTGTAAGGATGTGGAAGTATATGGAAGTAAAAGTGTAGGTATATGGAAGTAAGTAATAGTGGAAGTACGTGGAAGTAGGGTGAAAGTACGCGGATATGTGGAAGTAAGTAGAAGTATGTGGAAGTATATGGAAGTAAAAATGAAAGTATGTGGAAGTAAGTAGTAGCGGAAGTACGTGGAAGTACAGGGAAGTAGGGTGAAAGTACGTGGAAGTATGTGGACGTATCTGGGAGTAAAGGTGGAAGTATGTGAAAGTAAATAGATGTGGAAGTACGTGGAAGTAAGTAGAAGAACGTGGAAGTGCGTGGAATTAAAAGGAAGTAATTGGAAGTATGTGGAAGTACGGTGAAAGCACGTGGAAGTATGTGAAACTAAAAGGAAGTGGAAGTATGTGGAAGTTAGTGCCATTATGTGGAAGCACGTGAAAGTCCGATGGAAGCGGGTTGAAGTACATGGAATTAAGTGGAAGTATGTGGAAGTACTGTGGAAGTACGTGAAAGTAAGTGGAAGTATGTGAAGGCAAGTGGAAGTGGAACTACGTGAAAATAAGTGAAACTACGTTGGAAGTATATGGAAGTAAGTGGTATGTATGTGAAACTAAGTGCAAGTACATGGAAGTATGCTGAACTACAAGTGCAAGTATGTGGAAATAGCTATGTTAATGGAAGTAGGTGTACAAAACTTTTAAGCGCGATTTACCCCTCGCATTTACATTAGTAATGTTACATTCCTCTACATTAGTATTATAATATAACTACATATTATGTAATAGGTATCTTAAAACATATTTTAACTTAAAGTAACAATCAACAAAATAGCGACGTACTAAACTGCATGTTGACGCATTCGAGGGCAACTTCCGCCAAAACCAATTTAGTAATTCCAGCAATTATTTGTTATGCACATTAATGTACGGACTATACTTTAAACGGAAAACAATATATAACCATTGTCATGCAGACCGTTCACTTACTATTCAACATAGCCGATGAAAATAACTATACCGTGAAACAGCGTATTATAATTCAATTTCTCATTAACGAAGGCGTGAAACAGGCTAGATTTTTGCCCTGACTTAGCTGACAGTATCAAGAAAGCACACCCAAAAAGCCGCAAGTTCTAGCCCATAGAACCAAATTAAAATTGGTCGTGAGACTATTCGTGATAACCCAGGAAGGCGAGGTTCAACTGCAACCAGAGTAATTCATGCTGAAATTAGACTTGTTGAAACTTTGATCAATGCAAATCGTCAAATAACTCTCTCTGAATCAGTGAAAAAGAATCAACAACACGTTTATCGACAGCACAAATTACTCCTGTTGCAGTTGAACCTGCTCTTCCTGGATCGCCACTAACAATCTCACACTTTTTTTAAAATGGTTAGGCCATTTCAGATACTTACAACTTGCTGAGCGTACTTTTTTAAAACTGTGAGCTAAGTCTGTGTAAAATTTTAGCCAGTTTGACGCCTTCATTAACGAGAAACCTTAGCTGCATAGGCCATGTTGAATAACAAGTAAACGGTGTTCACGACAACGGTTATGTAATGTTTCTTGTTTAGAATAGATTAAGATTTGTAATTACCAAATAACTGCATGAACCACTAAATTCTCTGTAACTACGTAAATTCCGTTTTGGCACAGTATATATTTACATTCCAGTAGTGACACTTGTCTGTTCGCACTTAGATCTTTAATGTTTAACTTTTCGTGACCTTCAGCGTCCAAAGTAGGGCAATTTCTCCCTTCCCCAGAATATTTGGTCTGAAGAATTTGGTATTTTGTCTCCGTTATTCGCATCCCAAAAATTATTCCCCAAATATTAAATTCAAATTAAAAACGGAAAATTTCAGTTTCTAACTACCGGTTTTCCGATGCAAAAATTTTACAGCATTATGATAGTCAGCTCAACCAGCTTATTTTACATCTTCCTCTGCATCTTGTGAAAGATATTTCGCAGACTGAAGCGTAAATTCTAACGTTCGTCGCTTGTTTCAACACACAGATGTATGTAGCGGAGCGCCTGTTAGTGAGCAGCCCCTTTGGAGTGACACTCCTCTAATTTGCGCTAAAATCGAGCGTGAATGGATAAAAACGCCGTGGAGCGAAGAGTTCAAATCGAACTAAACTTCTGGCGCGGAGTAAGATGCAAGGCGAGCAGAACGTTTACATGTAGGGCTGATTCATTCCTCACTCTTCCCTAGAAAAAGGTAAACGACGTGAAATAGAATCTGGCGGGAAAAAGATATCTAACTTTTTTTCGTGGCATTATTATTAATTTCCATTTAGTAAACTGCAGAAGCAAGATAGAGTGGTAGGGTTGTCGATTAATAATTATTAGTGGGACCCGTGGTCGAAGCCCCCCGTTTGTTATTACTAAATGTAGGACATGACGTGCTGCGTAAATGTCCCTCGGCAGCGGCTCTACGACTGAAGCTAGCACTAGCACTGGTCCGGGTGTCCCTCACCACGGAAAGCTAAGACAACAATTTTTCTGCTTTTAATATTGTCACGCTAGGGTTAATATAAAATAAACCATAACTCGTAGTTCATGACTATGTCAGAATGAACACAAATCTCCAAAACGCAACAATAATATATTTGTTTAGAATTGATTGTTATGGTTTGATCTGTCAAGTAACTTTGTCTGAAGGAAAATTGGTGTTCGGTTATTCCCCGTGAAGGAACGGGCCGCTATAGGAGTCTTTCGGCTCTTCAGCCGCGAAACGTTGGTAAGGATGGGTTAGAACAAGGAATTTTGATAAAGGAGGTTTTCCGCGGAAAGTACTGTTTATATTTTATAACACTGCCTTGTCATGACGAAACTCGTATCTGCATTTCGTTATGAAAACATAAAAAGTAATTGATTAGTTGATTTTGCATATTCGAAAATCCTAGTTATTTCATTTTCTTCACTCTTGTGTTGAGTATCTTACTTTTTAAATTATTTCTTTGATATATTATTCTAGGTTTTGAGTGTCGCTTCTGGATTATTTCAGTGTTCTTAATTAATTATGCAGCTAAGTGATTTATGTGCAATTTAAAAAGACAGCACACATCTTCATTTAAAATCAGTTAGCTACATTGGATGATGTGGTTACAACATGGTGTGTAATAAGTCGTAACTGTACAACACTCGTTGCTCGCAATTACATAAAAATGTATTTATGTACATATTTACTTAAGTTTTTACATTTGAGTTAGCACCGAGGTTAGCAGAAATTAATTACCAATTAAAGGAGTTTCAAAGAAATTATGTGTTACATAAGACCATTTATCAAAACCGTACTTATGAACAGGTCAAAACAGGCGCATTATTGTGGACTGCTGGGGCATCGAAAAAATATTGTTTAAGGGTTGACGACGTTCTCAGGTTGGCGTGTGTGCATCCCGCCAAATGTTCCATTTACATTTCTCTCGCATGTTTTGGCAACTGAGTGCGCAGAATGTGTATTTTGTTCGTATTCCGCTTCCCTCGGCTTAAATTAATTAATTTTACAATTGCGAGAAAGAATTTCGGCCTATAACTCCGAAATTACGCTTTCCCGCATGCGTATGTTCATAGCGCAGTTAGCAAGCGGGTGCTCCACGCTCGCAACAACAATGGTACCGAAAGTGCAGCAGTTCAAATGGCGCCAACCGCCGATTTTATTATAATTTTTTTAAATTTCTAATTATCGGATTTAATTCATAAAATCTGCTGATAAAATTCAATTGAAACGTCTAAAATCGTAGAACTATATTAAAATCACTGATGTTTTTGTTGAACGTTGAACTGAATAAAGATATGTATATTTAAATATAATATTTTGTATAATTTAACATTTGTTTTTACAGAAAGCAGAACAAAAATAATATTTAGCGCTCATAAATAAAACCGATAAGAAATATGAAAGATATAAAAATTGGCGGTGAGCGAGATTAGAACCGCTGCACTTTCGGTACCGTTGTTGTGTCGGGAGCGTGCAACACCTGTATGCTAACTGCGTGCATACGCATGCGGGGAAGCGTAATTTGGAAGTTATAGACCGAAATTGTTTATTGCAATCGTAAAATTAATTAATTAAAGCCGTAATTAAACCGGAAGCTTAACAAATTTTCCACAGAATAATACAAAAACGTGCGTTCTTCACTGGCGTTAGCGTTGTAGGGAGATATAGGTTATTTTTAGTTCCCCATTTTATTAGCCTATGTTTGGCCAATCTTGAAACACATCGAATGTACTCGTATGTAATGAATAACATAGGAATATACTTATTTAAATGAAATAGTGCTTTATAGGATACTGTCGTGTGTTATACAACTAAATTGTATTTTATTTTTTTTTTATTATTATTTATTCGTGTAAAATTTCTTATAAATTATCCTAAAAACTTTATAAATAACTTCGTTGAAGTTCATATTGATATATTAATAAAATAATATATTACTTCAACAACATTTACTTATTTAAAACCATATACGTATTTCGACATGTTTACATGTCATTTTCAAAGGTAAGATTTTTCCGATTTGTTGCCAAAATATAAAATTGAAACGTATTTATTTTCGACAGGAAAAACATTTTAAACACTTTGTTGCAGTGCAATAGCAAAACAGATGTGTAGCTAAAAATTTTGGCATTAGGTTTAAAGAACACTATATTGTTACAAATACAAACACCCACATAAATCCAATTACGTTAAACACTTATTAAAACACAATCATTTAATGTCATCTAACAACACTATAAAATTTTTACACTTTTGTTATGATAAACATAAATTGATCTTTTAAATTCACCATTATTGGATGTTTAGAATAAGAAATTGAGTCGTTGGCAGACATAGATGACCAAGATCAAGTCATTAGGTTTTGTTGTTCCTATATTTATTTAATCTTACCGTTGATAATGACATGTAAACATATCGAAATACGAAGATTGAAATCAGTGGCGGCTGGTAGAGGGAGGGCTCCGTATTTTTGTTTCTATTACTGTTTTATATAATTGAAAATCAAGGATTGTTGGGATTGTTAGTAGCACGAGTTGGTATAAATTAGTCAAAATGAAATAAATGTTTTTGAAGCAGCGAGTAGAGCAAGACCTTGGCAGTTTGATGCAACACGCCGGGGCATGTTAAAAAATGACGTTTTAGCGATACAATAACTGACGGCCTGGGGGACTTACATACCTTTTTAAACGGCAAACGAGGTCAGTAAATACAATTCTGTATTTGTTTATTGGTGCGAGCGCCAGTCGACGCCGATTGCAATGACCTCTTCTCAGCAGTTTGAGATACTGAAAACATAACAAACACCACCAGGTGACCTAATCACGTTTAATGGGAATGGGAAAAGTTGCGAACAGATACAAATATAATTTTGAAGGGTGAATAATTCAGACTGCGTTTGAGTGTAGACGTGCTGCACTCAATAAATTCTCGTTGCATTGTATAATTGTCTTATTGTTTTTGTTGTTTTAAATCAATTGCCGGACAATTCGGTAAACAGTATGATTAAGTTATTTAACAAAATAATTTCACTTATGATGTTAAAATAACGTTTAAAACCCGTTGACGTCAGCAGAGAGTGAACAGTGTTGTAACTACAATTAATTTAAATTTTGTAAGAAACATCCTTTCGCTTTGTTTCCTTAATACAGTACGCCTGTTCACATTCGCACAAATTCAACAATTGAATGCAGGTTACAATACTTTACATTAATCTATACTTTTGTAGAGTAACAATGCAGGAATTCTGCTGATATTAATTCCATTTCGAGTCTTATCTGAATAATTTTGTTGGTCTGTCGTCTTGGTCTGTTTCGGCAGATCCATCTTTTCAGACAATTTTACAGAGAGAAATCCGGGTGAGGTGTGGGCCATAGAACTAGCTGGCCAATCAGTATGCCGTTTCCTTCAAAGCTGTTTATGTGGAAATAAACTTTCCAGATAACAAACATGAAGTCCGTAATAGGGAGGAACATTCTCTTGTTAGAACAATGTTCTCTTGCTTGCTACGCCCGTGGCTTCGTTTTTTTTGCTTGATGGTCTCAACCGGTTTTGATTTGTCACGGTATCGTGGATTGGTGATTTGTTTGCTCTAGAATCTTGCACATTTTCATCATTCTGTAGAGAAAGGCTAATTGAATAAGTACTGGTTTTGGGGAGTTCTCCAAAGTGATAATTGGGTCTAAGACGAAGTGCACATGCTCACATTGTTGATTTGGTATTTAGCAGGGCCATGAGCATGAAAAAACTGACAACTCATGACATTCTGGCAATTGAGCAGCAGGGTTGTTATGTTTAAAACAAAATGTTTAAAACAAGTGTTTAAAACATGCAGTTTTAATAATGGACGTTTTGTTTTAAACGATTAAAACATGATGTTTTAAACATGTTTTTTTATACCATATGTTTTAAATTCTTTTTTACAGGAATCTGAAAAAACGATAAAAAAATCAATATTTTCACTCATTTATTTTGTAGGAGTATTATAAAAATTAAAGTAAACATATTTATTTAAAAGCTACTGATCAACATGTGTACAGCATGTGCCACCTAACCTTGCAAATTTTAGTGGGCTTTGATTCGGCTACTTACGCTTTGTTTCGTCGGTAGTCGTCACTTAAACTAGCTCTAATTGGCTGTTGGACAGTGTGGTACACTCTACTAAAAAGTGAAGGTCAATTTATTTATGGTTTACGAAAAATTGTGGATTTTTTGACAAATTAAAAGGCCGTGCGCTATAAGAATACAAACAGTTTGCTTTGAGGAGTGATTAACGATAATTTAGGTTACGTAGAAAAAATACAGCAAAGAAACTAGAAATGTAATAAAAAACCTTTGCTTTTGCTTGAGAGTGTAACGGCTTCTCGCCGTTTAAACTTATCGTCATTTTTTTTGCAAGGTTAAATGGCACTTGCTGTAGGAGTGTAGGTATTTTAAAATTTAAGGTGTAACAACTTAAAAACAGATACTGATTTTGATGCCTTTTCTGTTCCCAGTCTATTTCTTATGTTTGAATGGACAAGTCCAAATGAAGAGAAGATACTCTCTATGCCTGCTGATGAGGCTGTCGCCGTATGTAGTTGAAAAACGAGGTCTTTCATTTCACATGTTAAGTATTTTTCTAGCGACAGCCACCATGTTAGAGGTTTAATGGTTTCTAATGTTTTTTTTCTAAAAAGATAGTGCTTGTAAGGAAAATTATGTGCTCTATAATTAATAATTTCAGCCATGATATTAGGATGATAAGTGTCAGCAAATTCTAGACCAGCATCAATTTGTTGATCATTTAGTTTTTCTCCCATGAAACGTGGATCAAGCAAATTAGCTAAAAAATGAGCTGGTGTCATGGCCATGTCAAACCTTTTCTGGCACTTGTTTATGTCAGTCTGAGAAGTATCGGGGTGTGACCGGAACTCTGACAGCAAATTCAACCATATTTCCGTTGCTTCTCCTATTGTACACGTGTCTCCCTGAATCGTATCTAGTGCTACTGCTATTCTTTTAAGTTTGATTAGATAATCTTGTGCATTTATCTTAATCGCTGTATTTTGCACTTTAAAAGCAATATCTTTATCAATGGCGATCCTGTGATCAGTACATATTTTAGAAAGAATATGCCAGTTGTCCACATACGTTTCTAAGCAGTCAGCTAATGAATTCCAGCGAACATCTTGAGATAAAACTAGTTTTTTACCTCCAGCCTGTTTGTATTTTGCTGCTGGAAGGAAAGTGATGATTTCTAAAATATTTCACAATTTGAGTAACATGATCCTTAACGCCTGGCACTTCCAAATCATGTGCTAAAAGGTTTAATAAGTGGGCCGAACAACCGTACGTTATTATGTCACCAATATCTTCGAATTGCGCCAATTCGTTTCGCATTTTGGTCATATTGGCAGCGTTATCAGTTACAACACTACAAACTTTACACTGATATTCTTTACACGACCTAATAGCGTTCACTGAATTCTAACAAATATTCCGATGTATGACTTAAATCACTTGTATCGATAGTGTCGACCAAATATACACAATTTTCTAATACATCAGTAACACAAATACATATAACGGGCTCGTTATGTACGTTGCTCCAACCATCAAGAGCCATACAGACACTTTTACCTCGAAGTTGTTCGCTCATTTTGTTTCAAAGAAATATGTACATCATCTAGAAGTTTACCTCCAGCTTGATGGCGATTTGGCGGCATATAACCCGGGCGCAAAAGTGTCATGAGCTTAATAAATTCTGGATGTTCTACATGACGAAAAGCTGAATTAGTAGCAAATAGAAATCGTGCAACTTGAAGATCTATGGCATTTTTTTCTGAAGCCGTTGTTCGGACCACAAACTTCCCTAACATGGTTTGCTCTTTTGATGATCCACTTGGTGAAAGCTCCAATGTTTCAGTGTGTTTTCGTTTAACAGCACTGCTGGGGACGGATCCTTCAGATGTTTCGTCACCTAAGCAAGTAGTAGATGCATTGCTGCTAATTAATGCAGTTGAAGTTGATGCCATTGTAGATTCTGCAGTTTCTGTAACAATGCTTAATAAAAAAAAGACAAATTTATAATTAATTAATTAATAATTATTCTACCCATATTAATCCTCTTGATTTTGACCTTCTTGTTTTTCAATACTGCAATACTCTCCGGCGGTTTATACGCATACAAAATTTTGAAGTTTTCCAGTGGCAACTCAAAATTATCCCAAATAAATCCAAGAACCCTGAATTCTACCTTTGAAAACATTTGGATTGGAATTTCCACACAATCTTTCGGAACGAATACAGGGTGGGCATTTCTGTTAAAGTCCTTGATCAATTCGCCAACGATTTTGATGCAAATTTCTTCATTGCAAAACCACTCATTTAAGGATTCTTCTTTGCAAATATGACGCAGTCGTTTCCTCCCATGAACCTCCTGGTTGGGGGCTTATAAATTTGGCACTGAATAACTTGAGGAACTCCCCCAGATATATATTTTCATGTGTTTTAAGTAGCTGATAGTTCTTCCCTCTCAATTTAATTTTTAGGCTTTCTGTTTCATAGGCGAATTGCAATTTTAAAAACTCGTTATCCTTCTTCACTAACTCGTTATCTTTCTTCAAGACATCTACATCTTTTTTTAACAATTGGTTTTCTACCTCTAAGGATGATAACATCCTGACATTAATCATGACATTTGAATAACGAACGAAAAGGTTGAAATAAATAGATATTGTTAAAGTGATTAAGTATTTTATATACAGATACTCATTAAAAAAAACGTATGTTTTGTATTTAAAAAAAAACGTTTTTTTCCAACCCTGTTGAGCAGAATGTCCAAGGCTGTTAAATCGTGGCTACAACGCAAGTAAAGTTTTGTGCGAGACCACGAGTCCGCAATTGTACATTTGATAAAGTTACATGGCTCTGATAATGTTTGAAAGGTTTTAAGCCAGACATCCGTCATCTATTGATAGTAAGGGGATTTTATCTTCTTAATAGCATCGAAATGTATCGGGCATCCCCAGGCGGACAATCACATCACAAACAAGATGACGCCATAAAATACAGGGTATTCTATTTAAAGTAAAAGGTTAAGTGGAAGAGTAGATGGTGTTGTTTACAAAACCGACCTGGGTTGATAGAGCAAATGTAAGTTTGACTCTGCGTTTTTCTCTTGATCCTTCCTTAGTACCTGACCCATCCGTAAACCATACAAGGCCACAGGGCTGAAGGAAAGATCGGTCTCCCGATAACCATTCATCCCGGCTTGGGGTGAGGGTATCGCATGATTTTTCCGAAGGCGAAGTAGGGAACCATACCATCACTTCCCATCCGGCGGATTACGGTTGGTGGAACTCAATCGTGAGGCAACTCTGGTATGTACTGCGTAGGTTTCTATTGCCCCGTATAGTTTAGCCTGTAGGCCGCCGCTTGGGCCTCGGCCTCCACCAAAAGGTGGAGAGGCACGAATCCAAGCTACACCTCCATGACCGCTATTGGGGTTGTGCACATCGTTTCCGTTATACAGAGACGGGCAATTCTCTGCAGCCGGGTCAGTACTGTTCTTGTGGTGGCCATTTCAGTTCTAGGCTGCATATGTGGCCAGGGGTGTACTATGGCCGTGTAGAACTATTACACGATTCCACACTTTAGTCCCCATGTTTTCCCTAAGGTGCGCCTACACGTCCTGAAAGACGCGCGCTCTTGTCTTATCACATGACTTGCCCAGGTGAGTCTGGCACCTAAGTTGACTATCAGATACTTAACCTCGCCGGAAGTTTGAGTGAGTGCGAACATGAGTTGGTGCATTGGAATTGCTATTACCGCGGCTGCTTTGTAATGGTATGTTTCGATTTTGATTAAATTCCATCATGTATTTCGTTTGTTCCATTAACATGTAATAATCATATTTAAAATGTTGCCCATGTGTTTCATTTGCCACATTCTCTCATCTCTGAATTAAACTTTTTTGGAATGTTTTCTGAGGTACCTAATTCAAGTTGCAGGTTGTCATTACTTACGGATCAAATTTATTTAAATGACTGCAAAATCTTGTATCGACATTTGCCTTTGTTTAGCGCTGTAATCCGCTTGCTGCACAATTGTCTTTGTGCTAACCGAAGGTTTTGATGAATGACTAGCTGCTCTGGCTAGGGTTGCAGTGTGCGTTGAAAATGGAATGTTTTGTGATGTTTTTACCACGTACTTGAGACAAAGAAACACTTTTTCTTATTATTGAATATAATTAAATACCAACGAATATGTTATTAATCCGGCTCGAAGGGCCAAAATTTATGTTTGGGCGAGTAAATCACTAGTCTTATTTTCGTATGTAATTTATTGTCACAATTACTGAAGTATATTCTCAAAATATGCCTTACTGGAGTGAGTGCTAAGCTGTTACTGACTACTATTCGTCCTTGCGGTAGTTGTTGACCAGTGACCACCCACTAGAACGGCACACAGGGCGGTATTGAGGACAGTTCCTAACAAATATATAAATGTATTAGTTGTATCATTATATCTCTTATAATAAATATGCTAACATTTTTTTTTAATGAAGTTGTCTAAAAAAACATGGGGCATAGCCAACGGGTTCAGCCAGATGGAATTAAGGCTGTCCGAGCCGAGGGGTGTCTCACTCACGGCAATAGGTGTACAAATTTTCGGCAGTACTTGGGCAATCACTCGGCAATAACGGAAATCACGGCAAACATTCGGCAAACACGGCAATAACTCGGCAAACAGGGAAATCACTCGGCAATCACGGCAATACAACGGAAATCAATGAAAATAAGTGAGCGATTAACGAAAATATGCGGGTGTAATCAAAGCTAGACAAAAGCTAAGTCTTAATTTTGTATTTTTTATTACTATTACAGTACATAGATAATGTGAACTAGTTAAAACCAAGCTTGTTCCCGTTTAGGACGAAATCAAAAACTACGTAATTCCCAGCTAATTTTTATTTAGCTTGTGTTTACCACATAATTATTGTTTATTTACTAACAAGTATTAGATGAATAACATGTTAAAAAAATAACTTATCAACTCGAATATTACCGATGGCATCAACTTTACTTGTGCAAGGTCACGCAGTTAAAGTGGAAATCCCTACAAGCATCAGAAATGCCATCGTGCAATAGCGTCTAATAAAGATAAATACAAATTTATTTTTGGTTATTATTTATGAGAGTGTACCACTGTGTGCTTTACTTTGAGGAGTATATAATCATCGTAAGATTTCTTAATCTTCCCTTTCAGAAATAAAATGGATTTTTTTGATAAAATTTCAAGTGAATGTCATACCAAACTATTTAATACAATTGCTAATCTATTCCGGATTTGATACCATACATTCCCTAAGTAAGTTCCAAGAGAATGATGTTGAGATGTAAAGGTGTGCAACGGAATACTTACCAAATTTAATATTAGATGGAGAAAAAATAAACAATTTTGCAAAATATATGCCGCGATGGTAATGATATTTCAAGTTGCAGAAGGCCACAGAAGATTGTTTGAGCATTGTATAAGAGCAAATAAGCCAGCAAAAAGAAAAATATCCGACAAAACATTAGACTATTGCTGCTCAGGTACAGAAAAAATGGGCGAAACAGGGCGCTGGTACTTTCCCTTACTTTAAATATTCTCGCGTTAAGCATTGATGGAAATTTACATTTAATCTAGCCGGTACAAGCCCGCTGCAGACTCAAGACGTTGCTTCCTTACGAGCTGCGCGCGCTCCTACGACGAGACGTGAAAGGCGCTAAGATATTTAGAGCGCTCACGAAAATAGTTATAACAGCTTTATTTATACAGTTATCAAAAATTTGCAAAGTATGAAAAACATTTATTTTTATTAGAGCTAATTGATAAGCGTATTTAAAATCAGGTAACTGCCGGAAAACATGTTGTTGATATTAAAAATTATCGTTTTGTTTTCCTTAATTTTCAAAATACTTGAATATTCTCCTGATCCTAATCAAGTACTTTAAATAGTTTATCGAACTGATAAAAGTGTAGAACGATCGGCGTTTGCGTTTTTGTATAAAAAATTAATCCATTTCAAAATTTTCGAAAATTCCCAGAGGGCGTCAGAATGAAATTTGGAAAATTAGTAAAAAACAAATTTTGTAGTTTATTGCAAGCTCTATCGGCTCAGAAAGTTTAAAAAAATGTTGTGGGCAGTTTTTGAAACCATGTTTTTTGAAAATGTCCAAAACTTTGAATCTACATAGTATATTCACAATTTTCATATTTTCTCAAATATTTTTGCATCACTATTTTTCCTTATCAAGGGCTCTCATATAATAGGATAATTTGTATTGATTGGATATTTTGTTTTTGAGTAATCGGGCATTAAAGTTAAAATTTTCAAAAATTCGCAACGGGCTTCATTTTAAAGATACACCATTTGGAAAAAGAGCATTTGATTTATCTCCAGATGCACCACAACGCTGTGTATTAAAAATTTTAACAGTGTTTATAAAAAAATCTACAAAAAAAACAGGTTTAATTTCCGGGCATGAATTGGAGTAAAATTTGGGAGATTAGTAAAAAAACGAATTTGTAGTTCATTGTAACCGCTATCGACTAAGAAAGTTAAAAAAACTGGTGTGGGCAGTTTTTGAAAAATAATGTTTACAAAATGTCCAAAATTTGAGTATATTTACAATTTTTATATTTCCAAAACAATTTTTGCATCGCTTGATTATACTTATTAGGGGCTGTTAAATAATGTGACAATTTTATAGATTAGATACTTTGCTTTTGAATAGTCGTGCATTAAAGATACAGCATTCGGAAAAAATCATTTGATTGGTCTTTAGACACACTACAACGCTATGTACCCTATAAAAATAGGGTTCCGGAGATACATGGAAACGAACGCACCCACCGACCCACAAACGTACATTAAAAAAAACCTTTTTTGGGTTCCTTGGACCCCAAAACGCGTATTTCCGTTAAAATTTGAAGTTCGAAAATTTACATGAAATCATAACTTTCCTTACTTCAGCAGAAGTATGGGAAAGTAAAAATAGGAAACAGGATTCAAACGATTCTGATACATCCATCAATAAGGAACAAACAAAACCATCGTCAAAAGCTTTCGGCGTAAACCATATATGAACCGTAGCAATAAATTATGTAAAAAGTGTTTTTGAATTTTCGAAATAGGATGTTTTAAAAGTAGTTGTAAAAAAAGCTGGCGACCTATCTGTAGATATTGACAGCGATTTCTGTACGCTAAAAGTATCTGTTTCAGGTGCGACTACGCGGCAAAATTTACTACGCCCCAGAAAAGTATGGCAAAAAATGGGTGCTTGGAAGTTTTAACTGGCAGTTTAGAGGACATTTCTCCTCGGATAGAGAAAAACGCCGAGACAAAATCCCTTAACTTAAGAGAAAAGTCAAAACCCAAACCAATTTCAGTTCTGAATTTCAATATAATTTATGTTCAGTATAATGCATTAATATATTTGTTTATCTAATGTTCATCCCATATTTTCCACAATATTTTATAAAGCAATTTTAAATATAATATACAGAAGTAACAATTATTAATATTGTCTTGAGATTTAGATCATACCTAATAACATTATAATTTTTATGGTAATACCAGGTAATGGTTTTACCTACCCACCAAATATTAATGTTGTTTATATAAAATTGTAATGAGAAATATACAAGATTTCAAGTTGAACACCAAAATATTATCATCGAAAACGAAATTACCTTCTTGTTTTTGATGAACGAGGCAAAGTTTAAAATAGGAATAATATAACACTAAAAGTGTCAGCTAAAGAAGGCTGTACAGAATCGGAATAACCATTGATATACATCGAAAATCGCAGTAATAACCGACAATAACGTCCGCAAACAAGGCAATCGGTGGGCAACAACCCGGAAATCACGGCAATCAAGTCGGCAAACACGGCAATCACGGTAATCACGGCAATCAAGTCGGAAATCACGGCAAACACGGCAATCAAGTCGACAATCACGGCAAACACGGCAATCAAGTCGGCAATCACGGCAAACACGGCAATACGGCAATAGGTGTACACAATTTTACCGAGTGAGACACCCCTCGGTCCGAGCAGACATGATTAAATAGTCTTTTAAAGAAAATGAACCTTAGCACTATTAATTAATTGCAGAAGGCTGTATAGACCCATAAATACTCTTTTAGTGTTGTTAACTTGCGGTTGCGATAGTTAATTAAATGGAACTGGAACCGGCGCAGCGATTGCTAAAACCTGCAATAAGTAAGTTCTAGTTCGATGGGGTAATAAACGTAAATGAGAAATATAACCTTCACCGGTTCAATAATGTAATATTGCCATAGCAATACAAAGTAACAGTTTGTCCCTTCAAGGTTTAGATTTTTTGGATTAAAAAAATTTCTTTTATCACCTGAAACTCAAAATAAAGTAAAACGTCAAAAGGAAGTGTAAATCATACAATAATAATAAAGCGGTACTGAAGATCCAGGCAGTGGCGTAACTACCATGGGGCAGAGGGGGCAACGGCCCCCGGGCCTGAGGCCTACGACCCACGAGTTTTTATTTTTTTTATTTCTCTAGTAAGAAGTTTTTTAAATAAAAATTTTAGATTTGTGACAGTCTTTATTTTTATATTCAACAAAAAACATTTGACATTCTATGTAAGTATGCACTTATACAATGAAAAATATTGAAGTGAGATTATATTTAGTAATAACAAAACACCCACTTTTTTTGGTACCGACCCAACCACATTAACTTCAGAAAATTTAAGATTGCTTATCTTAATTAGACACGGCTTTAATATATTTATTTTCATATACTAAACTTCAAATAATTTTTTTCCTGTTGAAGAAATTGTTCTTATTATCAATTACTTTGTTATTGAAGTTTTTTTGAGGATGGGGCCAGGGCTCTTCAGGTATCTTGCCCCCGGGCCCAAAATCTGAAGTTACGCCACTGGATGCAGGTGCATGATGCACTGGTTTAACATAAAAAAAGTTGAATTCAATCATGTCAAATATTATTCAACTAGTAGTGAAAAATACAAATCATATAATGATGCTCATACACGTTGTTGGTTTTAGTTCGGATTTTACATAAACCTTGTGATTCTTTTTTTATGTATGAATAATTTACATTCTTGAGCAGCAGCAGCATAGTTGCGATGTTGCAACCTTGAAATATTATAGCGTCTGGGTAACTGCATCTCTTCGCCTTACGTTTCCAATGCATCGGCTATTGTACGTATATGCACTGCACGAGTCAAGGTTAAACGGACACGAACTCGGGTTTGCAACAAATAGAAAAACAAAACCGCCAGATCGGATGATCTAGCGGTACTTAATTGTAAAAGTTGACGAACGACCTATATGTCATAAAAACTTGTACTTGCTCAGACTTTTACTGATCATCATCCATCGTCCACGATGTTAACATTGTGGCATATGCGTTACGCTTACATTTTCAGCTACCGAATTTTATACGCTTTTATCAGCTCGTCTGGTCGTTATTTTTAATTTTTTACCGCTGGAATGTCGAATGATCGACATTGCGGGTTTCAAAATAATCAGCTGTTTTGCTGATAACTTATCACTGCTCGTGCATATTCAATTTCCGGTAATCTTACATGGTTATCTGAACGTGTTGAACCGTTATTCATAAAATTTACGAAATTAAGTAGAAAGTCTTTCAGTCACAGTAGGGGTCCTTAATAATAATTATTGTAAAGTTTGTGTTGTGTTGCTACGTCATCAAATTCAAAATAGCATGGTGATAGAGGGGGGGGGGGGCTAAGTGAAGTGGGAAAGTTCTGAAATATCTACTGATACAGATTCTATTTGTTGGTTTATTAAAAGTTTGAAGCAACTTTTAAATTACAAGGTGTTTCTAAATTAAGTACCGCAAAGGATTTAAATTGGGCGACCGCGCTGGCCAAAGAATTGATGCATCTACAGGGGCTAGGAGAGGTGGGAACGTTCTTAAATATCTACTAATACAGATTATGTTTGTTAGTTTATTAAAAGTTTGAAGCAACTTTTAAATTACAAGGTGTTTCTAAATTAAGTATTGCAGAGGATTTAAATTGGGCAACCGCGCCGGCCAATGCATTGGTGCATCTACACCCTGACCGATCAATTATTATGGAAAATTTTCATTAAACCATTGTCTAACTAGCACACTGTGATGGGAAGGGGCACCATCGTGCATTTTTCGTCGTATGTCTCCTGACGTCACTGTACACTCTATGTTACTCTTCACGGAGCGCATAGTGAGTTACTTTTTAACTAAAAGTTACAGTTTATTAATAAGAGCTAGCTTTCCTTCGTTGAAGTTCATATTGGTATATGAATAAAATAGTTGATTACTTCAACAATATTTATTTAATTCAACCTTAACGTATTTAGACATGTCTACATGTCGTTATCAAAGCTAATATTAAAAAGTAAACAGTTGGTGCTGCTGTAGAAACAATAGAAGTTAGTAACGTAAATTAAATTCCCCCGTATTGGACGTTTTGGAATGAGAAATCAAATCATCTGCAAACGCTGATAACCAAGTTCCATTGTTCCTATAGCAACGCGAACTGTTTAGTATTTAATATTACCTTTGATAATAGCATGTAAACACGTCAACATACGTTAAAATAAATAAATATTGTTGAAGTAATAAAGTATTTTATTATGAAGTGAAGGTTTATTGCAGTTGAGAAACGCTGAATAATGTTGTTTTTAATATTACTTGCCACATAAACGGCGATAGATGTCGCTAGAGTATATAAAAATTATAGTAGCAAAGCTACAAATCCACGCAAAATTGGGGTGGACCGGCTAAGTTAATATCAAACCGCCAGGTGGCCTTCTGTGTACAAATACGAACTGCGTTTGTTTACTTAAATTCTTACTACAATACTAGAGGGCAGCAGGTCCAAACGCGGTGACGGACAAAATTTAATGATTGGCTGACATTACTGCTGCTATCTATTGAATTATTATATATTTGGATATTAATTTTTGTTTGCATTATTTTAAATGTAAGAAAACATAATTTTAATAATTTTTTTATTAATTGTGACGTATTTTAACAGCAAATTTTAAAACATCGATATTTTGGTAAATATTATTTGTTGCCACATAATAATTAACAGCGCATTTATTTATGCTGACATCTAGCGGTTAATTTGAGAAATAGTTTGAAAATATCCCATTCGGCAAAAATTACAAAAAATATGTAAGAAAATAAAGATAAATTACAATGAGCATAGATTTTTTGTTGTTTTTTTCTATATTTTAAAACGGGTGTTTCGCTAAGTAAAATCAAAGTCTACACATTCTATCACATTGCAGGTGCTTGTCTTAATATCCATAAAATAAAAGCAAATTACGTGTCTAATGGGAATGGTCTTGAGGTAAGTGAGTCTCGCCAATGCAAGAGTCTTAATTTTCATGAAATTCCCCTTTTTTATATATTTTATTGTTTTACATAATTTACTATTTAGATTATTTTTATATTAAAGATTTTATGCATGATGTGTCACTCTTTTTTTTTTTCATTTACCATAGTTCAAATTAGCACAAATTACTGTCGCTGATTCTGACACACTTACTTAAGACAAGTTCACAGTAAAGAACATTTTTGCCTACTCTATGTAGCTCGCATTTGCTGCGCAATATAGACCATTGCTTTGGTTGTAAACCCGTTGACCAACCAAAAGCGCTAACCCCGTGATATGCACAAGTTGTTAAGTACTTATTGCTATTTGCTACAAGAAATGTATTATGTAAGGTTGATATTATTTACGGTAATAAAAAAATATCGGTAAATACCGAAAATAGTTAGGAAAATTTTACGGTTGATTCCGGTTTTTGACTACATTCTGATGCACGTTCCTGTATAAAAATTGTCGATAAGAAAACTTTTCAGTTTAAGAAACTGGTCACACTTAAGTTCTGAAAATTTCAGAGCTAATATAGCTAGGGATGAGCTACAATTTAGTTTTTACTCCAATGCTCTAATCCGTGAAGCCCTTTAAGAATTTTGAAATTTTAAAATTGAGCGCTCTTTATTTAATAAATGACGGAATGGTTAAGACAAATCCACGTTTAAGCTACAATTCTGTTCACCGACATTAGAACAAAATTTTAAATCCCCCCACAGAGCATAATATACAGGGTTGGGAAAGAAATGGAATAATGGCTGTAATGCTTTAAATATAAGTTTTTTAATGGAAACATAGAACGTGTTGGGTATCGTTGAATAGAGTTTTTTTTTTCTCTTTTCATATATCTAAAAATTGTACAGGGTTGTATTTGAATATTATCGAAAAAAAAAATTTTAAGTTATTGCATTTTAAAGATTGACATTAAATTGAATGTTCAAAATGTTCACCATTGCCAATTTGGCAGTGTCCTAAACGTTGTAAAAAATTATTTAAAGTATTTCTTAAGTACTCTGCTTCTATTTGCGCCACTTCTTGCTGGATTCCGTTTTTTGGATCTTCTACATTGTTTGGTCTTCGAGTGTACACTTTGTTCTTCAGGTATTCCCATACAAAGAAGTCCAAAGACGGATGAACAGGGCATACCGCATAAAGACATATGATTTCGGCAAGACGGCGCACCTCCTCATTACGCTTCACGTGTCAGGCAATATTTAAACGAGGTGCTGCCGAATAGGTGGATCGGAAAGGGAGAAGCAATCGACTGGCCAGCTCGATCTCCCGATTTGACACCTTTGGACTTCTTTCTATGGGGATACCTGAAGAACAAAGTTTACACTCGAAGGCCAAACAAGAAGATCTAAAAAACGGAATCCAGCAAGAGGTAGCGCAAATAGAAGTAGAGTACTTAAGAAATACTTTAAATAATATTTTACAACGTTTAGGACACTGCCAAATTGTCAATGGTGAACATTTTGAACATTTAATTTAATGTCAATTTTTAAAATACAATAACTTTAAATAATTTTTTTTTAATAATTTTCAAATACAACCCTGTAAAATTTTTAAATAGATAAAAACAAAAAACAAATTGAAGAATATATTTAAAGCATTACAGCCATTATTCCATACTTTTTCCGCACCCTGTATACTTAAGAGTATGCACGAACCCTGGTTGCTATGGCCTTATTGTGTAGTGTTTTAGAGGGAGAGAGAGAGAGCACCGAAACAAGAAAACTACTAAATGTACTTTTTCAAGGTTGTGCTGATTCGTCTCTTAATATTGTTTTTTGTTCACAATTAAGACTGGAAATCTGTTAACGAGTTGGATTGTAATTACAAGATTTTATTAATTTCAACAATGGTTAAAACTAAAACATGTTCTGTCCTGATAAATTCGACACCATTAAGAAATCAACTGACATAACCTAACACATACGGTCTATAACAACATCTATATATATATAAATGAATCGCCGTTCGTTAGTCTCGCTAAAACTCAAAAACGGCTTGACCGATTTGGCCCATTTTTTTTTGTTGTGTTTGTAATTGTCAGGACAAGGTTTGTATGAAAGAAAATTTTGGGAAAATGCACCGGAAAAGTCGGAAAATTCGGAAAATCGAAAAGATGATTTTGTAGGGTATTTTTGTATGAGATTTCGTATGTTTTTATATGAGTGTCACTGTGTGACGTTCAGTTTGACAGTTCTGGGGCTCACTTAGGACCAGCAGCGCGGACCGGGCCCAGCTAGTTTAAAATAAAATATTGACGAATGACGATCGAGCACTTATTATACGTTCCTTGTCTCGGATCTCTCTGTCACATGTACTGCAAAATTGAGACCTGCATAGCATAGCAACAAGCGGTTCGGTTCCCCCTTTCTTATGTTTTATTGTACTTCTGATCTCCCGACTTTTTGACTGAATAATTATTTTTCTGGTTCCTCGTGTTTGTTCATTGTAAAAGCTAAGTTTGCCGCGAAAATCAAGCAATCCATTTTTTGCTTTTATAATTGATAAGGTGAAACATTTACGAGTCCCTTATACGTTTTTTTTTGACAAATATGATTTTGAACTGATTTCTTCATATTTTGCTATATTTCTATACGCTATTAAGTAAGATCTCAAACTCAATAATTAACCAAAACGTAAAAACTTTAATATTCATAAACATTCGTTAATGATAACCTAATCACAAATTTGGTTGCATATTTTTTTTCAGCAAGTCATAAACCAGGTTTCAGCTGGTTAGTATCAGTTTTAAAATTGTTGTTTGAAAGCAATTCATTCCGAGAAATGTTTACCAATTTGCCTTGGTTTATTAACAAAACTTCTGTTTTTTATTTGTAATTTGGCTGTTTTTAAATATAATTAGTTAATTACAACGTTTAGGTGTTTTTCTGATTTTAACAAGTTTCTCTCCTCGATCTTTATTTTTTAAATTAAGATATCTTGCTTGTTTTACCTAGTAGATAATGAAATCAATATTTATCTATAATTGTTACGTAAGTAAATACTGTGATCGTGCAGTGTCGTAGATATTTTTATTCACAAATTTTAATAGTGTTATATAAAATTGAAAAATTTTCAAAATATTATAATTGTCTAAAATTTTCAAAACATTTACAATTTTCAAAAATTATAGAAACAAAAAAAGTTTTACTCGCAATTTGTTTAAATGTTAGAAATTGTCAAGGTTTCAAAATTTTTCAAAAATTTATAAAATTTTCGTGAAAGTTTTCCAAAAATTCATTTCATTTCAAAAATTTGCAAAATTGGTATTTTAAAAAATTTACGAAATTTCAAATATATAAGATTCGGTGCCACTAAGAATCACATGAAGACGATTTCGATAGACTTGATGTTTGCGGAGCTATGACCCAAATTATAAACAATAACGTTCTTCTTATAAGGAACATTTGCTTCAGTAATGAATGGACGTTTTTTTAATGGTTCCGTTAATAAACATAACTGCGGTACTGGTGCTACGAAAATCTTCATTTATTTACGGAGAGATTAAGATCTCAGAAAATGAACGTATGCGCAGGAATACTGAGAAATAAAATTGTTGGTCTTTTATTCTTCAAGAAAATTTAAACAGGTAGAGATGTACTTATACATGTTGGAAAATGAAATTGATCCTCTAATTAACTGAAATAATTTAAAGTTTACATTTAGATGAAGAATAAGTGCATTTCCAACACGACGGTGCTCTGCTACATTATGTGATGCGCCTAAGGCAATTTTTAAAACGGTTTTCTGGTCAGTGGAACTGAACCAATAGAATGGCCAGCACGCTCTCCGCACCTGACACCTCTTGATTTTTTTGGAAATGAAAGTATTAGAAATTTATGGGGTCTAAGTGGAACTATATAAATGTCGGTAGCTCAGAGGTTGGGCGCCTAACCTCTAACGATAAAGCTCTGGGGTTCAATTCCTCGCCGAAGCCATCCAGCAATAAACATCTATGCCGCAACCCGCCACTCACATTCCCCAATCTGCTGCAGGCAGCCGTAGGGTTTTAATGCCCGAAGCCTTCTTTGGTATTTGGTCATTTGGATTTGACGTTAAACTGTAGGTCGCTTGTACTTCACCTTAGCGCTAAGGTGAGTACGTGGCAGAGAAAAGTGCCGGAGTCCAGCAGTGGGACGTAGAGGCTGATTACGAAGTGGAACTATTGAAAATATTAGAAATATTTATAATGTTTTTAGTACAGTTTAAATTTATAAACTCATATCAGTAAGTCGTATTGGACACTATTACTAGTATGCAGTGAAGAAAGTAGTGAAAATGTATGTTTAAGCTTAGTAGAATATCTGACACATACCTGGTAACCCCGTCGATTTTTACTGGTAGTTCGTGATGCTCCTATTGAAAGACAACCTTAATACGTTAGTCGCTAGTTAAACTTCACTTTGCTAGTTGCTACACCTGTGCATATCACTGATTTCTTGTGTAATTGTTGTTTTGTGTGGTTTGTGTTTATATGTCATAATAAAAATAACAATAATAGGGAAAATTAAACATAAAGCTTGGACACACAAGTGATGTCAGATTAGGCAATTTTTCCCTAGTTCTGGGGATTTTCTATGTAATAAGGGGAAAAGAGAATTTTTCCTAGTATCTAAGGAATTTTGCTTCTTCTAGAATTTTTCATATTATCTAGAGATCTTGTGCTTTTTCTTAAGCGCACTACATTGCATTTGACGGACGTCCTACAAAATGGCCGCCTGACTTCACTTAGTTGATTGTTCAGAAGCTGGAGTCGTGTACCCCTTCAATTTTTACTGGCAAATAGGGATGTTCCTATTGAGAGACAACCTTAAAGCGTTAGCCGTTAGTTAAACTTGACTCTACTAGTTGCTACACCTGTGCATATCAGTGATTTCTCGTGTAATTGTTTTGTGCGGTTTGTGTTTATATGTCATAATAAAAATAACAATAATGGGAAAGTAAAAACACTCGAACTGTGGAATAACAACACTTGATAAATACAGTACCTTTCCACACAAGTAACTGAATACCAGATACGTATTTCGGCAGCAAAGCTATCATCATCAGTGGTAAACTGACAGTTTCAGTTTACCACTGATGATGATAGCTTTGCTGTCAAAATACGCATCTGGTATTTAGTTATTGGTGTGGAAGGGTGCTGTATTTTTCAATAATGGTAAAAATTAAAGATAAAGCTTGGAAATACAAGTGATGCCAGATTAAGGAATGTTCCCTAGTTCTAGGGATTTTCTATTTAATAAGGGAAACGGGATTTTTCCTAGTATCTAAGGATTTTTTGTATCTTTTAGAATTTTTCATATTATCTAGAGATTTTGTGCTTTTTCTTAAATCAAAATTTCTAATAAAGAACATATAAAATTAATGCTATCAAAAATCTCTAAACACAACATATTTAAGTGTCTGACTATTGTTGTTTATCTTAAAATGTACAATTTTTCTTTAAACTTTTAGTTTATAATTTAAGAAGTTATAATTACATATACTTGTGATTAAAATTAGTTTTAGAATTTTGTTGATTTGTTTAAATAAAGCATTTTAGTCATAATTTGATTTCAATTATAAAAATAGTAGATAATGGTTGGAGAGTTCTGGAAATATTTCTACAAAAGTTATCAACAGCACATGTGAATTTAAAATTGACAATAAATTGTGATATTGCCGTGCTCGGCACAATTGAGTTCGTCAATGAAAGACAGAATTACAGATAATTTTTAATTCACGAGTGGTATTTTCAGAATAATAAGAAAGTATTATCGCAGCCAGTCGGCGTCTAATTGGTTAAGAGCCTGAAAATAAACGGCTGCCATTGGCTGTCAAAATGCGAGTTGAATATTCTCGGAAATTAAAGGGATTTTCTCGCTCAAAATCTAGCTAATTTTATCCTTGCTCATCTGGCAACACTGCGAAAAACTGCATTGACAAAAGCAATGGTGTGTACCAGTGTAAATTCTGCCCCAAGACATTTTGCAAAAATGCTTCTAAAATGAAAACTCATAAAAAAGAAATGTAACCGAGTATGTCTTATATTGTTGCTACTGTACTGGTACTATAATAAAAAAATAAGGCCAAATGTTTTATGTTATGGTGAATGTTGCAAGAGATGTAATTTCTTCAATAAATGCAAAATTTTCAATATTTCCGGATGTATTTCCAAAAATACATTTCCGGAAATTTTACATCACTACAAGGGGTACGTTGCCTGCCATTCAATATTTTTGAATTGGGGTGGCTGTAGTGAAAAATAAAAGTTACTGCTGTCAACGCAAAAGGCAAAACGTGTTTAAGCCATAACTGGGAAACGGATTGTTCGATTTTAATTCTCTTCTTACTGTTAGATAGCATTTTCTATGCGCTTTAATTTGATGTGCCACAAAGAGCATGTTGCCATTTAATATACACTGAGTCTATGAGGTAACCGCCCCCCCCCCCAAACTAACTTTTGAACGACTTGTTATTTTACCACAAAATTTGGTGTGCTGTAATGAAAAATATTCAGCCATAACAAAATGACAATGTTTGAAGATGAAGAAGTCTATTTACAAAAACAAAGAATTAAAGCAAAAAGAAATTAAATTAAGAGTTCGAAATGTTCACCATTCATTTCTTGGCAGATAAAAAGTCGGTTATAAAATTCCTGTCTTACATTTTTATAAGTTTCTGGAGTGATATTTCTGCAAACTTCTGTAATGCGTTGCTCCAGCTCTTCAATTGTTTCTGGACGGGTTCGGTACACTTTCGATTTCAGATATCCCCATAGAAAAAAATCTAAGGGGGTTAAATCTGGGGATCGAGCCGGCCATTCCACAGGCCCCCGCCTACCTATCCATCTTCCAGAAAAATGTCTGTAGAGGAAGTCAGAAACAGGCCTATAATAATGAGGCGGCACACCATCTTGTTGGAACATAACTTTTTCAATATTATTTCCAGCCACCTGAGATATTTCTGGAAAAATTTTGTCCTGCAAATGAAAAAGTGGGCTACTGGATAAAAAAATCAAAACAATTTTGAACTCCATTTGTTTAAAATTCGCCATTTTGTTATGGCTAAGTATTTTTCTTTGAAACTCTTAACAGTATTATACTTCCTTTATTTTCCAGGATTATTTATAGTATCAATAATATGTGAAAGATTTTTTTGAGATTTCTATATTTCAATTGATTCGTTAATATTTATTTAAAAAGTGGATAATGCTAGGATCAGGCGCAGAACTAAAAAACCTTTCAAATGAGGTGTCATTCGACCCTCTTTTTTCTTAAAAAAATTGAAAATGGCGGCCAGCTGCCATTTTGAATGATACAAAAATTAATTATTGGCTAAAAATAGTATTTAATTTTCCATTAAAGTTCAAAAGTTAGTTAGAGGGGAGGGGTTACTTTATAGACAGACGGTATTTGAGTTGAGGTGGCTGGGGGTGAAGGAGTGAGTAGGCACGCAACAATTCTAATGCCATATTGTGGTCCCTTTTGCACCCTGCAACTTCCCTTTTACCGCTGTTCAATATCTTATTTCATTCTGATGTTATTTACGGTGGATCCTTTTAAAAGAGACACCATATAAGAACCTCGCCAGTACAGAGATAGAAGGAAAGTAACATAACGTTAATTTACATAACAACAGTTGTAACAAGCCAGAATACAAAACCTGTAAGATGATGCGGTCAATGTCGACAACTTTTTGTATTACCTACGTTAAATAATAATTTATCCTATATTTAACTAGCCACACGGTTTTAACTGCATAGGAATAATGATTCTGGTACCATTTTCGAAAATTCTTATCTATACTATTTATCTTAACAAGGTTACGCTCGTTAGCGTACCTTTTAAAGTGTATCTGTAGTCTGACATAATAATAAGTGTAAAACACTTAACAGAGGTGTTATATAGGGTTGGGTAAAAGTACGGAACCGTGCAAATACGGCAAATTTGGTTAATTAATTGATTAATGCAACCACACTGCCCAATCTATCGCACATCAGAACAACACAACACGAACCAAGCATATTTGACAACATTACATAACTGTTTAAGCTTCTCACATTCTTTTGTTTTCATGAGCTGCTAGATAACAATTACGTAACATTATTGTTCAATATCTCTAGAAATATTGAAAATAAAGGCATGAAACCACTATACCACTAAACTCGCGAAAAAGAGTTCTATCGATATATCAAAAAATATACAGTGTATTCCATTTAAAATAAAAAAGTTGATATTATTTCCGGCTAAACCGGAAGTCCTTTTAAACCGCCGATACTTTCATTGTATCCGCCGTATATCGGAACCTTTTTGTAGAAAATTTTGTCAAAATCGCGGTTGCCGTATTAAAGATATTTGCATTGTTCCGTACTTTTGCCCAACCCTGTATAGAACTAGCAAAATTGTATCAATATTTCCTCAACTAAAACATTTTCGACTAATTCCCTCTAATACTAATGCTCCAGCATAATATCAAAGTTGTTTCAGTCCGGGCCTGTTTGTTAATTTATTGCGTGTTTGATATGCGTCGGTATCTCATAAAAGACATAACTAACATTTAACTACCGCGTTAACTGTTTAAATTAGCATTAAATATGCATTTTGTGCAGATCTAAGAGAGACATATGTTATAACACACTAGTTTCTTTTATTATTCGATTATTTAAAAGAAATCGCCGAGCAGGCGGAGATTGAAGCATGTTAAAAAATGTATTTTTAGATTTTTACACTTGTATCTTCCTCGAACAAATAATGTATTGTATTAAAAACAATTGTTAGTATTATCCGACATAAATAATTATGATAGTTCAAGTAAGAAAGTATGTACATAGTAATCGTTCGTAAGTCTAACGGCGCCCCAATTTTCAAGAATGTGTGGAAATTGCAAAATAGTACGCCGCCATAGCAAAAAAAATGAAGTTCGTCAGCCAAAACTAAAAAGGCTAGTTAAGGGTGAGGGAGAACATTAGCCTTCTATTCCTTAAATAATGTCAATTTTAAAATTACAATAACTCGTAGGAAGCGTCACACAGAAATTACATTGCGAAAAAACTACATTGTAGCGCATACTACGGTGGCATGGATGGCGTTGACAGGTTTGTTATGACCAAGATGCGGATTTTAATGCACAAAAAAACATTAAAATATACGCATATAACGGGGTGGCCGCGAGAACAGGTAAATACCGACGATTTCAAATTTTTCTGCGTAATATACACACAAAAGTGCATATTACAACATAAAACGGTGTTAATTTGGACTTCCGGTTTAACCGGAAGTGATAGCAATATTTTTGTTTTTAACGGAACACCCTGTGTATCTTTGCATATTTGGATAAACCTTTCAATTTTCTGTACAGCTGTGTGTAATACTTACCTATTAATTTGTTTATTTCTTCGTGACCCTATAATACTTACAATATTATAATTGTTCGTGGGGGATTGGGTCTGTTTTAATAAATAATCAACGGTTTAAATGTTAACAGCTGTTTCGGCTTTTGGCCTTCTTCAGAACTTTAATTCTAAAATAAATATACAGAAAATAAGTTTTTAGGTTAATTATGGATGTTTACTTACCTATTAACATTTAATTTTGGCCGCCAGAGGGCGTTGTTAAAAAACCTTAAATGCCTGGTAATTATATTCATAACTATTTGTTTTTGAGTTTGCTTTGAAAACAAAAAAATAATGAATTCCAAGTTGTATGTTGTAATATGCGTGTATTTGAAATTAATAATTTAAAAATTGAGTAAATGGCCGGTTGTTACCTGTTCTCGCTGCCACCCGGTATATGCACCAAATATATACAAAATATGCACCATTATATGCAAATTAAGCAACGTCTTATGCACAATATGCAAGCATTATATACAAAACTTGCAAGTGAAATCAGTAAACAAAACATTTTTTAAATATTTTTATTAAAAAAGGCGCACGTTGAGAATCTTGCAACATAATATCCATCCATCCATACATATATATATATATATAAAAGCTTAGAGGGTTTTCTTCTCCGGTTCCTCCAGCGGCTACCGCTTCACCAATTTGGACCATTTTTTTTAATGAAAGGTCCCTATCCTCAGATGGAACATGAAACATTTTTATATTTTTATTCTACGTCGATTTTTTAATAATTATTATTTTAATTTATAATATATATGAAAGTGTGCTAGACGGGCTTCACTTGAGGCGACATCTACATTAACCCCGCGTCTCATTATTGGAACTAATGCATCACGTGACGGTTCTGTCAACGCTCAGTCTGTCAGTGCATTGTGCGCTGGGGTAACACTAGTTACACTTAAAATTATTATTTAAAAAGGCAATTTTTAAAAACTAGCTTTAGTCTAGTATAACAATTTAAACTTATACTTAATCTTTATATTTATAGTATTATAGCAATGAATTACAATATGTTTTTCAAGATCTTCAACATGAAACGACCACCTTTTATCAGACAGTATGTTTTTACAAGTGGTAAGGCTCCTTTTAACGTCAACTGAAGTGATTGGCGCATTATTTAAATTATTACCGTCTGTTTAAATCAAAAAGACATAAGGGTTGGCCATGGAAAACAAAATTTCTGTCTGCATGCTTTAGAATTTAAACAAACAAAACATGATGCCACTTAAAATTTTTAGGTTAAGCGTGTAATTTGTTATTTGTAGTGACACTGACAGAGTGATGACAGTTGAATTCTAAAGCATGCAAAGACAGAAATTTTGTCATCCATGGCCAACCCTTATGTATTTTTTATTTGAACATACGGTATAATTGTCCAGGTCTAATTACATGTCATTATTTCACAAGAGTTTTAACATCTTTGTTTTTATGTGTTACGTCTCTTAGTATCTGCGATGCAGTTTTTCCAATGTTGAATTTAACTTGATGAATTGATTTTTTAAACGTTTTTATAAGTTCTACTGAATCGGACAGCAAGACTTCCGTCTTTTGTAATTAATTGATTGTTGTACTTGAAAAACTATAATTGACTTTAAAAAATGCTAATTGTTTTGCAAGTTAAGATTTGTTTATTATAGTTTTGGAATCTATAATACAACTTGAATTGTCTTCTAAATTTAATAATATTAATAATTTTTGGAATTATTTGAATAATAAAGAGCAGCATCCAACCACGTACGCCATTTGGTAAGCAGTAGTCTATTTGGCATTTTTTCTTTGATAAATTGTACTCTTAGGGGCGCTTTTACAAATATTTTTTTTACATTATAGATATATTAAATCGCTTACAATGGAAAACTGATTCCTAATTTTTTCTGCAACTCTATTTACACCATGAGCCAAACAAGTTGTATGTATTAAATTTGGATAAAGAATATTTAAATTTCGCTCTGTTTTTATCATATATGTATGGTGCAGCATCAGATGTCATTAATATTATATTTTTCTGTAGAAACGTTTCCGGCCGAAAAAACTTTGTGACCTTCATTTACAAATCTAGAAATAGTGACACTGCGTTAGTTTTATCTAGTTTTTTCGTGCCAATGAGATAGGATGTACTAGCATTGCATAAATCGAAATTAAATTCTTATTTTTCGTTTAATTTAGATCGAGATCGAGATTTTCGACGTTTACGTTGATGTAAAGCAGTTTTAATATGTTAATTCACTTGGAATTTTGTATGGCATGAAATATAGAACGATAAAATTTCTTTGTTACTTCGAGCCTACATGCATACAGAGTGGCTAGGAAAACCCGGCCACTTTTCTTGCGGCGGTCAAGAGATGGCGCTTTAGTAAAGAAAAATTAAATTAAAATACTGTCAACAACGCAGAATCCAAGACGTTTTAGTTATTAAATAGGCCTAATATTAAATCAAAACAACTAAAACGTCTTGGATTCTGCGTTATTGCCAGTATTTTATTTTAATTTTTCTTTACTAAAGCGCCATCTCTTGACCGCCGCAAGAAAAGTGGCAGGGGTTTTCCTAGCCACTCTGTATTTAATAAATTTGAACATTTAAAAAAGTTAATGATTGCATACCGTATGGCTGCAGACTTTATATTTTTGTTTTCCTGTAGCACCAATTCCGGATAACCTTTTATCAATAATAAAGGCAAGCTGCTGTTTTTTAGCATTTGTTTTTGTATAAACAGAAACACACACAAGGCGAGCCACTGTTTTGCTATTTCTTACAAAGTGGTAGGCACGAAAAACTGAATGAAACTAATATCTGCTACTTTCAAGAAGTGCCGCAATTGCACAATTCATAGAAATGATTGTAAAAATTCCAAAACTTTGATATAACATTTTACCTGATATAATCGGGACATCCGCTCAAGAATACCTAGTAACAGCACGCACTTATTGAAAATCCCAATGTACGTCTCATGTTCTCCCTTTTTATATTTAAAAACTTTAACGTTTTCTTTGCAAATATAGAGAAATATATCTAAATATGCATTTGTTCTAAAAACATCCTCCAAAACCCCAAAATATGCAAATTAAAATTTGGTGCCATTTAGTTGCGTTTTATTAGATATCGATACAAACAGAAGCATTTTATTGACATATCAAAACTATCAAATATGCATTTGCATAAAATCCGTGCCTTGGTTATGACGGAAGGGTCGGGGTTGACGACTTCCATCAGTTAGTTGGTGATTGTTAGTTATATTATGTAACATAAAAGGAGAAATACATTTTTTTTGTCAATTTAGTAACGTTTAATATTAATTTGACAATGTTACGCTAATAGATTATGTCAAAAAGTTAATTAATGTTGTTTACTAATAATTACTATAAATTTTAAGATCAAGAAAAAACGCATGTATTAACATATCAGAAATTAAAATATTAACAAGTAAAACTAGATTCACAATTCAAAGATTAAAATTTACGATAAAACTTAAGATACTGCTGATTAAAATTCAAAACTTGCTACTGCATAAGAGTTCGGAGCGGAATGTTTGCACATACATTGAGACGCAATGATTAATATATGTCAATAGCGATACCGTAAAATGTAGTAAGGGTAGGTAAGGCTACGTTAGAAAGTTTAGAAAATGTACGAGTTATCATATGATTATGTAACATTATGGAACCCGTGGGCAACGCCCCATACTTTTTTTTTGTAATAATAAATAAGCTAATTAAGTAGGGAGCGCAGCTGATCGAAGTCCTAGTTTTATTAATTATTTTGCGATTGCTTTAATTTATTTTAATCGTGCTTTCTTTTGCTTTCTAACTACTTCTTTAGAAAATACAGCTATGTCTTTTTAATTATGTTAAAATAGACTAAATAAACACAACTTTCGTCAATACTTTTTATATAAATTCAATGTTTACAAGTAACCAAGATACAAACTGAAAATAAAAATAATAATAATAATAACTGCCTTTATTTCCCGCAAAAAAAAACAATAAAAAAATATAAGAAATAAACATGCTGTTAAATAACAACATCAATAAGTATAGGCACATACAAGTAAAAAGTAAAAATAGAAACTTGGGGAAATCTCAAGGTGCAAGCTCAGGTACAATGCTTGATCTTCCTCTTGGACCTTGAATAAGATGAAATATTTATACTTAGAACCAAAAATTAACTAAAAGAACTTAATCCTAATATTCTGCAATTGGCACGGCGGAACTTACAGCATGTACTTCTAAAAAATAAAACTAAAGCTTACCAAGTAGATATTCAGTCTAGTGAACCAGTATTGGTATACTTATATTATTAATTTCTGTTAATTTAGAAAAACATGAATCAGCTTTCAAAAAGAGCTGTTTTATGATGAGATGGCGTAATGGTGTGTTTAAATACAGAGCCTTCATTAATTACTGATACCCACGTGACCACAAAATATAGGCAACTCAACTTACACTGTTGGTTACCTTTTATCAAAAAATTCCCAAGCCGTTTGTTAACTTATCAAGACTTGCTTGTTTACATACATAACCTCACTTTGGGTGTTGACAGTGACACTTACAGGGAATTTTTAGTTACCACGAGTACCAATCCTGAACTGACTTTAACATCTAAATCTAAAACTCCCTAAGTCAATTAACGAAGGCTCTGTATAATGCAGAAGAAACACTCGAACTGTGGAATAACAACACTTGAAAAATACAGCACCCTTCCACACAAGTAATTAAATACCAGATACGTATTTTGACAGCAAAGCTATCATCATCAGTGGTAAAACTGTCACTGTGTCAGATGATGATAGATTTGCTGTCGAAATACGTATTTGGTATTAAGTTACTTGTGTGGAAGGGTGCTGTGTTTCTCAGGAGTTTAAATATAATGTCAATATTGTGAACGTGTGCCCCAAAAGAAATTATTTTCAATAAATAAATTCGAATTTTCTCAGTGACTATTTTATGAAACAATGTTGCTGTTAATAATTTTTTTCTGTTTGCCATAGACAGCCAACCGAGTTCAATTAGCTTATGCGATAAATGATCATACTTTTGAATGCCAAAAATAAGTCGCAATGAAGCATTCTGGACTCTTTGATATCGGTTAGTCGCATCTTGAGTAATACAAGGACCATAAATCTCGGCGCAGCATGTAAAGTGAGAAAGAACTATACTTTTACAACGAGTAGTTTTGATTTTGATTGGTAAATACTGTGTGTGTCGATAAATAAATTTTAGGTTTATGTATTCCTTTTTAATGTACTTTGTGATTGGAAAGTTAAATCGAAAAGTATTGTCAACAGATTGTGAGCTTTATTAACTATTGGGATTGTAGTACCTCCCACTGCCAATTTTACACTCCTAACACGTGTAAAGATTTCTTATTTCTAAATAATAATACTAGAGATTTGTTGGGGTTAAGTTTCAATAAATGTTTATCTGAAATGTTAGCAATATTACTTAAATCTTGACTAGTGTTACCCCAGCACACAATGCACTGACAGACAGCGTTGATAGGACCGGCGAAATGTCAAGTCACGTGATGCATTAGTTCCAAAAATGACACGCGACGTTACTGTAGAGGGCGCCCCAAGTGACGCGCGTCTAGCCGACCGTCATATATATTATAAATTAAAATAATTATTATTAAAAAATCGACGTAGAATAAAAATATAAAAATGTTTCATGTTCCATCTGTGGATAGAGACCTTTCATTTAAAAAAAAATGGTCCAAATTGGTGAAGCGGTAGCCGCTGGAGGAAGGGGAGAAAAAAACCCTTTGTGCTTTTATATATGTATGGATATGGATGGATTACTATAGGATTGTTATTTATCTGAACCTGTTTTGTTAGAATATTTTTTCCCTGCACACTTACGAAGATTTTGTCAAAGTCATTAAATAGAGAATTTTATTACCTTCATTTTTATACAGGGTGTTCGGAAATTCTTGTTTCCTATCAAAGGGGCGTATTGTACGTTTAAAAACAAGCCGAAAAGGTTCCATGAACATGTTTCCAAAATAGTTACAGGGGGTTGAAGATTACCTGTAAGATGCAGCTGTTCTTAAATAAATGTTGATTGCTTTGAGCTAGGTACTTCAAATTTGATATAGCGTCACCATTAGCAGGTTGCTATATACTCTGAACTGGTTATTTCAAGGTCACGTCACTACTCTTCAGATTAGGACCTTGAGATAATCAGTTCCACTAAACCGATAACAATAAAAATTACACAGTATGTAGCAACTTATTAAGAATAACTCCATATCAAATTTAAAGTACCTATCTCAAAGCGATCAACAGATAAACAAAGCTGCATCTTAGAGGTTATCCTTAACTCTTTAGAGACGCATTTTTGGAAGCATGTTCATAGAACTTTTTCAGCTTATTTTTAAACGTACAACTTTTATTGGGAGACAAGACTTTTCTAACACCCTGTATAAAGAAAAAATAATGTAATCGATCATATTAGTATTATACATGAAATTGAAGGTAATACATTTCTCTATTTAATGATGTTATAAAATCTTCGTAAGTCTGCAGGGTAAAAATATTCTATCAAAACAGGTTTAGACGAATAACAACTTTTTGACTGTCACATATTTTTCGGTTTTCAGTGGAAGAGTTTTAAATTACCTACAATTTGATACCACGCCCGTCGTGATACCTCTGTAAATAAAAATTTTACTCGCCTGGGAAGTTTTAGGTGGCGGACCCTGTATAATGAACACCTAAATTTCTTGTTTCTAGTAGTGGGGGCCTGTCTTCACTAAAAGTTGAGACAGGTGGAAGGGATTCGGATTTAATATAGATACTTGTAGTTATTCAATAATATTGTATAACATTTTGTAACACATTTTTGTAAGTCTGTATTGCAAGCGCACGTATTCTCAACCCGTTTGTCATCGAATTCCGCTGACAGGCTTAATATGCGTCCGCCTCGGAGGTCCCTTTGCCAATGAAGGCACTAGCGTCTGGCGAGTTCGCCTAACAGCCGATCCTACCTCATTCGAACTTTCATTACTTGCGCACCTCCTTGGCATGCAGCTGGAATGTCTATAAAGCTACCGCCCGAACTCGCCGTCAGCAGAGATCGTAACCGTCCTTAATCACACGCACGTGTTTTAAAATTTAAAACGTCAGTTTAAAACGTCACCAGACGCTATAATGAAGGCTGCCAGCACAATGCGTTCTAATCTTACAACCATAGCGTGTATACCTAATTTGTATATTTGCGTCGTAAACTATACTGGTCCGATACTACATATCAGTACATAGGAACAGGCGCCCTATATAATGGTGTCCGGTAAATTGTCCGAAAAGCAATTGTTCGACAGCAATTGTTCGAAAAGCAATTGTTCGAAAAGCAATTGTTCGAAAAGTAATTGTTTGAAAAGCAATTGTTCGAAAAGCAATTGTTTGAAAAGCAATTGTTTGACAGCAATTCTTGGAAAAGCAATAGTTCGACAGAAATTGTTTATTTAACAGGTTTTTGACGCAGCAATTGTTCAAAACGACAGTTTATTGAAAAGCATGTCTGACAGCAATTTTTTGGCAGCAAATTAAAACATTTTACAAACTCAAAAAGAGTTGTATAATATTTATTTAAAATAAAATCATTGTCAACAAATTGCAGAAATGCCGTAACGTTGCATACCGTCGCGAAAGTTTACAATGATCGAATTATAGACTTGCATTTTTTTTGTTTATGGAAGCTCAACGATTTCCGATTTCGCTAATGTTTCATATATTTGCAAATATTTTAACGGCAGATAACGGAAAAACAACAAAAAAAGTTGAACTTAATATTTCTATTAATTTTTTGCTTCACTGAGAGCTGTCTCATATGGTGTGGGGGAGGGGGGATCACGTAATACATTCTTCCGAAATTTTAGATTTTTTTTGTTTTGCGAATTGCCATGAGAGTCTAGGCGTTCTCTCAAGATGGCCAAACACTTTCCACACACCTCGAAGGTAAGTTCCACATATCAAAATAATAAAAAAAAATAGTAAAAATAAATATGAGTTCGGAAACGCTTCCTTTTCGAGTTACGGCCTCTGGAAGTGAGAACAGTCTACTGTTGCTTCTTCCGGAGGTTGTAACTCTATAAGGAAGCATTTGCAAACCCATATTTATGAAATTTCTTTTTATTGCTTTAATGTGTAGAACTTATCTCCTGTTTCTACGCATCTTTAAGAAACATGCAGACCTTCATGGCAACTGATTTTTCACTAACATGAATTATCTCGAAAGGAATTAAATATAGCAACTTTCAACAAGAGTTGATTTTGTGTATTTTTGTATGAAGAATAATAATTTTTATAGACAAAACTTCAAAATGCGTAGTTAAGTTTTATCGCATCGGTAATAAAAAAAAAAACAAAAAAATCCTATTGTCGTATTTACGTAACCACGTTGGTAACCACCTTACGATCATAGCAACTACAATAAAATGACACTTAGTAAAATAATTTTGGTTGTCCACAATGTTTAATTCATTATATTCTCTTACTAATATGATTTGTGTTATGAGTAATTATTGATGATTTATTCCCGTTAAAACCGAGCAGCACATTCAGCTCGTGCGTTCGCGCTCGTTAAATCTGCAGCTCGGTTTCAACTTGAAAATATCATCAATAAATAATAATCATATCACTTGTTATTTTAGGGAGTGAAAACATTACGTGATTACCCCCCCCCCCCCCCATATGAGAAAATTAATAAAAATACTAAGCATTTTTTTTTTCAAAAAATCATTGAATTTGACTGGCTTCTAGGAACATGAAGATGAAGTCACACATGCCTGTTTTTTTGGGGGGTTTGTATTGACCTAACAAGGCACCAATTCCTATTTCCACCCCAAGCATTTGTAAGTTCTAAAAAAAATTATTTGCTCCGCCCGCCCTATTGTACATATTTGGCCATGGCCTGCTACAACGTAATGATTTTTGTGTTTTTTTCTCATAAAAATCGCAATAGTATTAAATATTTACATAGTTGAAAAGAGAATTGAAAAAAAAATAAGATAGCGATAAAAAAACATATAGCTGTCATTAAAAAAAACAAATGAACATCGCTGCATTGAAACAGTTGAAGGTAGTCAACAACCCAACGCGTCAGAACGCGGAGCCAGTTCTACTGTGTAACTTTTGTTTAGAACATTTTTTTCTACGTGTCATATAAACGCAATTAGGATCAAATATACAGATAAGAGAACAGGCCTGTAGCCAGAAACTAATTTTAGGGGGTGCTCGTGGGATTACAGGGGGGTCAAATATTTTTTTTTCGCCAAAAACCTAAATACAGCCTTTATATATTTATTATAAACATTTAAAAACAACGATAAATATGTTGACTAACATACAAAACAATAATTAGTAAAGTTGCAAACGCCTGTTACGCTTGTTAATCAATTTTCTGTAAAAATAGCATCTATGTCGATTTTGTGTGCGTTCCTTCTCAAATGCAAGCAGGATCAAATCTGCCATTTTCTGTGGCACATGTCTATTCTTTGGGGGCGATTTATTTGAGTTAGCGTTGAGAAGGTGGATTCGCATACTACAGTGCTGCAAGCAAAAGTCCTGGCTGTAGTCAAGAGATTATAAGTATCCTCAAAGGCCAACCCTTGATTATATATTTCTTGGAATACAGAACCAGTCGCCTTTCTTCCTCTCCCTTGTCGTTGATGATCTTTACTTCACTTTTCCTTTTATTTTCTGTAAATTGCTTGACAACTTTGATCTCTTCTACTGATGGAAGCTTTATTCCCAATGACGATTCCAAATATATCAATTTATTTAAATCCATTTCATCTTCAACCGTGGAAATAGTTTCCAACAATTCGGACTACCTATAGATGGGGATGGGGATGGGACAAGGACTACCGTCACGCGGTGACCGCGCTATCGAGACTTGGAGAATTCCAGTGCAATATTTAGTTATTGCAGAAAAATGAAAAATCCTTTTTTTAAATAAGTCCTAAAAAATGGTCGTAATGTTGGTAATTCTCCAGGGGGTGCTCAAATTTTTCCAGGGGGTGCCAAGCACCCCCTGGCACCCCCCTAGCTACAGGCCTGTAAGAGAACTGCCTCACTCTGTATATACGAAATTACCCAAGCTCTTGTAAAACCACTTGTTTACACAGAAATCCACAACAATTCGCCACGCGCACTATGTCGTAAAAAAACCAGACCTATTAATGCAATACATAATAAATGTTGCGGATGGTGTAATGAAAATGCACACGTGTGATAAAGCCAATCAATATTTATGAATCCAAAATTATGTTAATTATAAAATCCGTTCAAATTATCAAAACCAGAAATCAGACAGGAAGTGGGAGATTCGCGATAACAATACATTGGCGCATCTATGAGTTGGTGTTTTTTAATAATAACAGAAATACGTTTTTGTTTTCGCCGAACCGTTCCGTTTCCGTTTGTTTCCCAAAAGATTAAACTGGAAGCCTGTAGGCGTCAAAATATGCGCTTTAATAATAAAATAAGTTAAGCGAATTATGAAACAAGTTAGCGAAGAAAAATAAACAAGTTTGTTAAATCAATTTCGCTGGACTTCGTCTATGAATTTGTTTATTGAATATTGTAACCTAAATATTGACCAGGAAGTTAAAAGATAAAGAAACGGCCACTGACGTCTACAAGTCGTCTAGAGAACATTATTATTGACAATAATAGACACAATTAAAACGATAAAAAAAGGGGGGCACGCTCTTTCATTGACGAGCAAAGTTTGCAATTAGTTCATAAATAAACAAACAAACAAATATGATTAATGTATTGGTATCAGCGAGCGAGTACTGGATTTATTAAAAATAAAATAGATGATAGAACTATCGTACAGTGATTGCAACAGAAAAGTTAAATGACATTGACCACACGCTTACAACCAAGTAAATGGTGACAAGCGAAAAGCGGGTTAACGTCCAAGTCGGGAGACATAGGCGGCGCTGTGTTCTTACTAAAAGGGGTGCTAGGGTAACTGACCTTGATGATCATTCACCTCGTGCCTCTTTCTTCGTTTTCATATTTGAAAAAAAAAATAAGTTATTGAAACCGGTGCATAATGGAGAAAAGCTTTTTAAATATTACATACAACAACATAGTCAAGGCAGTACATATTCATTATACATACAGCAACGCGTTGCTGAACTACTTTCTGAATTAATACGAAATCTGTATGAACAGAAGCACCAAGGTTGCTGCTTCAATTTATTGTAAACATTCGTTGAGATTAGCGTAATGGCGCGGCGGCGTGCTCCTAATAATATTAATATTTCATTAAAGACCTTGTGAAGGTCTTTTTTATAAATCTAAATGTTATTGCAGTAAAAGGGAAACGTACTAGCAAAAAACTGCACAGTCCTTGATACATTTGCAAGTTGCGGACTACGATTTCTAATTTTGTACAACGTATTTTCTATTACAAGGAGTTTATAATAGTTTTAAAAAAACATTCTTGAATTTATATAATATGGATTGTCTAATAGTTTTCCACAGTTACTAATGATTTTTTTGAGTTTTCAAGGATTTCTCATAATTTACGTTAAAGTGTAGTAAAGAAATTCAAGAACGTCTAGAATTACCATGATTGTCATCCTTGAGAACGAACAGGAAGATTTAAATTTTTTTTATAGCAACTAATTACTAACTACTCTGTTTTCGTCCAAAAATAGGAGAAACACGTTCATATACAGAGTGAGTTGTTTAAGTATCACTTTTCTATTATTTTCTGAGGAAGGGAAAAGGGAAATCGGTGTTGGTTCATTCCCGGTGAAGGGGCGGGCTGTTGTAGTGGGTCTTTCGGACTCCGCACCGGAGTCCTACGCCCCTCTTTAGCCGAGAAAGAATGGGTTAAAACAAGGAATTTCGATAGAGGAGGTTTTCCGCGGAATGTACCGTCCTAGTATTCACCTTTTGGCTCAGGAAAACTACGGAAAACCCTGAGCCAGGACAAGACAGTCGGGCCGGGCCTGGAATCGGTTAACCGCGGAGCCGCCTCTCTCGGTTCCTAAAAACGTAATGAGCTACTTTATGCTACACTCCATTAGCGTCTAGCCGCTGTAATACAACAGCCATTCCTACGGTTGAACTTACGCAGTTACTATGTGCGCACGCATTCAGGCACTGCTCTAGAGTTTTAGCGATATCCTGCAAATTCGAAGTGGCACACATGGAAATGCGGGTGTACTGCTTTTTACTGCATAAATGGTTGAGGGGTCGAATCTCGGTTGGGGCCAAAATTGTTTTTTTTTATATTTAACTGCTTTTTTTTAAAACAACGTTGTTAGTTTTTACTATCTAGCCGAGGTTATGGTTAAGAGCAGTTATATTTTTAAAGAAAAAATACGAAAACAACGTTGCATTTGCTCACTGAGATTGACTGCATACTAACTGCGCAAGTCCGACCGTAGGAACGGCAATAACGCCTAGTCGCTTGGACTTACAGCCAATCCTACCTCACATGACTTGCGCACCTCCTCGGCATGCAGCTGGAATGTGTGTAAACCACAAGTTCGTAGTGGCACAGATGGATATGCGGGTGTGTTCAGGTGTACTGTTTTTTACTGCATAAGTAGTTGTGGGGTCGAATCTCGGTTGGGACCAAAAATTTTTTTTTTTATTTTTAAAACACTGTTGTTGCGTTTTGCTGTTTACGCGAGGTTATTTGTTAAGAGCAGTTATATTTTCAATGAAAAAATACGAAGACAAATTTGCATTCACTCACTGATTGACGGCATACTAACACGCAAGTCTGGTAATAAATTAAAAAAAAAGGATTTGTTGTTTTCTATTGAATGCAATTTATTAGTAATGAAAAAAATCGGCTATAACAATGCAAATCTTGATTTAAATAATACACTCGCACATATGCGAGCCAATATTAGACGATATTGCGCAATTCAGGATCGGCTGTAAGGCCAAGCGTCTAGACGCTAGTATATAATTCGCTAAGCAGAAGAAAATAAAAATCTGCGTAAATGTAAATTGTTTATCAGTTTCAGTAGAATAAAATTAATTGTAGGGTTGTTTGTAAGATGGAACAATTTAGAGGTGATACTTTGCCACTTTCCCAAAAACCAAACAATATTTTTTTGCATTTATTAGCATGTTCATAAGAAGCACTTTAAAATTTTTTGGCTTCTAAATTCTAATTACATTTACATTTGCATAGACGGCATAAATCCGAGCATAAATGTAAGCGAGGACGATGTGTCACCACCTGTGTAAGTACTCAGTGTGGCATTTATAAATGTTTTCTAAGATTATAAGATCTAGAATTGGGGGATGCGGAAAGTTTTGCATCGATATTCGATACTCAAAAAATGGTATCGATTGGGCTTATCTTTCTGTGAGATCAAGCTTATCAATCTGCATACCTTATCGATAGGTATCAATATGCACATCTTATCCATACCTATCGATGAAAGGATACATTGACGCAGTTCGAAATTGCAACTAAGATCGCTGGATATGGGACTTTCCCCAATAGTTTTGCATATTTCCATTCTTTTAATGTGTGCCGTATGTCTTTTCTTTAGAATCTTCTACGATCTTTTTTGAGATTTCTTAAGATTAAATAGCATTTTTGAAGATATTAAAAGAGGTTCCATTTGAGGTTTACTTTTATTTATATTATATGTCAATGATTTGCCACTCTCTGCGGACATCCCATCAGTTTTTCAGTTCGCCGAAGATACTTCATGTATTATTTCAGCATCATCCATTGGGGAACTTTCTAAGTTAGGTCATAAAAATTGGCAATTTCCTTACGTTTCAATTGCATATTGCAACAAATATGCCCAACACCGTTTGCTATATCATACGCAACATTCGTCAGTCGGTTTCTCACGATGCATTAAGAATATATTACTTTGCTCACGCGCAATCAGTACTATGTTATGGATTGATGTTTTGGGGTTCTTCGACTTTCGCCAAACGTACGTACTTTTGTTGCGTAAACAGAATCATAAGATGTATGCACAATATCAGTTACAGAGAACCAAGTAGACCCCTTTTTATTAAATCGCAAATTATGCTTCTCCCTTCATTATATATTTTATAATTAATACTGTATGTTAAACATTTTTTAGACTATTTACTAATAATTGTGATATGTATCCGAACCTAAATGTCGAAATTAGATCATCGAAACAACTACGAATTCCACCACATAATACGGCGTTTTTTTGAAAAACGGGCTAAATACCATGCTATATAGCATATAATAAATGCTCTCCTAGACAACATAAAGAAATTACAAATCAGGTCGGTTTTGGGAAGAAGCTTATTTATCAGAGAAATGCTTTTTATGATTTTAGAGATTATGTAACTCTCTGAAATTTATTGTTTTTATATATATTATGTAAACCATGAAGTGACCATGTCAATATCCTGCAGATCTATGACAATCAACATTATTAGTATAAATAGTATTACATATTATTACAATTTATTAATAAGATAACACTGAATGTGAAATTTAAATGGATACCAGTTGTAGGTATTAACATTAAAGTAAATGCTCACCATTTTAAAGCACAACAACATTCATAATGACCTAAGTATTAAAAATTAAAAAAATATTTAAATAAATACCAAACAAACAACTGTATGAAACACTTATTGACGAAAACTACTCAAATTGATGCTCCTTGGGTATGCTATAAACAAACGTTACAAACTTTTTTTTGTTTCTATGGTTACGTTGTGAGATCTATGAGAGTTTACAACTTCCAGTTTATGTACGATCCCAAATCGTGTATTTTTCATTAGGATTTTACCGAATAGTGATTTTATCGAACTTTATTCGATTTGAGGGCATCTAGATAGTCATTCGGTTCTTTTTATGAGGGTTATTGTACAATGTACATCCACCGCTTGTTCAAGAATTATCTTCATACAGACCAGTGCCCAGACCAAAGGTTGGCACCTGTGTCTCAGTACCGACGGTCTGGGGGAATATGTGAGAAGATTCCTCCTCTTCTCTATGAAACCTACAATTAGGGTCATTAACTTCCCACATAGTGTTGCGGTGTTTCTGGAAAGACTATGACCAGGTAATGTTCTAGAGCTTCAATTGGTGCAATTCTGGATGTAAAATTTAGTTGATTTGAAATTAAGAACGAGTACAGTTTTCAATTTCCTGCATTACAGTAGGGGGCTGCTTGGGACCGAGAAAGGGCTAACGTGAGCTTCTTCTGACTTCCTATTCACTAATGTTACTGTGTCCCGACACCCAAAGTAGTTTCGCTCAATTATTATGTGTATAAGTTTACCTAGGACCTGGGCGACAGTCCCTAACCACCATTGAACTGCTTACGACAGATCAAATTTCTTTGAGGGCCGCTTAGCTATCGGAACGTATCTAGATATTGCAGGAGTAACCCCTTTGCAGATTCTTCTGAACACAGGCTAAGTTAGCTAAAATTTCTGAATGGAAAACTGTGGCGAACCCTCCAAAGACATATAAAACTTTGCCCTAGGCCTATCGCCGGAACTGCCCAACGCATTCAATCAGTCTGTGAACTAACCTAGATCCGCACGCTTCAGAATTTCCCCAATTTTGACCCAGTCCACTTTGTTGGGGTTGACAATCTTGAATGGTTTAGAGAAAGAGGTGGCTTGTAGTCATTTCTCTGTTTCGATGATTTTGTTGTGTGTTAAAAAAACCGTACAAGCTTATAGCCCTTTTGTTATTAGCTTTAGTAAACTTTTCGGAAGTATGGTTTAGGACCATATTTTCTACACAACTGTGTACCAAACGCGATCTCATACTTCTGGAAATATAACCGAAAGTGGCAGCATCTTTCCTTTTTTAATAGAACACCCTAGAAGGAAAAAAGAGTCTTCTAATAGAGACACATTTCCTTGGGTCTCAAATAGCAAATGAAGTGGACGCGGAAAATATACAGGCCAGGGGCATGGTAATAGTAATCATATCCAACAAAGAAGCCTGGTGTATTTTCACAAAAATCTTCACTTCACAGAAACTAAAATGGGCAATCAAAACGTTCAAGCTCTTTAAATCCCTCGAAGAGGATGGAATCTTTCCTGCCCTACTACAAGAGGAAATTAAACTATTAACACCATTGTTAATAAAAATCTTTACGACAAGTTTTGCCCCAAGATATACACCTAAAAGATGAAGAATGGTAAAAGTTATCTTCATCCCAAAGGCGGGACTGCGACCTAGCGAACAGCCCTTTAGATCAATCAATCTTACCTCCTTTCTCCTTCATATGACGGAGAAGGTAGTAGGCATCATTAGGTATGATGATCTGGAAAATTATCCTCTGCACCACAACCAATTCGCATATAATATTGAAAAGGCAATCGGCGACAAGGAAGCTTTGCTGTACATATTTATAGACGTCGAAGGAACCTTCAGTAATAGGTCGTACGAATCTATAGAAAAAGCAGCAACAAAGCATGGCATTGAGGCACCCACAGTAGGCTAAATCAAAGTCATGCTGCAAAGTAAGATAATGTCTACAACAGTGGGGACCGAAAAGCTGTCAGTAACTGCAGTTAGGGGTTGCACACAAGGTAGGGTACTTTCCCCACTCCTATGGTCACTAGTACAAATTGGCGAAAGAAGCTAAATATTGAGGAATTATGCTGAAGCAAAAACTTAATTAGAACACACACCTAAATAAAACCCTAGAAAGAGAGACATTGGCATTATGCACTTGCCAACCTATCTCTAGGAAAACATGGGGTTCATTCAATTTAGCCTTTTTTTACCTATTAGTAAGAATGGAGGCAATAGATAGCGCCTACAGACTGCAAATAAAAGACAACATTCCAAGCTGTCTTGGTGGGCACATGGAAATCCTTAGAGAAATGAAAGAGGAGCCTGCATTCAACATAATTAAAGATAGAATGAATTCAAAATATGATTTCGAAGGGCAATTTACTACAATCCTCACAAAAAGAACTGAATGGCAATCTAGATGCCTTCAAATCGAACAAGGTTCGATAGGATCAAAAACAGAGAGGTAAGCATTGAAAGAAGTGCCTCAGCGGCAGACAATGCATCTTATCAGACAGCCAGGGCATGTAGTAGTAAAAGGCAACGAAATTGGAGGCAATTGCAAGAAAAGTTGCTAAAGCAAAATTTGACTTCGAGAGGCAATTTACTATAACCCAACGGGCATACCGCGTACTAGGCCTGAGTGTTGCGGCTTTTCGCAGTGGCGCCGCGGCATAAGAAGAGTGGGCCGAATAAACGGCCTAGATAAACAGTATAAAATTCTAGCCAACGGCAGTGGCGTTCCATTGTCTCCCTGGAAACTTTAACAAATTAGTCATTTACTAAAATTGAACAACATCTAAAAGTACATTTTTGAAAAGAACCTTGTTGGGAATTAGTAAATATTTATTTAAATATACATGATTACACTAATCCTAATGATGCGCATTACCTACAAATGGGAATAATAGCAAATTTTACCTATACATAGTTTAGATGACCCTTAAACGGCTTCAGTTATCTCTCAACTGTCCTGCAGTGCAACAATGGTGCTTGAGTTCGTAAAAAGCCAAAAAGGCAAGGATATGCTGTTGTATAACGGATTTATACATAAGGAGCGTATAATCGACGAGAAAATTATTTGGAAGTGTGCCCGTTATAACAAGTGTAAGTGTCCTGGAAGAGCTCATACTTTAGGGAACGAGGTAGTGAAGAGCGCTCATCACAACCACGTTCCTGATGCTGCAAGTGTAGAAGCAAAGAAAGCTGTGACGTCCATGAAGAATATGGCTAGAAACATACAACAATCTACTCAGGCCATTGTGGCTACTGTATCCGAGGAAATCTCCGTTGCTTCGGCTACACAACTACCAACAGTATCTTGTATGAAGCGAACTATACAGAGAGTTTGCAACGTCCAAGAAGCTGTTCCTGCCAATCCTAGAAACTTAGAAGAACTCGACTTTCCTGACGAATATAAAGAGACCAGTGATGAAGAACCTTGTCTTGTTTGATAGTGGTCCAGGTGAACAAAGAATTCTTTTGTTTTCGACGGAACGCAATTTGGCCTTTATGCAACGATGCGACACTGGTATGCCGACGGAACGTTTAACACAACACCACTATTGTTTAATCAAATATACACAATTCATGAAGTCCAGTACAGCAATGTAATTCCCACTGTGTACGCATTACTACCAAACAAAACGAAGGATACATACACCCGTCTTTTTCAAGAATTGGAAAGACTTCAACCAGGAATGCGACCACAAACTATCATGGTAGACTTTGACAGAGCTGCTATCAACGCTTTCTCTGTAGCTAGGATATGTGGGTGCTTTTTCATTTCACCCAATGTATATGGAGACATATCCAAGGGGCAGGTTTACAAGCTCAGTACAGGGAAAATGCTGATTTCGCTCTACACCGAAGACAACTGGCAGCACTTTCGTTCATCCCCGAAGAAGATGTCATTGGTGCATATGAAGACCTGATGGAGAGCAATTTCTATGTGACAAATGAAAATTTACTGTTGCCCATAACCAATTACTTTGAGGATACTTGGGTAGGTCGTCTGGACAAAAGAGGACGAAGAAGACCGCCGTTGTTCCCATTGAATTTATGGAATTGTTACCAGTTGGTTGAGGAAGATATACCAAGAACAAATAATGCGGTTGAAGGGTGGCATAACAGCTTTTCATCAATTTTCAGCGGCGCCCATCCGAACACATGGAAATTTATAAAAGCGTTGAAAAAAGAAAATAGTTTAAATAGAATACGGAGTGGCGCCACCACAGAAGAGGGTATATAAAAACACTGCCCAACGAATTAATAATATTGTTGCGGAATATGCGAATAGGCCTATTTTAGAGTATTTGCGCGGGGTTGCCTACAAGTTTCAATTACAAGTGTAACGTTTTCAATTAAGTGTTCATTTATATATTTTTAAATATTTGATGTATTTGTACGTATTATCATTTTATGAAATTAAATTTATATTAACAAGTTCAAATATAATAATTATTAATAATTAACTTAGTATTATTCTAAATTCAAATTTCAGGAATTTTATAAGGACGCGTCCATTCGTCGCGCGTCCTTTTGTCGCGTGCGCCCAATTGTCGCACGTCCTTTTGTCCGCGTCCTTATGTCGCGCGTCCTTTTTTTCCGCGTCCTTTTGTCGTATATTCATTTAAACTTGTTAACATTTATATTCACATTAAAAGAGAAAATATTGTCGGTTTTTACTCACATTCACATTGATATTATTTGTATTTATGTGGTTTAAGCCGTTTAATTTATCATTATGACAATTTCGACATATGTTTTTCGTAAAAGTATCCTTTAAACTTTTCGTTTAAAAGCTGATCAACGAGATTTTCCATATTTAATGCAAATTTGCAAACTACGTATGAAATAAATAATCACACAATAGCTCCACGCTGGACGTGAATTCCGCTGACCGACGCTAGTAATTTATAGACTACCGAACCGAGGCCGTGCTTTTTCAATGCTTAAAACGTTCTTTAATTACCACTATTTCTTTCCATCTGATCGATGCATTATTTTATAAATGTACATGCAAACGTATTAAGAATAATAGACTGGCTAATTGTGTCTAACCTGCAACAATTCGGCCAGATAAGCAGGGCCTCGCGTAAACAAAACGGTGTTTTAAACGCTTGTTTGTTTATTTGCGGTCACTTTGTTTTAGAACTATTCTGCTATTGTTGCTTTAACTGCAAGTGAAATTTGATTACATGCTGGTTAATACATTTACTCCCACTTTTTGTTTGGCCCCCAATTTTTAATGTTACGCGGTGGTGTTAAAAAGTAAAAATAAAAACTGTACGTAAAAGTAGCTTTTTTTTATTGAAATTTAGAATTTGATTTTTTATATGAAAAGTTATGGGTAAGCACTACCTACCCTGCCTAATAGGATAGGCCGCCACTGGCCGTAGGAAACAAAAAGGCGAAATCAATTTAACGCTAAAAACAGTATTTTTATTTACAAGTATTACTATAAATTTGGATTTCATATAAACTAAGCTACGTAAGTGCCTTTTTGGGTGTCCACCACCGCGCTGAATATTTCTTTTGCAATAGATCGTGTTCAATGAACTTTGTAAATATTATCAGAGCAAACAGTACCTATATGTTGTTATTTAAGAAATAATCGAATACGAAAAATACCAATGGACCAAAGTTAATTGCAATCATCGTTTAGGAAACATAAATAAAGCGTAATAAAACGAACTTGTAAATACAGCGTCAGAATGAAGCACTGATTCCTTATTAATTTTATTTTAAATTCGATTATTAAAATAACTCGTGGTTATCATTGAAAACGGAGCCTTAAAATAAACATGCTTTTTAGATTAATTAAATGCCGCAATTTTATCAACAACACAAGAAATTAATTAGTTTTTTTTGGGGATTAATTTAGATAGATGGAACTATAATTAACTTTGTTAGTTTTTTTAAATTTGAACACACGAAGATTTATTACTTATATCTATTAATTTATTTTAACTGAAATTTTAACTTGAACACATAAAAAAAGAATAAAAAGGTAGTAGTAACATCTATAGCATATTTAAATATTATAAAGCATAAAATTCCGACCTTTTTAATTATTCAAACCTTAAAAAACCTCAAATACGGTCGTACCTTTTTAGCTTCAATCTCAATTGCGTTTAAACTACCAGGCACAACTCTCAAGATCCACACTAGAGAAAAACCTTGTAAATTAAACAAATTATTTTTAAAACTTATTTTACAATATCTTAATTATGCGATTAATTCTGCCAAGTCTGAGGTACTTATTCGTTAATAATAATTCCATGAATGTAATATTTTGTCAGAAGAGTTTAAACTTTTAATACATATAGGTGTGTGGAGTAATTGATGTAATTGCGAAAGCTCAAGCTGAACGGTAAACTTGTATACACACAACTCTTGACCTTTTTGGAGGTGAAGATACGAATTGAAAATTACAAATAGCCAATGATTTAGAAATTCAAAACGCGTGATGTTCAGCTGGTTAAAGTCAATGAGGTGATCATCGTTTGTGACTTTCAGTTGCAGATAAAGTTTAAAATAAGTGATGGTTCTATTATGAAATATTCTTGCATCAGTTTTCAACTGTGGAAAAAAACTAAATAGGTAGTGGTAGAGATTTTTCATTCGCTCTAGAATTAAATTCTACAATTTCAGAGTAAATTCATTTTTTGTTGTTTCTGACTTTTAATTATTTTTACGTTCTTGGACATTTTTATAACTACTTTATCTAAAAAAATTCGTGGTAGTATTTTATAATTATTAATTTATTATGGGGATTCACACTATGGCAAAACCTTTATATCGCTGATTTAATGCAGTCACGAATATTTTGAACATCTTATGTTGTAGAAAATTCAAAAGGTCGTAGACGCGGCTTTTAAATTTTTGAAGAACTTGCTAACACTTTCTGCGCGTATTTTCGTAATTTAAATAAATATCTTTGGCTACTACAGCGGTAAGCGAACTGTATCACTTTCGTCGCCCAAAGGTAGTTCTGAAGAAGTCACCTTAATGCCTAAACTTTACAACCGGGAATGGAAATGAAATAGTTCATATATCCTATTGAACATTATTAATAAAATCAGGTAAAATATTTGTTTAGGTTTGATATTATGGAAAAATAACAAATGTCTGCGATCCTGTATTGGTAAAAAATTGAATTTTTCACCCTACGCGACGTCAGCGTAAACAGGGATATCTGGGGCTAAAACGACAAAAAATTTAGAATATTACGTTTTTACCGTGAATGTAACCAATTTTCCATGAATTGCAATTAAAATGCTGAATGTAGTTGATTTTGAAAAATCGAAACATTGAAAAAATTTATTACGGTCCTGTGCTTTAAAATGCATTTAAAATTAAAATACCCTACATATTCTGTACCCGAAAACAACGAAACGAATAAAATTACTCAACAGTTGAACGGATGAAATAAATTTTATGAATGAGATATTTTTTAATTTTAAATCCCCCCTGTAGAGAACCACCTTACAGTTGAATGATAATAAAGTACATTTGCATTATTTAAAAAAAAATTACCGGTTACAATAGCAGTCATAATTTTAATAATGGTTATATTTGATTGTCTGAAAATCCTCGTGTTGTAATTAAAATTAATACGGCCGCGGCCGCCCTGAGGTCTAAAATTAAAGCTAAAGTAAAAAGTCCCGTATATATGGAAAGTAGACGTTATGGCCTTTTATGCGATACCAAACACGTGACACGATCCATAAACTCTGTCCTCGATCCATAAACTCTGTCCTCGACCGTCTTCCACCACACGTTCATTCATAACCAAACAAAAAATAGTTGACACTAAAAGTGACAACAAATATGGACCATTTTTACATTGCTAAGCAACAGCCTATTTCCGTTTCCTGCTGCAGCCGCTCTAACTATAAATCTAAAAACGTTTATTTCAATTAACATGCGAAACTAAACAAGAGGCGATTTCCGTTTTCTGCTGCGGCCAACATGCTTACAAATGTTTTTTATTCTGCTAAGCGATGTCGGCTAATGTTTGTTATTTTACCATGCCAATAACTGTCAAAAATATATAAAATGGCTGCATTTTAAACCAACCGTCAAATACTACTCAAAAACCAAACTCCTACATCCACCAAGACGTTGCCATCTGTTGCTGAATCTATCAAACGGACCGATACAGACATACTCGTACTGCACCCAGTTTCTTTCAGGGCTGCGAAATAAATTATCTCATTCGTTCTCCTAACTCCGCAACACCCCAGCTCTTACCAGAGCACCGCAGCTCTACATAAACTCCGAAGGACGTGCCGTAGACTACGTGCGTTAATCCCTTACAGGACATGCGTTTTTTTGTCCGAATTCACTTTATGATTATTTTTTCACATTTAGAATTAACCATCTTTAATGTTTCATTCAATGTACTATGCGTTTAATTATTGAACTAAAAGTATTTGTTAAAATGTTGTAAAATAAAACTTTGACTGTGTAATAAATTTTCCTCCATTAATTAAAAGGCGTTACACGAATGGCTTCCGAATACCAACTTGAGCTGGGGTGACCATTATTTTCTAATTGCCCCTATAGCGGCTCAAAGTACAATTATTGTGGTCTAAATTTTCAAAATAATTTTTTGTTTTAATCTCTAAATTTTCGAGGCCATACAGTGTCCCAATTAACTTTTTTCTTCTTCTATTTACTATTTTCTCGGTGTTTTCGTGTAGTCCTACTTGAAATATTGTTTTTTCGTGTATTCCCTGAATTAATTAGCAGGACCGGATTGAACCCCCCTCCCCCAGTGGGCATTGCCCGGCAAGCGTGGACCCGTCGAACTGCTTACTTTATCGTTGCTACGTTCAAACAGAGCCGTTTTATAACTAATATCTCGGACAGTATAGAACAACCAGTCCGGCCCTGAGTATCTAGTCTATATACTGACATTTCTTAAAGATTGTAGTATTATCTCTTTCGTGTAATCCACAAAAGCAATCGATATAGTATTGTATTTGGTAGTTTTTTTTATAATAATTTGCAAGGTTTGTAGCGGTAGTCTGTGATACTAAATTCTGGTTTGAACACTTCCTGTTCTATGCTGTTCTATGTGTTGCTGTAAATATATTTAGTTAAACCTGACGGCATTTACCTTTCGATTTAATCCGTCACTGCTATCATTGACACTGGATTGAGTTACACTCAATGAGACAAAACAAACTCCGAGTACGACATGAGTCTACGAGAATGAGTCCTCAATGCAGCCGAGCTCATCCTGTGACCAAAACGAAAACTACGGTGCAATTTTCTCGCCGGGCCATCTTGGTCTCCGCGGTACCAGTCAATGACTACGCATCGCCCAGATAGGTTGGTAGCCGATATGATCACATTGACCGGATACCTGAACGACTTGACGCCGGCGCCGGTAACGTGAGCTTTTTGGGTCGACACTTTTATTATGGGTGTGAGCAAGAAAACCGAAACCACACTCCTAGGGCCCAGGTCTCTAATAAAGTACCAGCAGACACGTCACTTCTTTCAGGATGTCACCTTCACCTGCCTATCACAGGCCTCCAACCACCTAGTACATCGCCTAGACAAATTTGTAACTCGTTGATTCTTCCAAACGCAGTGATAGGGTCGCAGGAAAACTTATAACCTCGACCAGCGAGCGGCAATATAATTCTAGAACGACATGCTATCGCTCAGGCACCGATCCCGAAAACTAGTAAACACTCCACTTCGTAAAATCACTTATCCAGTCGCGGTAAACTATTGTCTTCTGCAGCTAAGGTAGAGTACGGGGGACCTTCAGTTTAACGTCGAATCCGAATGACTAACACCAGAGAAGGTATTAAGAATTAGGCATTAAGACTCCGCAGCTTAGATTTGTATTGCTTCTTTTGGCTGCGGCGGGGATTCGAACCCCAGACCGTTAGCGTTAGAAGCGAGCGCGCAACCTCTAAGGTTTAAAACATAAAAATTTTGGTAAATATTATCTGTTGTCGCATATTAATTACCACCACCTCATCAAAGCCAGTAGATATAACAAAGTGCCGACACGAATGTGAAAAGCCAACAATGACGATCGACCGTCCAGCAGGTGGCGCTAGTCCACTACACCTTTATTTATTAATCCTGTGTGAAATTTTTCTACAATTAGAGGAAGTAATAGCGTTTTTCAGTAAAAACTCTTTCAAAAAAGAAGTTCAAATTTCAAAACAACACAACAAAATATCAAATATGATAGCGATTGCAGAGCCTCTTGCAGGGAGTACATCGTTATTGTTGCCACTTGAGAAACGTCAAATTGTGTCGGTATTTTAGTACACTACTGGCTTTGCACTGAATTTGATGACATCTAGCGGCTGATTTGAGAAATAGCTTTAAAAACCTTTCATTGACATTAATTGTAAATCAGTTTTCCACATTTGTCGTATGTTTGGCCTTTTTGTTATATCACTTTGGTGTTAATGCATGCTTGTTTTTTAAAATAATTTTCTGCTTTCCAAGTTTGCACCAATTCGGATCGTTCATCTCACTATTCTACAGTTCTGAGCTTATTTTTTAGCTGCACTAAAAATAAGGCAGGCATTCGCATCTCATGCATCCTACTTTCACAGATTCGCCTAATTTCTCCACGATTATATTATATGGGCTTAGTTTGTTTCTTGCGTTAAGGTGTCTCATGCACGGACGCGCGCAGACTTATACATACCGCCCGTGGCGAATCTATATCTACGTAATTATTTAAAACGTGTAGCCATTTCTTTTCCAGAGTCCTACTAAGCCGATTTTGATCATGGTTTTAAATAAAAGCTATTACTGTGTAGATGTGCACAAAAATCCTAATTCTTAAAAATATAATTAAATAATCATAAGAAGCCTAGATGCCAATCATAGGAAATTTAAACGCATATGAACTTACTCTTGCCACTTGCAGCATTATCTGTTTCTTCCCGGTGTCGGTTTTCGGAACTACACACCTTCTCTTCGCTCATTCGTACATAAATTATAATTAAACGCACAGATGGTTTTCGTGCTTAACATTGTCTACAAAGTTGCAAAATAATTTGCAACTGACAGCAAATTAATTTGTTGGTGATTTCTCGACCAAATATAAGACCCTTCTTTTTAGCTACACTTTTTTTTAATATATTAGGAAGAAAATTTGCATTATTCTCCGTAATTATTAAATTTCATAATGTATGATATTTTTGTAGAATGATCCTTATGTAAATTATATAATGGTACTAACTGTAGTAATGCAATTTTGCATAAATACCTGTAATCTCCTTTAATAGAAACATGTTTTTGGAGTCGTTGTACGACGACCTCTTCATCGTCATGAAATTTGTGTATTTATTTATTCATTTGCTATTTACAAATCTGTATAAACTACAACAAACAAAACTGATGTGCGAAAAGTGGTGACATGAACTAGTATGAGAGTTAGACTACAATATGCATAACTCGGGGATCACTCTGGCATTAGGCAATGATACATATGTAGTATCTACCAGTGGCGTAACAAAAAGTGACAGGTTCTCCCTTCGTTTGTATTTCACTTTCCCATGCTTCTGCTGAAGTAAGACAAGTTATGATTTCATGCAAATTTTCAAATTTCAGATTTTAACGGAAATAGGCGTTTTGGAAGCCAAGGAACCCAAAAAAGTGGTTTTTACAAAATACTTGTCTGTAGATGGGTGGGTGGGTGCGTTCGTTTCTCTATATCTCCGGAACCCCTTAACCGATTTTTATAATATTTGGTGTGTGGAAGTTTTTTAGTTGCAGGTAGTTCTTTGTAAGGCCCTTTATCGGAACCGGAAACGGAAATTAGACCAGTTTTTTTTGGTATAGATTTTTTTCTAAACACTATTTTGAAATTTTAAATACATAGCGTTGTAGTGCATCTTAAGACAAATTAAATGTTTTTATTTAAAATGCCGTGTCTTCAAAATGGAGGCCGCTATGAATTTTTGAAAATTTGTAAATATACCAGCGGCTCAAAATTTTGGACATTTTAAAAACAACATTCCACAAAACTTGCCCACACCATTTTTTTTTAACTTTTTGAGCCGATAGAGCTTGCGATGAACTACAAAATTGGTTGTTTACTAATTTCACAAATTTCACTCTGACGCCCTCCAGGAATTTTTGAAAATTTTCATATTGATTAATTATGTGTTCAAAAACGTAAACGCCGATCGTTATTAACTTTTATCAGTTCGATGGGCTATTTTAAGTACGTTTTTAGGATCTGCAAGAATTTTTAATTATTTCAAAAATTAAGAACAAAAACGATACTTTTTAATATCAACAACGTGTTTTCCGACAGTTACGTGATTTTAACTACGTCTATCAATTAGCTGTACTTAAAAAATATTTTTCATTCTTAGCATATTTTTAATAGCTCTTAAAATAAAGCTTTTGCAGCGATTTTAGTCCAAAGCCCGAAGCGCATCAAATGTAAGACGCAGTCGGCTGCCGTACTTCTGTCCTATGCGGCTAGCCGAAGTTATAGCGCTATACTTTAGGCGGTACACGATATCGTATTTCACAGGCTATCACAAGTTCAAATCGACGCTGTGGCGTTATTATTTTTTTGTTCTTGCTTGAATTTTTGTAAAAACGATGATATTTACTCAGTTATTGGAGCACGAACATTTAAAACGTAACGTAGACGTAACCAACGTCTTGAGTCTGCAGCTGGCTTTTACCGGCTAGATTAGACGTATATTTCCATCACTTCTTGACGCGAGAATATTTAAAACGTAAAAAGTACCAGCGACCTGTTTCGCCCATTTTTATATTAGTGGCCTAGTAGATATTTATAAACTAACCAACATAAAATAAATCAATCTTGGTTGAATGAGAACTTACCATATACTTGTTAACTGCAACTTTTTCTTCGGATTTTTACACATAATTTCTGTACACCTAGTTATCAAACAATGTCAATGTTATTTTGATTATTATTACACTTAATTAATGAACACATATTTTAAATTATAAACAACGAAAATAAAAATATTATAAAATACGGGCCGGTCTTCGAGTTTTTTTTGTGGCAATGTTTATGTTTCATTTCTATTTGTTTAATAAAAATACCAATATTCGCCCTTGGACTCACACTCAGTCACTATAACTACATAGTTTATATTCAATAAATTACTGCTGGTATGATTCATATCGTTCTGATCCACGATTAATATGCAATGCAGTATACTTGTAAAGATTCAAATTTTGTTCACCTGCAGTGCAGCGTTATAGCCCTTCAGGCGCTGGAATGAAACTAAAGTGTAAAATCGTATAAAATAATTAGAAGTGATGAAGTAAATGAGCCTCTAGTTTTGGTAAATAGGCAAAATACCATTATATCAAACTCGAAACATACACCCTAGTAACAAATTCAGAATTTATTTTGTTTGGGGACTGATTACGCTTTGTTTGTATTAGATCTTCCAAGGAAGTCGGCTAGCATTTCACACCGTAGAATAAACAAATATTGATGCCGGCGTCAGTTTACGTCTCTTAGTAGCTAAATCATATAAAAAACTAAATCGTGTAGCAAAATATTTTTTCAAGTTGAAAAATGTGAAAAATTATTCTTACTTTTTGCTTATGGGTTTTTTACACATCGGGGCCCTCTAGCTGCCCCCCCCCCCGCTATGTGGAAGTTGCTGGGGTGTTTGTTCCGCCACTGGCATCTAGGTGGCAAATCCAGTGGCTTTAATCTTATTTAGCCTTTTTCACTATACTTTACTATTACTTTTTTTTTTACTGTGTCCACGTTGAAAATCAGCTCTCAGAATTTCAGTCTACAACTAATTTCTGTAACGTACATATGTGCAAAATAAATTCCCGTTTGTGTTTCACTTTTTTTTTATTTGGGTTTATTTAAACATATTAGTCTTACACGTATTACAAATGCACAGATGTGGACGGAAAACTTAAAAACATGTACTTTGTTTTATAAAGATAAAAACAGGTTTCAAGACACCAGAAAAATTCATTTAAATCAAAAGAATCATGATTTATATAAAAAAATCGATTTTTTTGATTTGTTTATTTTCGTCAATTTTCTTCAAGTGGCAATTTTGGGAAAATTCGGTTAACCATTTGTCTTATCTTATCAGGAATTTTTGGTATCACAATACACCAAAGGTGTGAATATTGGTATGTGCCATTTTTAAATTTGTAATAGGCAGTAAAAATGTAATCAAGGACATGCAAACAGGTCACATCTGCAACATATTTCATTTCAGCTGATTAAAGCCTTCCCAGTAATTGCGTTAAGTGAAGGTAAAATATATCTGCATATAAATTATAATATCTTGAAGCTTTCAGGAATACATCGAGATATTTAGAACAACATTGAAGAAAATTAAAATGGCGCGGTAAATCATTCGATATTGCTGTTAGATATACATGACAAAGAATATGCGTCTACGACAATTTATTAATAAATTGCTTTTAACAAAGTATAATGAACAAGAAAACAATGGGTGTTATTCATTGCACGCATTTGAAAGTACGTCACAAGTAGTTTGCATAAATAAGTATTGAAAATAATTAAAACAGCTGCTCAGGGGGCAATGCTACAAGAAAACAATATGCATGTACTTTAGCCAAAGAATTATCCATGTAGACCAGATAAACCCAAGAAAAGTACGTATAAATATTGTAATTAAAATGAAAACATCAGTAGAACAATTACGTCTGCACATACCTTTGCATGATTGTGTAATTGATGTTATTAATGAAGGAGTCAGTGTAACCATTATATTATATAAAAAAAATTACACACGTTACAGCTAGCCCACAGAATGAACAAAAAATATACGTATTAAAGCATGAATCACATCGCTTAGCGCTTCAATTATTGTAATTAACGTAATTAATGTAATAGAACGTAAAATAACGTTGTACGTTTTTCAATTAAAGTAGCAAAAGCTAGTGGAAACGTTTCAACAACATCGCAGATTAGTGTATTTGTAATTTTAAAGTTTGTTTGGTTTATGTTTATTGTATATCACAATAATTATACATTTTTATTTAATCAATTTGGATAGGAGGACTGTTACATTTTAAGTAATCTTTTATTATGCATGATGTCTTAATATACATTTCAATTTAAATAACAAAAAAAATCTTAGTAACAAATTTGGAAACAAACCGTAGTTACCACAAACCTAAAAAACAATAGACTGAGTATGCATCCAGTCCCCACTCCCAAAAAGTGTACCTAAAAAGTAGCCATCTTATGAATCTCGTTTAGTTTTTTGTGCTGCAATTAGTTTCTAAAGATTGCCTTCTTGATCAGGTTGGCAACAAGAATTAGCTGAGACACTAACTACAGTCGATATGTCAAATTGTCGAACACTGTTATGTAATCAATAAGTAAGTAAGTGCCAATATTGCTGCCACAGATTGTCTAATTAACTATTATTATGCACTGCATTTCTTACACTTCTTGTATATGCGTGCGAAAAGTTGGGTTAAAGATTTAGGATTTGGCATATAGCAAAGATACAAACCATTTTGCTTATTTGAAGGGGAAACAATGTGCTGTGAGGGGAGTACGAGACTCGTAAGATGGCCGACTTGGATACACATATTTATTCAAGCATACTCAGTCTACTGTTTTTCTGAATTTGTGGTAGTTACGTAGCTGTACATAAACAAAGAAATGTTAAACAAGTCAATTTTATTAATATAATTTTAATGAGTTGGAAAGAACCTATGATGCCATACCTAGGCATGACATAATAATAGTCTTTAGGAACTTTAACGCAAAAATAGGAAAGGAAGAGGAATTTAAACTAACAATAGGGAACCACAGTCGTCATAATGTTAGCAATGAAAACGGATTAGGAAAAATTGATTTTCCCATAAGCAAGAACTTAATAATTACCTAGACCACGTCCTAGTAGGGGCTAAACACGCCAGATGTCATGTAAGAAGTTGCAGAGTTGCCGACTGCGCCACAGGCCACTTTATGGTTAAGTTATAGTGCAGACAAAGAATATCCAACGTTAACGAAACCAAGGGTACGGTAACTAACAAGTTTATGACCACCAAACTTAGAAATGAAGAAATAAGAACAAGATAACGAAACACAATATTAAAAAAAAATTGAGAATCAAAACCAAAATCATGTACCACGACCCGCAAGAGTACAGGATAAATGGACGCGTATACGAAACGCTGTAAAAACAGCTGCCAACGAGGAACCAGGTACAGAAAAACGAGAAAAAGGAAACACATGGTATAAGGACGAATGTGGGTAGCCCTGGAAGCTAGAAATAATGCCAAAAACGATTTTAGACAGGAAAACAAGAACGAGTACCTATTGAAGACTACCAACAAAAACGTAGAGAAGCAGATACATTTGTAGAAGAAAGAAAAGAACCTTCCAACTGGAGAAACTAAAAATAATAGAAGCGACAGGAAATATTGTAGAGAAATAAACGGGGTGGGGGCAGTGTATCAGCCAAGAACGAACCGTTGTAAAGACGCAGATGACAACCTGATCAAAAGCGATGAAAAAAAATGAATAGATGGATGGATTACTGTGCCGATGTATTAAATTCAACTGATCAGGAAGATTTGGAAGAAGAAGATCTATATCAAGAACCACAGCCGGAAATAATAGCTTAAAAAAAGAATAAATACGAGAAGTAATAAAGAATCTCATAAATAATAATCAACGCGGAAATTATTAAAGCGAGAAAGGAAACTGTAGTAAGCGAATTACGTACACTTTTTAAGAATTATGGAGGTAATACCAACAGAATGGCGAGAAATCACAATATGTCCAATATACAAAAATAAAGGCAATAAGCTGTCCTCTGTGAATTTTAGGGGGATATCACTCCTAAAGGTAGTAAATTATAAAACATTAACAACTATAATAGCCAAAACGGCTGCCAATATATGCCAAGGAATTGCTAGGTGAATACCAAACCGGTTTTAGAAGGAGAAGATCTACAGTAGACCGAATATTCTCTATAAGAATGGTCCTTGCGAAGGTATATGAACATAATATAGACATACATCAGCTCTTTATTTCCTTTAAGCAGACCTATGATAATGTGAAGAGAGCAAGGCTGTTTAAAACCTTAAATGAGAAAGTAATTGGATTTGTGAAAATGACTCTTACAGACACAACAAGCAGAGTGAACGCCTAAGGAAGAACGACAAATCGAGTTCGAGGTAGAAATGGGCTCGGACAAGGAGACCCACTACCATCAGACTATTTAACGTGGTCCTGGAAAACGGCATAAAAGAAGAAGACAACCGGAGATATTCCAAGTAGAAGTAGAAGTTGAGAATGTTAAATATTTAGCTTAGTGACAAACACAAACCATGTAAAAAAAACGTGGGTCCTCAAAAAGGAAGGCGGAAACGATTGAACATCTGGAAGAGGAAAATACTGCGAAAAATCTATGGACCGTGACCGGTGTAAAATGGAGACATATGGCATATAAGAACAAAACAGGAGTTGCGTAACTGCTATGACAGCCCTGACTTGGTAGCCACCATCAAAAGTCATAGGTTAAATTGGCTGGATCATGTAGAAAGAATGGGTGGTGATAGAAGACCAAAAAAGGCTCTCTACAGTAGACCCGAGGGAAGAAGATTACAGGAGCGTCCAAGAATACGTTGGTTAGATAACACCGAGGAAGATCTGAACGTAGTAGGCATAAGAAGATGGAGGAGGAACTCTGTAAGAAGAGAAAAATGGAAGGGTGTTACAGAAAAGGCCAAGGCCCTAAATGGGCCGTAGTGCCAAATGATGATGATGAATTTTAATGTATGTTATGTAAATCTACCACTTGCATTTTGTTGTAAATTTTATTTATACTATGATTCCCATTTAAAAAATGCATGTTTGTGCTGTAACTCCAAAGCCATTGCGAATATAAAATATTTTAGTACGCCACTGGAATCTACACAAAAGTCTATTAACAGCTCTATAAGCTTTGAGCAATTTGACATTTCCTGAGACATGCATTGAGTTCAATTATTCAGACATTTCTGCAGCTAGTTAGACAAAAAAAATTCTAATTAAATTTTTTCGAATTTTACAAAAATCGAATTATTCATTCGGGTAAAATCATTCGGATATTACTATGTGGTCACAGTATATTACGCAACAAGTTTAGAAAAGTGATGTTTTACTAAACGTTATGGCTGCTTTGAGTACGAGCGAGCGAAGCGAGCGAGTCACTTAAAAAGCCATACAAGTTTAGTGAAAACACTTTTCTAACGAGATTGCGTGTACTATTTTTTCGCATTTCATGTGAAAATTTAATTTTGTTGGTTTTTAATAAAAGTGACATTAATAACTGTCACAATTACTGGCATTGAAAATAAAAAAATAGTAGTAGGTAGGTTGTTTCAACACCATAGTAACCTAATTACAGCCAATTTTGCGATTGGACAAATCTGTTGCTATGCTGTAATGGTTGCTATGCTGTAAAGTACCACTTTACAGAACGATTTTGAGTATAGAAATATAGTCAGTTACAATATGAAATACGAAAAAAGTTGTAAAACCGCTCTCTCCGCTTGCTTCTCGAATGCTCCTATAAAGGAATTTTCGTTCTCATCGTATTTTCTCGGGCTGCTCGGCGAAACAACGTAAACCTTCAGCTTTCATTTTTTTTTTTATCAATTTCATCGCTAATTTCGGCTTGTTTTTTGAGTAATATTTCTATAAACCGCGAAAATTGATACATTTTTCTGTTTTATAAATCATTTATTTTATTTTAATTGACGCCAGGGACTAAAGCAATATCCGATTATTTATTATACAAATCGAGGGGTGTCTCACTAGCGGCAATAGGTGTACAAATTTTCGGCAGTACTTGGGCAATCACTCGGCAATAACGGAAATCACGGCAAACATTCGGCAAACACGGCAATCATTCGGCAAACACGGCAATAACTGGGCAAACAGGGGAATCACTCGGCAATCACGGCAATACAACGGAAATCAATGAAAATAAGTCAACAATTAATGAAAATATGCGGGTGTAATCGAAGCTAGACAAAAGCTAAGTCTTAATTTTGTATTTTTTATTATTATTACAGTACATATATAATGTGAACTATTTAAAAACAAGCTTGTTCCCGTTTAGGACGAAATCAAAAAGTACGTAATTCCCAACTAATTTTTATTTAGCTTGTGTTTACTACATAATTATTGTTTATTTACTAACAAGTATTAGATGAATAACATATTAAAAAAATAACTTATCAACTCGAATATTACCGACGGCATCAACTTTACTTGTGGAAGCTCACGCAGTTAAAGTAAAAATCCCTACAAGCATGAGAAATGCCACCATGCAATAGCGTCTATTAAAGATAAATACAAATTTATTTTTGGTTTTCGATATGCGTAATGTGTGTAAACTTTATGTAAGACTATTAATCCTCATAACATTTAGATAGTTAAATGTACTTATGAGAGTGTACCACTGTGTGCTTTACTTTGAGGAGTATATAACCATCGTAAGATTTCTTGATCTTTCCTTTCAGGAATAAAATGGATTTTTTTGATAAAATTTCAAGTGAATGAAATATCTTATTACCAAACTAGTTAACACAATTACTAAGCTATACCGGATTTGATACCATACATTCCCTAAGTAAGTTCCAAGAGAATGATGTTGAGATGGAAAGGTTTGCAACGAAATACTTACCAAATTTAATATTAGATGAAGAAAAAATAAACAATTTTACGAAATATATGCCGGGATGGTAACGATATTTCAAGTTGCAGAAGGTCACAGAAAATTGTTGGTTGAGCATTGTATAAGAGCAAATAAGCCAGCAAAAAGAAAAATATCCGACAAAACATTAGACTATTACTGCTCAGGTACAGAAAAAATGGGCGAAACAGGTCGCTGGTACTTTCCCATACTTTAAATATTCTCGCGTTATTAGACATTGATGGAAATTTACATCTAATCTAGCCGGTACAAGCCCGCTGCAGACTCAAGACGTTGCTTACTTACGGGCTGCGCGCGCTCCTACGACGCGACGTGAAAGGCGCTAAGATATTTAAAGCGCTCATGAAAATAGTTATAACAGCTTTATTTATACAGTTATAAAAAATTTGAAAAGAATGAAAAACATTTATTTTTATTCGAGCTAATTGATAGGAGTATTTAAAATCACGTAACTGCCGGAAAACACGTTGTTGATATTAAAAAGTATCGTTTTGTTTTCCTTAATTTTCAAAATAATTGATAATTCTCGCTGATCTTAATAAAGTACTTTAAATAGTCTATCGAACTGATAAAAGTTTATAACGATCGGCGTTTGCGTTTATGAATAAAAAATTAATCTATTTCAAAATTTTCAGAAATTCCTGGAGAGCATCAGAATGAAATTTGGAAAATTAGTAAAAAACAAATTTTGTAGTTCATTGCAAGCTCTATCGGCTCAGAAAGTTTAAAAAAAATGTTGTGGGCAGTTTTTAAAGAAAATGTTTTTTAAAAATGTCCAAAACTTTGAACCTACCTAGTATATTCACAATTTTCATATTTTCAAATATTTTTGCATCACTATTTTATCCTTATCAAGGGCTCTCATATAATAGGATAATTTGTGTTGATTGGATATTTTGTTTTTGAGTAATCGGGCATTAAAGTTAAAATTTTCAAAAAGTCGTAACGGGCTTCATTTTAAAGATATAGCATTTGGAAAAAAAAGCATTTGATTTATCTTTAGATGCACCACAACGCTATGTATTCAAAATTTCAAAACAGTGTTTATAAAAAAATCTATACCAAAAAAAAACGTTTAATTTCCGGGCATGAATTGGAGTAAAATTTGGGAGATTAGTAAAAAACGAATTTGTAGTTTCTTGCAACCACTATCGACTAAGAAAGTTAAAAAAAAATGGTGTGGGCAGTTTTTTAAGAATAATGTTTTGAAAATGTCAAAAATTAGAGTATATTTACAATTTTTATATTTTCAAAAATATTTTTGCATCGCTTGATTATACTTATAAGGGGCTGTTAAATAATGTAACAATTTGTATAGATTAGATATTTTGCTTTTGAATAATCGTGCAATAAAGATACAGCATTTGGAAAAAATCATTTGATTTGTCTTTAGATGCACTACAACGCTATGTACCCTACAAAAATCGAGAAAGGGGTCCCCGAGATACAGGGAAACGAACGCACCCAACGACCCACAAACGGACATTTAAAAAAAACTTTTTTGGGTTCCTTGGACCTCAAAACGCGTATTTCCGTTAAAATTTGAAGTTCGAAAATTTACATGAAATCATAACTTTCCTTACTTCAGCAGAAGTATGGGAAAGTAAAAATAGGAAATAGGATTCAAACGATTCTGATACATCCATCAATAAGGAACAAACAAAACCATCTTCAACAGCTCTCGGCGTAGACCATATACGAACCGTAGCAATAAATTATGTAAAAAGTGTTTTTGAATTTTCGAAATAGGATGTTTTAGAAGTAGTTGTAAAAAAAGCTGGCGACCTATCTGTAGAAATTGACAGCGATTTCTGCACGCTAAAAGTATCGGTTTCAGGTGCGACTACGCGGCAAAATTTACTACGCTCCAAAAAAGTATGGCAAAAAATGGGTGCTTGGAAGTTTTTACTGGCATTTTAGAGGACATTTCCCTTCTGATAAAAAAAACGGCCAGACGAAATTCCTCGGGTAACTTAAGAGAAAAGTCAAAACCCAAATCAATTTCAGTTCTGAATTTCAATATAATTTATGTTCAGTATAATGCATTAATATATTTGTTTATCCAATGTTCATCCCATATTTTCCACAATATTTTATGAAGCAATTTTAAATATAATATACAGAAGTAACAATTATTAGTATTGTCTTGAGATTTAGATCATACCTAATACCATTACAATTTTTGTGGTAATACCAGATAATGGTTTTACCTACCCACTAAATATTAATGTTGTTTACATAAAATTGCAATGACAAATATATAAGAGTTCATGTTGAACATCAAAATATTATAATCGACAACGCAATTACCTTCTTGTTTTTGATGAACGAGGCAAAGTTTAAAATAGGAATAATATAATAACACTAAAAGTGTCAGCTAAAGAAGGCTGTACAGAATCAGAATAATCATTGAAATACATCGAAAATCGCAGTAATAACCGACAATAACGTCCGCCAACAAGGCAATCAGTGGACAACAACCCGGAAATCACGGCAATCAAGTCGGCAATCACGGTAAACATGGCAATCAAGTCGGCAATCACGGCAAACACGGCAATCAAGTCGGCAATCACGGCAAACACGACAATCAAGTCGGCAATCACGGCAAACACGGCAATACGGCAATAGGTGTACATAATTTTACCGAGTGAGACACCCCTCGATACAAATAATCGATTTTTATTTTTTTAGAAGTGTACCACTAAATATTAATTTAAATGAAATATTTATTACTGTATATTTAAATATAGTTATCTCGTTGTGCTGCGCTGGAAAGACGCGGTCGAGGTCGTCTTTATGCAATCGCATTCCAGAGATTTGTGTATTCGCATTTCGCATCCTAATACCACGACTGGTGGTATAATCTTTTTATGTATCTGCAGTGGGCTTTATCGCCCGCTTTCGAAATTGACAAACCCGAAAATTTAAAATCGTTTAATAATTCGAATGGTTTTCTGTCACGGCTTGAGATATTTCGATAATCGAATTGTTCGATTATTTTCATTCGAAATATCCCATCATTAGTCCTACTATATTTTTAAATAATAAAATTGGGAAGTTAATCTCTCTTCTTTTGGCTCGTAGTGGTTTTGACTATCCGATACTTCCACTATGGAAGTGTATTGTGATCTTGAAAGTATCTAACTTAAAAAAATACACATTTTAGTCGTCTAATGACGCAAAAAGTTGGTTTTGAAAAATATGTATATGCGTGCGCTAGTGGTGGTGCTGTGGGTGTATGTAAGGAGATGTGTGAAGTGTGAATGTATGGGTATGTTGAGTTGTGGATGTGTGCTAATGTGTAGTATGGCGTGAGGGTGTGTCAGTTTTAGAATTTCAAGGAAAGTCATTGTACTTCAAAACATACAATCATAAACAAATGTTTTAATTTTTTTGGCGAGTAGGTATAGGTATAACATTTTGCGTTGCCGAAATAACTAGATAGTTCAATTTAGAAATGATTAGTTCAGTTTCGGTTTCAATCCTGAACGTTCATGTAAATTATAATATAATTGTGGTTTAATTTTAAAGTATCTATACAGTAAATCCGTAACTGTCTCACCATAACAGTACAACTAAATCTTGCATCTCCGTAAGATTTATCACCATGACGTACCCGCAGGCCCTTAAATGTCGGTGCTGTCACTTCTGTTGGTGTAATTTGGTTATTTATGGTTACTCTAATTCTAGCTGGTCTGAAATGTGTATTTATCGCGCTGACAACAAACAAATGTGTAGCAGAGGAATTCCACCATTTATTGGTTACAAACTGGAATCTGGATTAGGTTCCGCTTACTATTACAAAGCGTTTACTACAAAACTATTTAATACAAATTCTAGATGCATCTGCAGGTACTACACTTTTACTGACGCCGCATTGATTATTATGCCGAGCAGATATTTATTATGTTTGCGGGTTCTGATATTTACGTTAAAATCACGTAGGATGATTGGGCCATAAAACTCGCCGATATCGAAGAAATGTATATTAATTGTATCGTTACATTTCTGATTTATATGAATAAGAGCGAATTTAATTTTGGTATTATATTCAAATGTCTAACTACGTTTTTTAAAGCGTATTTATTAATTCTACTTACCAGAGTGATAAGTTGCCTAATCGTTTTCCCGCTTCATTTTAAGGAATTTTTGGGGCTATGATTTTTTTTCGGAATAGGTTTTTTGAAGGTTTTGAGGGGGTTTTGGTCTTTTAGCGGCCTTCTTTCGGATTTTAATTCCGAGAGCAACTCTTATTTAGACCGACTCAGTGGGGGTAAAATTTGGAGCGGCAAGCGCCAGTTATGAACTATGAAGGTACCAGAAAACATCGGGGAGCGTAGCCAACGGGTTCTGATAGTATATATCATTAAATATGAAGTGACGCTCAGAAGAGAAAATTGAGCAAAGAAAAGTAGACTTATACCAAATATTTTAAAAATAGGCCCTTGCAAAATAATTTTAATTAAGATCGTGTTTGGTTTCATACTACAAATTTACTGCAAAACGGGCAGTAAGTTAGAACATATTTAAAAAATACTAAATACCACCCGATGTGCAAGTCGTTTTCTATAAACTAAGGTTGTTAATAGACAAACTTTTATTTCTACCGCATAAGATTATCACCAACGAAAATAAGGTGAGCTTACTTGCTAGAGTGCAGTGGCGGTCCGTCCTATTAGGCGGGGTAGGCAGTGCCTACCCAAAACTTTTCAAAAAAATCAAATTCTAATTTTAAATAAAAGAAGGTTACTTTTTAACACCACCTCTTAACATTAAAAATTAGGCGCCAAATAAATAGACCGTTGCCTTTAAACGCCGTTTTGCATACGCAAAGGCCGAGCTTATCGGGCCGAATGATTCTGGCTACGACACAATCAAGCAATCTATTATTCTTAATACGTTTGCATGAACATTGATACAAATAATGCAATCAGATCAGATAGACAAATGCAAATAAATATTAGGGATTTCAGAACGGAATAAGCACGGCAAAGGTACGGCCTCTGTAGTACTTTACTTGCGCCGGTCAGCGGCAGTTGGTTGCAGCGTGCAGCTATTGTGTGTTTATTTATTTCATACGTGTCGTTTGCAAATTTGCAGTAAATATGGAAATTCCCGTTGGCCAGCTTTTAAAAGAAAAATTTAATGTATATTCTTACGAAAAACAAACAGAAATAAAAAATCATGGGCGATGTGCTTCGAAATGACTAGTGCTGTTACAGATAGACAGTAGGAAGAAATCTAGATCGTTTAATATTGAATGGTATTAAAGAATGGACTGGCTTACTGGTAGCGATATTAAAACTAAACTATTTCGCTGAAATTGCTTACAATTTTTATCCATATGTAACCCTTAAAAGGATAGTTTGCAACAGGATATTCTCGTACTCAGCTGCCTTTAAAACACGTGCGTCGACCAAAAAACATTTATCTGGAACTGTTAGATTAAAATTATTTGGCAAATCACGCATTAACTTGACTTTAGACGAAGGTTTACGTTATCAAATTAAAGTGAATAATGACAAAGTAACATTTAATAGGGATTTTATGCGTGGATTAATTCATTTAACAACAGTTCTTGGTAAATTGGAGTTGCCGTAATTTTTTACTTTGCAATCTTAATGTTAAATAATTTTTGCCATTGCCTACCCAAATTTTGAACCCACGAAACGCCACTGCTAGAGTGTAATAGCTTTAGATGTTTAAAATGGTTAATAATAATTCTGGTATGTGACTATTAAAGGTAGATATGTCTTTTTTTGATTTGCCTGTAACAAAACTATAGGCGGGGGGGGGGGGCTTACGGTTTGCGTTACGCCACTGGATTTGTATTAATTATTACTCTTTCGTAGCGATTTTAGTACATACATCTTAACAACAGATTTTGTTATTATATTACCACAATACCCAAATTTGCCTAAAACTATCTGGCTCTTTTTTTTTATAATATTTCACTTGCATTGTTTTGCCATTTTTCTCTTCGCGAACAACATTTTTTACACACTGTTTACAATTTTTGTTTTTTTTGTGTTTGTTTAACTAAAAATTTTTCCATAATTCTCATTGCATGCAGCACGTGTACTGAAATCTTGCGTCTGATGAACTCTTTGTATTTTCTTTTTCTTGATGGTGAGACAATTTAGTAGAAGATGCTTCTGCAAATGTCAATTTTGGATATATTCTAACTCCACCATCAAAGTTCTAATGACAATAAGACATCTTCCATCGTTATTTTAATCTTACCTTCTATCTGCTTTATTACAATTTTGACACACACCAACTCCAAATGTTAAGGACACTCACTACCTTATGCGCATTTTTTATAGTTTTTTTTTGGAAATTCTCAAGATCTTGCATGTTATGTAATTCAGTTGCATTAGCATTGGAATTGCGCAATTTGACCGTTACTGCTTTGAACGCATGTTAACATCAACATTAACCAATTAAAACATTTAAAAACAGCAATAATAGATCAAGTAGTCCTTCAATCGTTTGGTTGGGTTCTCCCCCTTTGAGAAGCGAGGCAAACGTCTCTAAAGGGGTTTACGATTTACCCATTTTGGGAAAACCAGTATTTTCTGGAACAAATGTCGATAACATCAATAAACTATAAATACAGCCTGGTGCTCATGCGGCCGTGTCCATTTGCTCTCCGTTATCATTTGCATGCTTTAAGCCACAGTTGAAACGGGGAGTCAGATTCTGTGTTCGTCCACGGTCATCTCTGATGTCATTTGTGGCTGTTCGTTCACTCAGCACTGAACATTGAAATTGTTATTAATATTACCGCCGCGAAGTGCAATTAAGGCCTTTCCTGGTTGTGCGGTGCATGGTTCTGAGAATTAATTCAATTAAGTACCTACTAACGACGGAAGAAAGGTGGGCGCGAGCCTAATATGGTAGTTCCTCTTCCCGTCTTTAAGTACTGTTTTGTTAAAGGTTGTTAAAAACTTCGTGTGCGCGAACGTGTTAGTTGAGGAACGCGTGAAAAAGAAAACGAATGAAAAGTATGTATTTTTATGTTTACCAAGGGGTACTATTACTCGTAAATTATTATTTTGCAATTTGTTGACTTTTTAACATTTCAATGCAACAAATTAATTATGAGATCTCAAATCAGCTAAAGGGTATCTTGTAAACGTGTAACTACAAAAAATATATTGTTCAGAACTGTCCATAGGTACTGTCGCTTTCAAAACTATTACAATAATTATGCAAATATACAGCTATGCCCTTTATGAATGTTACCAAACGCTTACATGTAAAAAAGATGAATAAAGAGATCGTATAAAAATAATTTCAAACTTTAAATTTTTTTTATTTATTTATAGCGATTGGCTTTGGAATTTTAAATTACGCCGTGTAATGTTTACATTTTTAGTTCATAATTATCTAATATGGGAAGCCTGAGATCAAAGGTTGAGCTAATTTTATTTGACGTACTTTGTATCTACTGCATTTTATTCACCTTTTGTCCTTCGATGTTCTGACCTTCAATGACACCATAAAAAAGAGCGAATCACTCCGCCCTGACTTTCCTATACTTAAGAAATTGTTACGTATCATTTTTGCCTACATTTGCCCTTATCATATTTTTAAAAATATGTTTGTGTTTTTTGTTTGACGCTCCATCAGTGACCATAAGATCTCACCACTCCTGCCACTGTAGCGGAAGCTTAACTGCATAGCAGTCATAGTGTAAATACCATCGAAACCTTTCATGTAAAAATTATAAACTTGTTGAGAATCTCCATTTGATTCACTTGCTGACTACGAGAAAGTGCTAAAGCAGAAGCCGTCTCGTTTTAACGGTGGCTTGCTTTGTGTAATTTAGTCATGCGCCATTAAACTGTATGCTTCGGTCTGTGGAATATCTTTCACAAACTTCAGAGAGATATAATATATAAATAAACTGTTTGTATGTTAAGACTTGACTCGGAATTTCAATTTAAAAATACTGTGGTTAGAAACAGAATAAATCGATTTTTTATTTCAAAATTTTAGATTAAAAAACTAAGGTAAGTTTGTCAACCAATAATTGGTGTTGTTGGTGGTATTGGGAGGGATTAATTCCCCTAAATATTAGTACACCTAAAAATTAAATTGTGAATCTTATTTTACTATCATTCGTCGTCGGAGTCATGCGTCTTCCGTTTATTAAATAAATGGGCATAACTTTTAGATTTGCAAAGATTCGTGGGTTTGGACTATAACTAAATTGTAACTCGTCGCAAACTCTTACAACATTTTAATTTCCAAAGTAAAGTCAATCAAGTATTAATTAGAAGGCAGTGCTAATTAGAAATCAAGTAAATTTTGTTTATATAAATTAATAATATAAAAAAACGCAGCAAGTGTACATTTCTTATAGCCGGCGAGCGGCGGCGCTCCCCCTATTTTGGAATTCCCTTCCCGCACCCTAGTAATACTAACTCGTGGATTCACAAATGTATATGTGCCAACGAGGAGTAAATCATGGCCATAAATTGTATACTCTATATTTCCCTTTTTAAAGGTTTTCTTGGATTTCCCCGAGATTTCCTTGGATTTCCCCGAGATTTCATTGGATTTCCTCGGAATTTCTTGGATTTTCTTGGATTTCTTCGGGATTTCCTCGGGAATTTCTTGGATTTCCTCGGGAATTCCTTGGATTTCCTCGGGAATTCCTTGGATTTCCTCGGATTTCCTTTGGATTTCTTGGGAATTTACTTGGATTTCCCAAGCAATTCCTTGGTTTTCTTGTACCCTAAAGCATATTATGTACATATTTATGTGATGCCTAAAATATAAAACTAGAAATTAAAAAAATAAAAAGAAGACTTAAATGGTTTAAAAAATCATATTAAAAGAAGCAAATACATCGGACAAGAGAATGTTTCATTACATGGAAAAACAAGCAAACTACGAGACAATTCTAAATAATGGATAAAAACATTAAACAAATAATACAAAATTCTTAGTTTAAACGTAACAATCATTATAATATTTCTTTCTGCTACTTCATATTTTGCATTAGTTTTTATTGCACTTTTATTTTTGACTTTTATTGCACATACAAAGCATTAGCGGATAAAAACACTAACAGATAACTGACCACGTGTTCCCTAAGAAATAGACTAAACCTGACGCATTTGTCAGATGTACACTGTGCATGTGTTTGTGTGCAGACAGTAGCAGACAGTCGTGTTTTAAACGAACATTTTTACGCACGCGTTTTAATACAATTCGAGGTAGTGGCGTAATTATTTTATTTTTGAGAGGGCTCCGAATTATAAATTTTGCGCGATTAATTTCTATAATGTCTAGAAATTTTCTTAGATTTCTCCAGAATTGCTTCGGATTTCCTTAGGATTTCCTCGGAATTCCTTGGATTTCCTAGGGATTTCCTTGGATTTCTCAGGGATTTCTTTGGATTTTCCAAAGATTTCCTACACCAGATTTCCTTCGTGGTTACCCCCTCGTGTGCCAACTACAGCAAAGATAGTCGGTCGGCGCGTGACGTGACAAATATTACGTGGGAGTTCAGTGCTTAGCTGACTGTTGAGTAGTGGGTTTTTATGTTATTCGTACAATAATTACTTGTTTTATTAGGCTAATTGTTGTATACCGGCGGCTAAGCGCAAGGGCAGATTGTTGTTTTAAATGCTTTTGACCGTGAAAACCCGGTTTGCGCCCCCAGAACGAAATAAGACGGCACTTGACAAGGTTATGTTCTCCTACGGTTTTTAAATTAACTTCAGTTTATGCGAATTCGAATAATAAGACGTTAAAGTCCAAATTTTCGAACTAAAAATGCAGGAAAGTAAAAATATTTACACTTTCACTTCCAATTTACTAATTAGTTATAGATGGATTAATCGTATGGTTAAGTGATAATGTCGCTAATATATTTTTCTTTTTGATTTTCAGTGAAATCTCTTAAGGAAATCTACGAAACAATGGCGAACATGTGCAGACTCATTTTAAACGCTTTTCGAATATACTGGCGGTCTATATTCGTCGCCGTCTTCCCTTTGGTGCTGTTACCCGTAGTCTTAATTGATAATCAACCATCTATGCGGTGTCTTTACGTTGTTTTGATAATGGCAGGCTTTTGGGTGACAGAATGTTTACCGCTCCCTGTTACTGCTCTCATCCCAATGGTACTTTTTCCGCTAATGAGCATCTTGGACTCGGAAGAAACATCTCTGTGTTATTTAAAAGAGACCAACATGATGTTTATAGGGGGCTTAATAATTGCAATAGCAGTGGAACATTGCAACTTACACAGAAGGGTTGCGCTGGCCGTAATTCTTTTGGTAGGATGCAGTCCTCGAAGATTAAACTTTGGTCTAGTAACGGTTACTATGTTCGTATCCATGTGGATTTCCAACACTGCTGCCATTGCCATGATGTGCCCTATCATGGAAGCCACACTTAAAGAACTTGAAGCGCAAGGAATCGGTGATATGTATATAAACAGTAGAAGCAAGGAGGATGATCAGGGTGAAACGGGTGAAACGCCTCCACTGAAAGATCAGGATAAGTTACAACCCAGCAAAGTGACAATTTGTTACTTTTTGGGCGCTGCTTATGCTTCAACGATTGGAGGTCTTGGAACCATTGTTGGCAGTGGAACGAATCTCGTCTTTAAAGGTAAGATTCGTACAAACATAAAGTCTCATTACGTTGTCGTAATCATCAATTTTATAAACGTCTTCAATGTACTAAATTTCCATTTCTCTCCAGGCTTGTATGAAAACTATTTCCCAGAAAGTGAAGGTTTAATTTTCACACACTGGCTGTTTCTAAACGTGCCCATAATGCTGATAACGATGTTCCTGTCATGGCTGTGGCTGCAGTTCATGTTTATGGGTCTTTTCCGTCCTAACTCCGTAGAAGCAAAGAGCATCAGAGTAGGTCAACAGGGTGAAATAGTTGCACAGAAGTTGATAAGACAGAAGATGGTGGAAATGGGACCTATGACCTTTCATGAGATCAGCGTAGCGATTCTGTTTGGCTTCTCTGTTCTGCTATGGTTCTTCAGGCAACCGCAATTTATTGAAGGATGGCCAAAACTCTTTACAGACACACACAAGGTAGGATTATCTGTATAGTCATTTTTCGAATGGTCCCGTCTATCAACTAGATAATCGTTTTGGTTATTGGAAATTACGTAGCGTCCGTATGGCATCAATTTATCAACGTCAATTTATCTTGAAATGTTGATTTTGAACTTGGCCCAAAAGCCTACAAAAATTAGATAATCGAAGTTTTAAAAGTTTGGAATTTACTGAAACGTAATGGGCAATCGTCCAAATAGTCGAGTCAATCTAGTAAAAGGTACAAAGTCTAAATTTACGCGTTCCAATTATAGTGCCCCGATTTTGAACACCCAGTGTTAGTCCTTGCAAGGATTCCGGGTTAAAGATGAATCCTACTAAACTGTAATTTATCTACATTCAAATCGAAGGCCAATAGGTGGACGTTAAATATACAAATAGTCCTTGTAGTTGGACTTCGTCTCTTCTAATTTATAATAACGACAATAACGGAGAAATTAATATAAATTCAGAAGTAAAACTTATGTTGTCGAATGATATAAAGAATCACCGTATACGAATTCTTTTCTTTGAGAAAAAAATCCCTACCGAATTTAATCAAAACTAGTTTACCGCATTGATAATTTTTAACAGTTCATCTATCTTAACATTATTTTAATTTGTTTTCAGGTGAAAGACGCAACTGCTGCTTTAATTGTGGTGATGTTACTATTTACTTTACCTGCAAAACCCGACTTCATTAACATCTTCAGAAAAGATGCGACAGCTCGTCCAACGGCTCCTTCCCCTCCCTTAGTAACATGGAAAGTTGTTCAACAAAAATTACCATGGGGTTTGATTTTTCTGCTGGGCGGAGCGTTCGCGCTAGCCGAAGGTTCTAAACGAAGTGGTATGAGTGAGTTAATCGCAAATCAGCTTAACGGATTGTTAAGCCTTCCTCACTTCTTCATCATGGTAATATCCGCACTTGTAGCCTCAATTTTAACAGAGTTTTCTAGCAACGTTGCTGTTGCTAACGTACTTTTACAAGTTTTGGCCGTCTTATCCCGGAATGCTGGAGTACATCCCCTCTACCTGATGATGCCTGCGGGACTGTGCTGTTCACACGCATTTTGCTTGCCTGTGGGAACACCCCCAAATGCCATAGCCTCTGCAGCATGTAACATACCTACAAAGGAAATGATCAAAGCTGGTTTGGGAGTCTCTGTGATCGCTCTAGTTGTGTTAATTGCAATATTTCCCACCTTTGGGCCGGTCGTTTATGGTAATCTCGATGTATTTCCCGATTGGGAAAGGAAAACTATTGCTGTTGTTGCCAACGTTACTGGTCATAGTTGAATGAAAAACAATTGATGAAAATAACTGATTTAATTAAATAACATGGGTTAGGCTTTGATGCCAGACGGTCAAGCGTGTACACGCAAAGTTTTAAGGGGTGGGGGCAATCTGCAACATATACACCATGATTACAACATTCAACAACTTTTAGGTAACGAAAATATTTAGAAAAACTGTTGCACGAAATAGAGCATTCATTCAAAAAATTTTGTTTTGTATATTAGTGAGCCTCCAGGAATAATAAAAGCAATTGTAGCTCTAATATGCTCCCTCAAAGAGGGAATATCTGAGGCAGGCGTTTTTTATACTATAAATAAAAATTTTTGTCAAAGCCCCATCTATATTACAAAACTCATTTACAATTTGAAAATTCTTTAATATAATCTATTTTATACAATCAAACCATTTTTTACTAAAAAGTTATTGTCTGCTGTAATGAGGGTAATTATTTATACAGGGTGCGGCAACTAAAGTGTTACAAGCTGATATCTCCAAAACTATAAAAGATTGAGCAACCAAATTTGTTATGGTTTTATAGGACGAAAGGGTCCATCTGTTACACTAATGGTGAGTTTGAAAAATCCCCCCTATTTTAAGGCATGGGGGGGGGGGACGTAAAAATTATAAATGGAATGATACACAATTTCTAATATTTTTTAATGTTGGCATCAAAATAGGTCCAGCGTATTTTTTTTTAATTTTTTGAAAAACGTTTAGAACCCCTAAAAAATGAGGTGATGAAATTTTGTAAATAAAAAAACCGGTACGTTATTATTTTCCTAAAATTTAAATAGTCTATTAAAAATCGGCAACCAGAATTAGATCAAGCAAAATGTAATAAGAGTGAAAAATGTACCTTTACAACTCCTAATAAATGGGGGGGCCTGAAATTTTGTGCATTTTTAACTCAAATTGGCCGCATCCTGTAGATATGGTATGTAAGGTTTTAACTGAAGGTTTTATCGTCCATGTAGATGCCATCGCATCTAAGTCCGATAATATACCTATGCTCCTGCCCTTTCCGCTTTACCATATTTATCACCTTTACAAGTCATAACACAACACTACCAATCGATATGGTGTGTATTTTCTGACTACTTTTGTTTTTAATCAGCCAAAAAATACAGGACTGGACCTGGAAATGAAAGATGTGTTTAAGTATGGTATTTAGTGTAAAATGTTTGGCATGAAATTCTGTACACCCATGGCCGTGGCTACCTAAACAGTATTTTTCGACACCCTGAGGACATCAATCCTAACCTAATTTCGTTAATTAATTGTTTGATAGGAATGGGTCTTTAGGTTTTGACTTAGGCAATACTTAATTTTTTTTAACTATTCGTTTAGAGATCTCAGACTGCACATGAAGATAAATTGATGTAAAAAGCAATAAAGCGTATTGTAAAGTTTTGCCTATTTAAGTTAGATAAATGTTTATTAGGCATTAAGTAGTTAAAGTGGCTGCAGTTAGTATTATAAAGTGTTGAAGATAATTTTATTTATTTTAGTACATTATTTTATTAGTTTCTCGTGTAGGCTTGTTGGAGCGTCGGATTTTTCAAGTTTCAATTATTTTTAATTATGAAAGAAAGAATGGTTACGGGGAGAATCGCCTATTTCATTAATATTTAAAGATTTAATTTCATGTCACGCTATAGTTTACTGTTCTTAGAGCGTGGCTTTACTGTTACCTACTACTACTACTAGGCTAGAAAATGTTCTAAAGCTCACAGCACCCTTTATGGCAATCAAATTTTTATAACAGCAGCCCTGTTTTACATCGAAGTAGCCTAAACAGTAAGAACACGCCCACATAGCAGTCAATGTAGTACTCAACATAAATTACATCTTTACAAATAAAAAAACAAAATGGTACAAGCTCACTGAAACAGAAAAGGCATTATTAAAAATAGTTGATCTCAGACTTACAATAAGCCTTGTTAAGGAAAGATTACTGTTCTCGATTAAACAATCAGCTGCACTTGCTGAAGTTTATGAAATTCATAAGAGTTTATAAACTAATTCAACAATATATCGGTATCATTTATCACACAAGTCTTCCATTTTTAAGCATTTCTCAGTTGCCCTAAAGAAACATGAGTTGCAACAAGTGGCCAAACTAGTTTGTAACATAATTGTGGTTTGAAACAAAACCATAACATTGATATAAATAAACAGTAATGCTGCTTCAGGCATGGTGCCTTTTAATATAGGTTTTGATATTACTTACATATTTTATTTTATAATCTATAAAAGTATTTTGCTGGCCATTTTGTTGCAATTTCTTGGCAAGATGCATTTCCATATATTTTTTAATAGATATACATTATCACGGGTGATAGGTAAAGAACAAAATTTATCCTCTCCATACAATAAGTTGCTTAAAACCAGTATCAATGGTCCCTATGAAATCAAATTAAAGCTGAAGAATTTAATTGCAAGGTAAATTCAATGGTATTTGCTGTTTTAAATAAAGTTGCATAGGAAACTTATAGAAAAATAAGAAGATAATATTAGACCAATTGATTTTGTTATTGATAAGTTGATTAAATAAATAAATATATTTTAAAGACAGTTTTGTTGAAATCTTTTACTTTAAGTACATAACAAACTATGGAAGCATTTTCTATAAAAGTTGATTTATAATCTATACTCTACTAGTAAGTAAGTATGCGAGGTTTGTCAAAATACAAATATTTTGCACACATTTTTGCATCTACTGTTAAGTCTTCAATACAGTAGGATCTAAAAAATAATATAGCTGCTATTAAATAAATAACTACCTACTTGCTAGCATTCAAACAAATAATCGAACTAGAGTATAACAAGATCATGGCTGACTTTTCACATAAATGTGCTTATCAAAACTTGAATTTTGAATCAATCGAAACATTCTCCAATTTCGCAATATTTATTAAAAAATTTATTATTCAACATTTAGCTTACAGCGAACTTCTGAGCAAATGGTAAGTAATGGTGTACAGAAGTACAAAATGCTCGATGAATTTAACATCTTTTAGCATTTGTGTTAATAGTAAGCAGGCACGTAATTACATGTGGGCCAGGGTGGGCCCAGGTTCACCCAAAAACATATTGGCCCACCCTGCTAGGAACTACAAAATTAAATTATTTTTCTCATTGATTTCCTTGAAAATTTTTATTTATTTATCATTTATTGATCACTCACACGAAATGTTTGAACGCCAAATTACTTCTAAAATAGAACAAACTAATAAAGAATTTGTGCGTAGTTGCGCGGATATATATCTATAGTGTATAGCTGAATTATGTACTACCTATGATAGAGTGACGCAGTGACCATCTAAATCGTGTTCAAAATCAGACGTTTTAAGTACATATACACGATGACCTTTTTTTTTCCTTAGAATACAGGGTGTTAATGAATTGTAGGGACAAACTCCTAGGGCTTGCAAAACACTACAAACCAAACAACTTTTGTTAATAAATGTGTGGTCAAAAGTGTTTCCTTTCAGAGATAGAGCTTCTCAAAAATTCTTTAATAAGCGCCTAAATGAAGGCAACTCAATTTACTACCTACTATTTGTTTCCATAACGACGGAAATTAATACAGGATAAATAAAGCCCTCTTTCCCACTTTTCAAATTCAAATTAAATTTAATAGTTATTTAAGAAACAAGGAATGTAAAGATGTAATAACATTCGAGGTAGGTAAATAGGAGCCGAGGCTTGTGGCCTGCCGAGAATGTTAATAGTCGATACATTCCGTGTTACTTATTAATTTTTTCACGCTACCGGCAATGTAAGTAGGCCTACAGGTAGAAATTTAATCATATTCTTCAAAGTTCGTTTTGACAGCTGTCCCATTATTCTAAGTTGTCTGTGCTTGTTACCATATCAACGAACAGTTAAAATCAACATTATTTTCCTAGGAATGTAAGTGACACTATTAAGTTCCGTCCAGGGTAACTAGTACAAGAATGTTATCAGCCATTTATAATCCCTGTAGCTATAGCCTACTTACATTGCCGGTAGCGTGAAAAATAAATTAATTAACAAAATGTTTCAAAACTAAGCAATAGAAAAAACCAAAATTACAAAGCAAAAATCAACTATTTGAAAATTTTACACTAACTAATTCAAAAATTAACAAAATTATAGTAAATGTTCAAAATGTCGCCCCCCAGCTTCTACACACGAAGCACATCTACGAAGTAAATTCCTGCGCACCGCTCCAAGTATACCAGGAGTCTGTTGAACTTCTACAGTTTCAACTGGGGTAGCATACTCTAACGTTTTAATAATAATTTAATATCACAAAAATATCGAATTGTGTCAAAATTGACGTTATTTGAATGCATGTACGTCTAGATCGGTTTTTTTTTTCAAAATTTAGGGTGACTTGTGCAAAATAATTGAAAATGCAATTTGGGTTGCCTATTTTCAGGTACTTCTTAAAGAATCTTTAGGAGGCTCTATTTTCTAAAAGAAACACTTTTGACCACACATTTATTAACAAAAGTTGTTTGCTTTGTGGTGTTTTGCAAGCCCTAGAAGTTTGTCCCTGCAATTCATTACCACCCTGTATATTTCAAAAACCATTGTTTTAGGTAACATCAGTTCAAAAAAATGATCAAGTTAGGCATAACAGTGGCGTCCAAAGCCCACTTAGCCCCTTTTTTAACGCATGCTATAACCATTGCTTATAAATGGGGTCTTCTTAGTCCCCTACAACCTTTATTTGAAACATTTTCCTTGAAAAATACAGCACCCTTTCACAAAAGTAAGTGATACATATTTCGATAGTTGCCATCATCAAGGGTAAACTGATACTGTGTCCCTGTACCACTCATGATACTGTTTTTACCTTCCTTGCTATACGAGGTATAGCTATAGAGGAAGGTACCTATTGTGGTCGCCAGGTTGGATTTGCAGCAAATGTGTTTATTTTACAACGTAAGTTGAATTTCCCGCTAAGCCTGGCATCTAATAGCAATATTCATAACTTTCTTCCATCCTCCTTTCTTTTTGTACAGTAAATCGCTGAAGGTTTATATACTGTGATCGCCAGATGGCGCAAGTTTATGAAAATGAATAAATAGTAAATATAACCTTCAAATCTCAAACTTAAAAGTCGACTATATAATTTTAAAAATGGACTTAAGACTGCTAAACATAGAATCATTTGAATCTGTTTGTAGAACGTGTATGAGTCAAGGTTCGCACATTTCAATATTTTTGCCAAACAAAAAGTATTCCTTAAAATACTCAGAAATGCTATACTACTGTGTTGCTGTTGAGGTAGGTAATTAAATGTAGTTACATTTCTTTATATCTACATCTCATAATAATTTAGGCAACTGAAGGTGACAATTTGCCCCCTCACATCTGCAAGCGATGTAAAACGAGCTTGGTTGCTTTATACAAATTTAAGCATACAGCTAAAAATTCCGAAGCAATTTTAAATCAAATATTACATGACAATAAAAAACAAAATGCTATCAAATTTGAGGAGCTTGAAAACACTGCCAATTTATCTTCATCACCATCCCCACCACCACCACCTCCAACAATGCTTGATGATGATTTAGAATTAGCTCTAAGTAACACGTCGGATATATATTCAACTAGCAAAATGAATGGTACTTCTGAAGATATTAAACCCATGATAACTATGGAATTAAAAACGGAGGGGTCGGTTTTGCATGAAATTGCTGCAGTTGATATTAAACTAAACACGCATGAAAATTTCAATAGTCCTTTAGTTACAACCAACAATAAAACGAAAAGAAAAACTGGAAAGAAACAATTAAAAGAAAAGCAAACAGAAAAAACCTACCAATGTGAAGCTTGTGGTAAATTTTTAAGTTGTCGTAGCAATTTGGTGCAACACATGAGAAGGCACACTGGGGAAAAACCTTTCGCCTGCGATTTATGTGAAAAAAAATTTGCTAGAGCTGAACATGTCACAATTCACAGACGAATTCACACAGGTAAGCATCTAAATGTTGATGTTTTTAAATTATAAACTATTTCGTTGTAGGAGAACGTCCACATTCGTGCACAGTCTGCCAAAAAAGTTTTGTCCAATATGCAGCTTTAACGGCACACTTGCGTACACACAGTGGTGAAAGACCACACATGTGCGCAATCTGCGGAAAATCGTTCAGTCAATCTGTTAGCCTTACATATCACACACGCACTCACACTGGTGAAACTCCATTTAAATGCAAAATCTGCAACAAAGGCTTTGCGCACGCAGGCAATCTCAACATTCACATGAGATTTCATCGTGACGAGCGACCATTTATTTGCAATATTTGTGGAAGACGGTTTGTTACTAGCTCACATTTAACTGTGCACATCAAACAACATACAGGGGAGCGACCACATCAGTGTAAATTGTGTGGTAAAGCATTTGCCAGAAGTGAACACCTTAAAGATCATCTTGTTATACATACAGGGCAAAAGCCCCATGCTTGTAAACTTTGCCCAAAACGTTACACGCAAAGTAGTCATTTAAATCGACATATGAAAACTCATAAGACGTGATAGTCTTATGATAAGAATTATCATATTTAACTAAGGCGTTATGATCAATTGTGAAGGTATAATTAATAAATATATATAATCTATCCCTCTTCTACTTTTAAGTGTAGAGGGATAATTAATAAAATTGAAAGATAAGTTTCTGCTTTTTAATGTCAATTTGTTCAGTGTCTTTCACGGTAGCGCAACAATGAGAGTTTTTTTCCTTAGAGAACGTGATATTTGGAAGTTTCATAACTTCTCAAAATTTATTTTGAACCTAAATTTCCTGATCTAATTATATACTTTGGCAGAAATTTGAAAAACCCAGCGTGGGTCAAAAACACTATAGGAAATGCACTTGAAAGTTGAACAGTATATTAATGAAACGCATTTAGGCAACAGTATTTGCAATTTTGAATTTTCTAGCCAGACCTTCGGTTTTTTAGCGGTCGTTCTCCCTCGTAAAAAAGTGCCAAAACCGCAAGGTATTCTGCAAAGACAACTTTCTCTGGAGAAGAGGTGCTTCTACTTTCTGTGGTTTGGAGCCCCCGTTAAACAGTAGGTCCTCTATGTCTGTGTGATTCAATAAGCCCACTACAAGCGTAGGAGAGAAAGTCACCACGCACTTTCGAGAGTAAAGGACTCGGAAGAAGCAGAAACTCTACTTTAACTACCCTTTCTAAAAAACGTGTATCCTCATTTCAAGATTTTTAGAAATAAAATGATCGGATGTTTCAATATCCCTAAGATCCTAAAATTTCCTGGAATTGTAGTTGTACCCATAAATTCGTACAATTATACCTAAAATTAGGAAAATAAAACTTAGATTCCTAAAATTTTATAAGAAAACAGCAAAGCACTTCTGCAGAACGTTCCTATGCTTTAGAAATTATTGTAATAGGTACTTATCATATTTTCAAAAGTATTTTTGTATCAACTTTCTACGGCACATCGGGAATATTATATCCACGGAAAGGGTCAGCGACCACTAAACCAAATTTTTTTTTCGATGAGTAAAAAACTATGTTAATTTTCTGAAAAAGATTCCTTCAGAATAAAGACAACCAACAATTGAGTGGAAAGGGAAAAATTAATGACAGAAATAACATAACACAATAAAACAAAATTACTGCATCTAAAAAGTAAGGATTAAGTTGTGAATCTTATTCTACTATCACTCATAAGCAACGACCATATAAATTGTATCTTAACTCATTCTCTATGAGCCTACAAAATGTAAAGACAAGGTGTGACCACTTTTTGAGCAATATTTTTTAAACATTTTCGTGGATTTTGAAAATACCTTTCACATCACAGTTTTCATTTCGTCAAAATTTCTCGTACATAGTAATATCGTATTGCTCTAGGGGCAGGGTTGGCCGATATATATCCAATGATATATATCTTGATATATATCATGATATATATCGTGTTATTTATGAGTAAATATATATCAATTTTGATGATATATATCAAATTATTACAATCAGCTAATTTTGCTTAAAATATGTACAGTCTGGCAACATTGTGCAATTAGAGACCGCCCAAGAGTTCATGCAGGTTAGCTGGGGATTCCCAGAGCTGCAGCTTTACTCTGTCAGTTTGTGTTTTTATGTTCCACTCAGTGTATCAGTGTTGTTTGCTGAATATTTCGCTGGCTATAGGGGAAATTTTTTGTTTTCTTCAAGTTTTAAATTAAATTAACAATGCCAAAAAATAAACACATTGTGTGGGAACATTTTCGATGTGTAAATAAGGAAAATAATAGTGGTAAGTGGGCCGTGTGTAAGAGATGCGGCAAGGAAATGCAGGGGATTCCCCAAAGAATGCTGAAACATGTGGAAAGGAAGCTACAGAAGCTAATTCTACAATAATTAATGAAGAAAATTCTGCAGTGGCTAGCAATACTCAACAAGAGCACCTTGTTGGACAAAAACTACCCGAGTTAACAAAACAAACAAGTAAACGTGGTAGGTGAATGTTTATTTTTAAATGGAGGTTATTGAAAAAAAATCTCGTATTGTACCTATAGAAGATTTTTTTGTAATTACTTTTAACTTCGTAAAATAGACCTACGTGCTTTTGCTTTATTATTTTATTCATTTTTTTTAATGCCGAATATGGATTGCTTTACTTATTCCCCATAGAAAACTGTTTGGGGGAGGGAGTTTTTATTGCTATGATCAACATTCGAGTGCATAATGCACAAAAAAAAATTTCTTAATGGGGCGGGCGGGGCACATAAAAGTGGCAACGTTTTTAAGACTTTCGAAACCCATTACCTAATTTATCTAATAAATAACATTTTCGTTCCTAGTTAAGGGAAAAACGTTAATAAATGAAAATTATATTACCTATTCTCATTTTTTCTATCCATATACATAGTACGGGTACAGGACTATATTATTTTAGGTTTACCAGAATTGGATTATCGTCCCAAAAAGGCCTGTCAGGGTACAAATAAACTGAATATTGCCAAGGATGACACTATAATTTCAACATCGAAGTCTTATGCACATACAGTTGACTTGCAAATTGGCAAATATTACTTTGCAACGAACACTTCTTTTAGACATGTAGAGCACAGCGAATTTAAAAAAATGTGTAAAGTTTTACGACCAGGGTATGAGCCTCCCTCATTGGAAATAAAATATTGGACGAGGGGTATAATAATTTATTAATCGATTGTAAAGATAAATTAAAAGGAGAAATAATATTGTTGGACTCTGAGTCACGATCAGACTCTGAAATGAACCTTCCACTAATAAGATTACTAAGAAAATAGTTCGGCTTCGGCTTTTAGAATTTCTATTTAGTTTCTTTTTTATAATATATTACATAACATATTTTTATTTTTTGTTGTGAATGTTAAAATAATGGTTGTTTATTATTTTTTCTTTGATTTAATAAATTAAATAAATGGCTAGTTTCCTGGCGATTTTGTGAAATGTATCATAAATGTCCGATATATATCAAATTTTTGATATATATCGGATATATATCGTAAATATCGGATATTATGATATTTATAATAAATATCATGATTTTATTTATCAATTCCAGCTTTACTTCGTTAAAGTCCATATTTAATGAGTATCTGTATATAAAATACTTAATCACTTTAACAATTTCTATTTATTTAAACCTTATACGTAGAAGATCAAATATTCGAATCAAATCAATCTGAGAAAGTTATATTTTGGTTTCGTTATGTTGATGACATTTTAGCATGTTTTAATAGTTCATTTGATTTAATTAATGAATTTTTAATTTTTATTAACAGCTTGCACCCAAACATAAAATTTACACTAGAAACTGAACAAAATAAGTCCATTAACTTTTTAGATTTAAACATAAAAATTAATTCAACTAATAAATTTGAGTACTCAGTTTATAGAAAACCTACACAAACAGACATTACAATACCACACGATTCTTGTCACCATAAAACACATAAATTAGCAGCATACAGGTCCCTGATACATAGGGCTTTGACGGTCCCTTTAGATGAAATTAATTATAATAGAGAAATTTCAATTATTAAACAAATTGCATACAGTAATGGTTATAATACTAAACTTATTGATACATTAATTAAAGAAAAAGATTATAAATTAGCCATTCAAAAAATTTATCCGAATATCCTAACTTCGTTCGATACAATTAAATATGCTTCGATCCCATATTTTGGTGAGAAATCAGAACAAATTGCTAAAATTATAAACAAAACAAATAAATATAAAGTAAGCTTTAAAACAACTAGGAACATCTTAAATACTTTGTTTAATGCAAAATCAAAAACAGACGATTTGTTAAAATCAGGCATTTACAAATTAAATTGCTCGCATTGTAATTCGGTTTATATAGGCCAGACTATTAGAAATTTTGATATTAGGTATAAAGAACACGTACGTTGTTACAAATACAAACACCCACATAAATCCAACTACGCTAAACACTTACTAGAACAAAATCATTCAATGACATCTAATAACACCATAAAATGTTTACACTTTTGTGATGATAAACGTAAATTAGATATACTAGAAGCTTTTGAAATTCACAAACATTTAAAAACTGTACCGTTAATGAATGAGCAAATTGATCTGTTAAATTCTCCTCTACTAGACATTTTGGAATAAGAAATCAAGTCATCTGCAGACGATTACCAAGATAAGTAAAAAAGTTCTATTGCTATAACAACGCTAACTGTTTACCTTCATATAACCTTTGACAATGGCATGTTAACATGCTGAAATACGTATAAGGTTTAAATAAATAGAAATTGTTAAAGTGATTAAGTATTTTATATACAGATACTCATTAAATATCATGATATTTGCCAACCCTGTCTAGGGGTAATATAATAATTAATTTTTAAGCCGATCTGGCAACTTATTTTTGAGTAATAAGGTGATTAAGTCAAAATTTTCAAAACGCAGTTTTGAAAGGAAAAAGTTAGGAAAAAGCGTTAGATTTACCCTATGGATGGTCATGATTTTTTTAAAAGCTTACTTTGTCCATGAGTGTTTGATATACATTCACATTTTGAACCCACCTACTCTCCCATTTTTTCAAAAACTGCCTTTTAGTTTGAAGTATGGAAAAGTAAAAAATAAAAACTGCTGACTTTATTTAACAAATTTGTAATATGGTTGCGATTATTTGCCTTGCAGTTGTGCATAATGTGCTCGTATTATTTGCCAGATTCACACGAGGTGAGAACTTTGATTTAAAATTTTTACATCAACAAATGCTCCCTAACAACTTGTTGATAAATATAACAGTAAAAAATTTTAAAATACCTTATAATCATAATTCCTAAAAACAAATTCTAACATTTGATTGTAAAATATCCCACATTCCTAATAAAAAATACAGATAAAAAAAATTGAGTTTTGGATATTTTTTTAAACCAGAGATATTGTTACCTCATGAACAGGAATACTTTTCAGAGTTCTACTTCTAAGGAAGCTATATTATAAAAAATTCAATGTAAATTTTTAACTTCGTGTACTTTACATTTGGTTTATTTGCTATGTTGTTAGCAGTTTTGCGTTTTAATTAATTTTAGTACTACGGTTCCATAATATAAAAAAATTAGCTCTTTTGTCATAATAATAAGGAAATTATTTTTTTTTGGTTTTTTTGGATTTGTATTATTGTCACCCCTAGGCAATATACAGGTTGTATCAAATTGCGTGTTAACTATGGGGATCTCCCTTATTTGAAGAGATACGGCGATGGTTAAATTAGAGAAAAGTTGTGGAATTTTACGCCCACTAATAATCTGAAAACAAATTGGAGCTATCTTGCTTACTTTCTGAATAAACTAAAAAAAAATGAAATTATGAATTTTTTATTATCGGCTGTAACTCATTTGTCATTTATGTTACATATTTCTAGTTAACGCATTATTAGGACACTTTTTCATGCTGAATCTAAATTTTTTTATCAGATTTGGTATAACTGTTACCATTGCTCATTTTCGACTGTCAACTTTTTTCTTCTTATTGTCGGCATTTTAAATTTTTTTAAGGGTGCCATGGAAAGACGTCATTTAATTTATTTTGAAAGAATTCTAGTAGGCCATGAACTGATGGAAGTAAAACAAAACACTAATTTTATTTACTTTGACTTTTAGATGCATTAGGTATGCGAAAATTTCAGGAAACTTTGTTTTGAGCGAAGACAGCAAGTTAAGTTATTTTTTACACAAAAGTGAATGACACATGCACCCTAAGTGGTGTAATTAGTAAAACCCACGGGGGGGGGTACGAAATACGCCCCAGCAGTTAAGGTGGTCTGGAATAATTTTGAGGTAAAATACAAAATTTTACGCACCCAATTGGCTTTTTTTGCCACCGAATGCTGTCACAAATCCCAAACAATGCATTGCTGCCGTTTACCTTTACGGTTTAACAGTTTAACTAGTAACGGAGTAGTTACTAAAATACCACGTTAGATGTCTTACAGCTTACAAAATACTGATATGCTCAAACAGAGTCCGGATTTATATGTAATTTATTATAGAAATTTAGTGCGATTGGGATTGAAAAATAAATAGAAATTAAAAAACAAAGTCGCCAAGAATAGCCATATTTATTTATGCTGGTAGCCAAAATAAGTCGCCAGTCCCCAATGCAAAAAATTGTCGCATTTCTAACTTCAATATGATGTCAAAACTTAAACAAAATGCAAAGTGTGGCACATCGTTGAAATCAGAATAAAAACGCTATTCAAATATGAAAAGATTTAAAATGCGGTCCATAAAAAAAGTTGAGAGTCGAAAATAAATAATGGTAGCAGTTACACCAAATCTAATAACCAAATTAGATTTAGCATGTAGCCTAATAATGCGTTAAGTAGAAATATGTAACATAAATGACAAATGAGTTATAGCCGAAAACAGAAAATCCAAAATTTTAGTTTTTTCAGTTCTTTTATAAACTAAGAAAGATAGCTCCAATTTCTTTTTAGATTATTAGTGGGCATAAAATTTCACAACGTTTCTCTAATTTAACCGTCGTCTTACCTCTTCAAATAAGCGAAATCCCAATATTTAACACGCAATTTGATACAACCTGTATATACTTTAAAGTGTAAGACGATGGTAAATGATACTACATACAGATGCATGTAATTATAACTTTGCGGGCAATTTATATTTAAACGAATAAAAGGAAGGGAAAAAATAAATATTTTAGTAGCAATTAACGAACTGCATTAAAACATTAATAAATTAAACTTGCAGTTTGAATTTCCCACCCTAAAACTTCAATTGTTACAAACAACCAATTAAACGTGGACCAATGAGGAAGCGCCAACAATGTTGGCCGGCAGAATAGTCAGAAATGTCAACGTGTTTTAACTTCATGTAATTCAGTGTAGATTTAGTCCTGAAAAACTTTATATGGCCAATAAACAGTAAGATAGCTGTGCAACTACGAATTTTAATCAACAAGCTCTCGGCAACCGAGCTAATAAATTATTAAATAAGAAGTTCTAACCTCATTATTTTGTACTAAGTAATTTACTGCTATAGAAAAATGGAAATCCAAATGTGCTTTTTACTCATGTTCGCGTTAATTGTAGCGGTAAATAGTTTAAAACCCGGAGACTGTGAAGGTGAGTTCACCAAAGTAAATTTTTAATTACGTATTGTATATCTCAATCTGCATTTTTACAGTTTGTATTAAAACCGTGGACAGATTTGCTGCATCTTTATCAGATGACGTGAAAAAGGAACCAAAGAAAATAGAAGCCGAATTCAAAAAATTCTGCAAAACTTCCAAAAACAAAGAAAATCGCTTTGTAAGACTGTCGTCATCTGCTTCTGTGATCTGTACTTACAATTATTCTGTTTTAGTGCTACTACTTAGGTGGTCTGGAAGAAAGTGCAACGGGTATTTTGGGTGAACTTTCAAAGCCCTTATCATGGTCAATGCCGGCAGACAAAATCTGCGAAAAGTTAAAAAAGAAAGATGCACAAATATGTGATTTACGATATGATGTTGAAATTGATCTAAAAACAGTGGACTTGAAGAAGCTCAAAGTAAGAGATCTGAAGAAAATTATTAACGACTGGGGTGAAGATTGCCAAGGTTGCATTGAAAAATCAGATTTTATACAAAGAATAGAACAATTAAAACCAATTCACACAGAATTGTAATGTGTAAATGTATTTAGACTTTTATTTACTTCTAGGGGTACATTTTTCTAATTTATTTAATGATTATTTTGATTTATAGTAGCAGTTTTCATCAGAAACTATAAAGTGAAGTGTGATTGATATGCATTTGCGACTTCCGTAGGTGGTTTATTTTGTTAAAAATCAAAGATGTGTTTAAAAGTATTTTGAACAAGAACTGATGTTAGTATTTACATTTACACTGCTCTTCACACAGAATGCAATATTTTTATCATTGTAATTTATAATTTACAAATAAATTTTTAAAATAAATGTGAGCTTGTTTCCTTAACTCTAAAAGAATTATGTTACATTAAAATTAATGATGTGCTTCGGTTGTAACAATTTGAATTTAAAAAATGAAGTATTAAAAATTTATAGTTACAAGAAATTAATGTCTAATAGTTGAAATTTGAATGAAGCGATTGCTTTTCTGAGAAATTTCTTTTCAATGTTCTGAAAAAAATTATTTTAATTTTTATTAATAAAATAATAGGTATATATCTATTTTAACATTTGTATTTCAATGTGTTTATACGTTGTTATCAGTAGTAATAACCCAAGGACATTGATAATTGTTCGAAAAAATTTTATAACGGATTTCGAAACCATGTTGCTTGGAAACAGACCGACGCCGTAGGCGGAGGTCTGCTGCCTATAAGCAACAAGCTTGAGAAAGTTGTTATAAAATTTTTGAGCATTTATCAATGTTTGAGGGTTATTCGGATAGAAAATTTTTTGTTAATTATAGAAAAAAATACAATACACCATAAATGCTTTCCATACAAATTTTTTACTGTAAACAGTATTTTTTGGTATATTTGATTCGATAATTTCATCAATTTTCTCGTTAGTATTACAACCAAATCGTGAATTTTTAAATTAATTAATATTTGAAACGTCAAAATCGAAATAAATCAAAATGCATCCATAGCAATGTAACAGAGTGAAAACAGCCCATGGAATCTGTTTTCAGTACAATGTTGTTCTGATTGGTTGTGTTCAATCAGATGACCTCAAATTAACTAATTTCATTGGATTTCTACTTGAGCAAAAAATTTTCAAAGAAATTAAAAGTAAATAGTTCATATTGATATAGGAACAATAGAACTTGATGACTTGATCTCAGTAATCTATGTTTTGCAAATGACTTGATTTCTTATTCCAAAACTTCCAATAATAGTGAATTTAAGAGATCAATTTGCTCATTCATTAAAAGTACAGTTTTTAAATGTTTGGCAATTTCAAATGACTACAGTATATTATATTTACGTTTATCATCACAAAAGTGTAAACATTATATAGTGTTATTGAATGATTGTGTTCTAAATAGTGTTTAGTGTAATTGGATTTATGTGAGTTTTATATTTTATATAACATAGGTGTTGTTTGTATGTAATATCAAAATTTCTTATTGTCTGGCCTATAAAAAACCGACTTATATAATGAGCAATTTAATTTGTAAATGCCTGGTTTAGTAAATCATCATGTTTTTTTAGCATTAGACAAACTGTACCAAACGATTTTAGTTGTTTTAGAAATTACTCTACATTTATTTGATTTGTTTATAATTTTACTACTACTTTCTTCGATTTATTGCTAAAATATGGAATTAAATGTTGCGATTCGAATGAAACTGCTTTTTTGGTAAATTTCCGTGTATAATTATCTAAACTTGATGTCTGTTTACAAAATATTCAATCAAATCTCGTGTTTTTTGTCTGGTTGCAATAATATTTACCCGAGACAAAAATGTGTTAGAAATTCGAATTTTTAAATTTTCCTTGTTGAAAAATTTTCTTTAATTTCTAAATTTTACTCTAACGCCTTCCAGGAATTTTCGAAAAATTTTTATTTGATCCATTGTTTATTTAAAAACGCAAACGCCGATCAGTATATAAGCTTTCATCAGTTCGATAGACTATTTGAAGTACTTTATTAGGATCAGCAAAAATTTTCAACTATATAAAAAATTTAAAAAACGACGCGTTTTGCGGCAGTTAAGTTATTTTAACTAAGCCTATCAATTAGCTCTAGTTAAAAATATATTTTTTATTTTTACATATTTTCGATAACTCTTGAAATAAACCATTTATATCGATTTTCAGTCCGAAATCCGAAGTGCATCTAATCAGCTGTTACAGCGGCCGGTTCCGTTCTTACTATTCTTATACGGTATATGCGACATTGTAAAATTGACTATGTATATTGTTTTCTTAGAAATCTGTGAAATGGGAGAAAGGCTTTAAGCACATCGAAAACATTTTTACCGAACTCTCTAGCTTCAAAATGGCGGCCCCCACAACTTTTTGAAAATCTCTACATTAACGCCCATTTACTCAAGACTCAAATACGGCAAGTATTAATATCTAATATGGGAAAGTCCACTCGATATAACGAATGCATATTTTACGGCTGAATCGTAAAAATTGTGAAAAAATGTAGTAAGGATCATATTGTAAACATCATACAGCATCGTCTAAGCCAAAAAAGTCGTACCGTTCCATTTAAAAATAAACAGTTGAAAATCGCTACTTTGACATTTGATGTCCAATCAAAAAACTGACTGCGCCAAGTTGTAGAGCAGCTTTCGAAACATATGCATACCAAAAATTTTAAAAAAATTCCTAATAATAAACTCACTAAAAAAAAGGCATATAGCTTGACTCACCCTGTATAAGTGCATATTTAATACATTTATAGCGCATAAATGCATGCCTATTTTGGAAATTTTAAGGACATATAAATCTGGTCCCTACTTATGATCAGATTAAAATATTTTTACTAGGCCCATGTTTTAAGTTACTTATTAAGTGTGGGTTGCCTGTACTATAATGATACCCATTTCAATACAGATTTTCATTATGAAATAACCCAAACTGACCAATAGCAGCAAAGCATTGTTTTTGGTAATCATGGTTACAAGAGTTGTTGACATCTCTCAGTTAACATCGCAAAACAGTTCGAGTTTTTTGAAGTATAATGTTCAAATAAATTTTTTCAATGATTAGTTCTTTTAATTAACTAGTAGAAAAAATAGTAAAACTTTTATACACTGTGTCTATAAAGTAACGCCCCCCCCCCAACTAACTTTTGAACGACTTGATATTGTTTAACAAAATTTGGTGTGCTGTAATGGGAAATTAAATTCTATCTTTCAGACCATATTAAAATTTTGTGTTATCCAAAATGGCGACTGGGCGCCATTTTGAATTTTTTTTAATGGAAGGGGGGTCAAGTGACACCTCATTGGAAAGGTCTTTTAGTTCTGCATCTGATCCTAGAGTTTCAAAGAAAAATATTTAGCCATAATAAAATGACAATGTTTGAAGGTAAAGAAGTCTATTTCAGAAAAACATGAATTAAAGCTTAAATTAATTATGTTCGAAATGTTCATCATTCACTTCATGGCACTTAAAAAGTCGGTTATGAAATTCCTGCCTTACATTTTCATAAGTTTCTGTAGTGATAATTCTGCAAACTTCTGTGGTGCGTTGCTTCAGTTCTTCAATTGTTTCTGGACGGGTTCTGTACACTTTCGATTTCAGATATTCCCATACAAACAATCTAAGAAAGTTAAATCTGGGGAGTAAGTCGGCTCTACTACAGGTTCCCGCCTAACAATCGATCTGCCGAAAAAGTCCGTTGAGAAAGTCAGAAACAGGCCTATAATAATGAGGCGGCGCACCGTCTTGTTGGAACATAACGTTTTCAATATTACTTCAAGCCACCTGATATATTTCTGGAAAAATTTAGTCCTGCAAATGAATAAGTGGACTACTGGATAAAAAAATCAAAACAATTTTGAATTGAGTGAGTCCAATTGTTTAACATCCGCCATTTTGTTATGGCTAATAATTTTTCTTTGAAACTCTAGGATCAGACGCAGAATTAAAAGACCTTTTAAATGAGATGTCACTCGACCCCCCTTTCTATTTAACAAAAAATTTCAAAATGGCGCCCAGTCGCCATTTTGAATGATACAAAATTTAATTTTTGGCTAAAAAATAGTATTTAATTTTCCATTAAAGCACACCAAATATTGTGGCAAAATATCAAGTCGTTCAAAAGTTAGTTAGGGGAGGGGGTTACTTTATAGACAGATGATATAATGGCTATTAATACACTCACATTCGCTGTCGTTCGTGTCGTAATCTCACTTGTGTGCTAATAGCTATCATTATAGATTCGTTGCATAATATACTATTTCAGCTACATCACGATTTATTTAAATATGCTTTCTACATTGCAACTGTGATATATTTTGGATTTTAAAATTAAGATTTTCTAAACAATAAAAAAAAATGTTTACAAATTTTAACCAAAATCGCAGGCGAATTAATTATACAGTAGCAACTCCTTTTAACAGATAGATTTTAAAAAAAATGCCCAAACACAATAAATGCTTATTTCTATAAAACCAGTTCTCCTTCTTCTCTCCTATTCTTCCCCATACAGCTTATCATTTCTTAGAAGATTATAAAAACTAGAAGTGGTGACAGTAGTAGTCATTTAATTACTTAGAGGGAATTCCAAAACCCCCAACACACCACTTTTGTGTCCAAGCTTAATCTTGAAGACTTATTTAAAGCCCTCTTTAAAATAATGGAAAATCCAGATTGTAACCAATATTTTTTTGGCAACCGAGATAATAAAATGTTTGTAATGGGTTCACGCTCCTTAATAAGACGATCTTCAAAAGTTTAACATTGTTATGAAAATAAACGAACGCGCTCCTCAAAAAAAGGACACGTTCATTTTTATAGTTTGTTCATCACCGCACTGAAATTTTGTAACGAAAATTAACAAACTTCCTTAAAACAACTTTAAAATTCAAACTTTTATGCCGACAGCTTTTAATGAATAAACGTCTTTGTTAATATTGTATGCTTTTATAGTTAAAATTCATTTAGTATAAAATATCATTTAAATTAAAATTATACTGTTGAAATTTTAAATACAATACCAAAGATTTTTTTAGAGCTTATTGAAATTGTATCGGATTACTTCATTCCATGAGCACCTGTTTAAATTTCATAGATATATCATGCTTATCTGCTTTGTCCCGAATGTAGTCGTTTTCATTATAAATCAAAAGTCAAATAAGTTTAACGAAATTATAAAAGTGAAGAAAAAACCAGAAACAGTAAAAAGTAATAATTGTTTTCTGTACGATGGGTTGCAGAGTGTCTAAGGCGCAGAGAAACCGGTAAAACTAAAATAAAAATCAGACTTATTATCTAGAGTGAAACAAATAAATCTCACGTCTTTTTACCTGTTGGCATTTACATTACCTATGTTAATAAAATTAATATAAAAATTATATATTATATAAAAATACATATTGCTTCTGCTCCTGAATTTCTAGTTAATTTTTCAACATCCTCTAGTTTTGCTCTAAATGCTCCTAGGATTGCCTGATATGCAATGCAGAAAACAATTGAAGGTGTGAAATTGTTTACTGCAAAATTCAAGAAAGACAAAACATTTTAAAATTAATAATTTCCCAAATTCTGTTTTATATACAGGGTGACCAAACAGACGGTACCAAATAATGATTTTACTGGTGTTAATATTAATTTTATCAAAAGTAAAATAAAAATACAACTTATTATCTAGTGAAACAAATAACCCCCACATGTAACTTTTTACCTGTTGGCATTTATCTACATTACCTATCTTCAAATCCTCATTACGCCAAGTTTCTGCTCGGACTAGAATTTCACTCGGTTCGGTATATAAAGTAATGAAATTAAACAAATTTCGTCCATACAAAAAGCAGATCTATCAAGAATTCCATGAAGGTGACTTTGATCGTAGAATGCAGCTTTGGGTGAAACGGTGAATAATGATCAAAATCTCTTAAAGACTATTTGCTTTTTCGATGCGTACACATTTGTTTGAATGGTTTTGTTAACGAAACTGCCGCTACTGGAATGATGTGAATCATTTTTTTTATAGGGGGCTAGAAAAAATAAATGTGTGGACAAGTATCTTGGAGAACACTGTTAGCGGTCGTTTATTAATAAAAGAAAATTTACTTCAAAACGCTGCAAGATGCTGCCAATCTTCTAATCACAGAAACGCTAGAAAATTAACATGGAAACGTACAACTGGATGAAGACCTTCTTTACTATCAGCAAGATGGAGCCGTTACTCATTACGTAGGTGTTACTCGTCCCGCATTGGTTAAATGACGGATTTCTAATAAGTGGATTGGAAGAAGAGGAACAATTGAGTGGCCAGCTAGATCTCTAGATCTTACACTTAAAATCTGTAGTTAACAAGACGCAGCCAGTGGGTATTCAAGATTGAAGAAATAAAATAAGAAGAGATTGTAGGGCTATCCGTCGAAAAACCTTTCAAAAGGTTATAGTTAAATTTGAAAACAGACTTTACCATTGTTCAACAAATAACGGCGATCATTTTGAATATTTACAGCAGGTAGTGTTGAAGAAGAAGCTTTGCATTTTGTTACTAAAATAATTTATAAATTCTATGGCAACGGGATACATTTGTTTAAGTACTTGGCGCCCATTTTTTTACACAATGCAAATACTTTTTGATTAATAACTCGAGAACGAATCCTCCGATTTTTATTTTTTTCTACGGCTTTAATTTGATGTCATATAAGGAGTAGGCATACTTTAATAATTTTTTAATTGATGCGATGCTGTAAGCACTGTGATGCGATCGGCATTTTTGTTAAATTTTTTGAAACTTTTCGAAAAAAAACGCTAAAAACTTTTTCATACTAGCAGGCCCTGAATTTGAAATCCTATCATAATCGCAGTGGTGTTCTTTGAAATCAAAAACTGAGAGAACACAATTTGTTCAAAAAGGGATCAAGTGAGCTTTGGATGCCACTGTTTTACACCACATATGCTGTTACTGGGTAGGATATATGTCCTCTTGCTCCCTAGGTGGAGCATAGGGCCTCAATAAATAGTTTCTGTTGTGTCGTGTTTTGAGCCGTTTGTCGTACTTCTCCTCCATGTTCTACCCGTTTTCTGGACTTCTTGCTGTACAGTTCTTCGCCAAATTGTTTTCCGGATTCCAGTCCAGTTCCATTTTTGCAATGTTTTTCTCTTAGTTCCACTTTCAGTTTTTAGGTCGCTTTGTCCAGATTTTCGCCATAGCTCGTCGTTGGTAACGAAATCCGTCCAGCATCGGTTAAAGAACACCTGGAGTTTGTTGTCTGTTACTACTGAAAATTTCCAAGTTTCACAACCGTACATTAACACTGATTTGACGTTGGTGTTAAAGATCCTGAGTTTGGTTTTGGTAGTTAGTTGGGTACTACTGTTCTATACATCTCTTAACTTCCGTACCGCCATTTACTGTGATTATAGTTTGTAAGTAACAGAATTTTTCGACGTCATCTATAGGCTCGTTATTAATGTTGAATGGTTGTTGATTATTAGTACTGATGCGCATTATTTTGGTTTTAATAATATTTATTTCTAGACTAACCCATTTAGCTTGTTCTGTGAGTCTGTTAAGTTTAGTTTACATGGTGGCATGTGTGTGAGCTAAAAGACATAAGTCATCTGCGTGTGGTTGATTCTGTAATCCTCACGTTATGCCGAGTTGTTCGAAGTTTGTGTTCTTTATTGTCTAATCTAGAGCGATGTTAAATAGTAATAGTGAAAACGAGCAGCTTTGTTTCACACTTGAGAGAATGGGTATATTTTCAGTACCATCGTAACCGTTGGGCTAACTGGGCTATAGCTCTAGCGCGCCGGACCCGAAAGGGCGCCGGGCGATGCCTTATAAAATATATCGTTTTAAATAGTTATTCTTTACGCTACTACATTAAATGAAAATGTCTTTTTAACTATGTATTTTTCAATTTTTTACAATAATAGTAACTACTAGTGTTACCCCAGCACACAATGCACTGACAGACAGCGTTGCAGAACCTGCGAAATGTCAAGTCACGTGATGCATTAGTTCCAATAATGACACGCGACGTTATTATAGAGGGCGCCCCAAGTGACGCCGCTGGAGGAAGGGGAGAAAAAAAACCTTTGTGCTTTTATATATGTATGGATAATAATAAGTGGATCACATATATGTTGGTACGTCCATAGCTAGGCATATCCCGCTAGTATCGCTATCAGTCGAAGGTCGGTAGACAAAACACATCTGGTCTAGTTGTAAGACAGTGCAAGTGCCATTTAACCTTGCAAAAAAAATGACGATAAGTTTAGAAGGCGAGAAGCCGTTACACTCTCAAGCAAAAGCAATCCCGTAATTTGAAAGCTAGTATAATATCTAGTTGCTGTTAATTATTTATGTCATTATTATGTTAATCTCTCCTCATAGCAAACTGTTTCTAACCTTATGGCGCACGGCCTTTTAATTTGTCAAAAAATCCACAATTTTTCGTAAACCATAAATAAATTGACTTTCACTTTTCAGTAGAGTGTACCACACTGTCCAACAGCCAATGAGAGCTAGTTTAAGTTACGACTACCGACGAAACAAAGCGTAAGTAGCCGAATCATAGCCCACTAAAATTTGCAAGGTTAGGTGGCACATGCTGTAAGTGCGCTTGCGTTGAGTGCGCGTTTGTGTAAAAATTGAGTAAAAAGTGTCCGCTAATGTTCGAGAAGGATACGAGCCGCTGCATATTGCCCCACTTCAGACTCATGTATGAACATGTACTGTAGCGGTTGTGTGAACTAGTGGAGGTTTGTCAGAATGGTACGGTGTCCGGAAAATCCACCCCCTGGAGAAAACAGACCCGGAAACAAATCCCTAAAATAAAATCCCCCAAAAATAATCTCCGGAAGAAAAATCCCCTGGAAAACATGGTAGAAACATCCTCGGGTAAAAACATCCCCTGAAAAACACCCCCCGGTGAAAACAGCCTCTTCACAGTTTTCATTTGTACAAAAATACTCTTAGGTAGTGACATTGAGTTTCTTCAAGGCTATTTTAATACCAAACTTCATCCCGATCTGTGAACTCGTTTTTCATGTATTAAAGTGAAAATTTTAAAAAATTGGTGCGGCCGCTATTCTGAAGCTAGGAAGTTGGGGGAAAAAAGAGTTGGATACGCTCTAAGGTCTTCTATAAAATTCCGATTTGAGTTTCAAAAAATTTAAAAATTTTTGCTTGTTCTTCCTCTGTGCATGACTTTACAGTTGGCTTCTTCATATAACGCTTTTAAAAAATTGAATAATTTTGAAGGTACACCGCTAAGTTCCACAATTTTCCAAATTGCAGAGTGTTTAAGTGAATCGAAGGAGCATTTAAAGTCGATAAATGTTAAGTATAATGGGTTTTATATTTATTCTTCGTGTATTGATGTGGTTGTATTTCTTTTCATATTTCAATATGTTCTTATATTACTAATTTTTACAGTTACATAATTATTATATACTTTTACGTGGGAAATTTTTAAAATAATATAATATATTATTACATTTAACAAAATATATTACTATCTCGATCTGTATTGTTCTCCGGGTTAATAATAAAATGATAACAAACTGAAATCACAATTTATAATTTGTGATAAATCAAATTGCAAAACACATTATAAAGAAATTAGAGACAGAGAGAAGAGAAACGTTCCAAGAAATGCTGTGCTAAGTAAATTATTCTTTGGCAGAATACTGTGTTAACTACTTCCATCCAGTGGCGGCTCGTGGTGTGGTGTACTGGGCGGCATTTTAAAGTATTTTTCTTTTAATTTATTCTTACCCAAGTTTTAGGTAGCCTTATATTTCAAACTCGTCCTTTACGTTGGCAAAATGATCTATTTTTACCAACATTTTCATTGAAGCCTTTAATAGACTTTCAATAATCACTCTCTAATAAAATTATTGTAAATTGATACCCACATTGCCAGTGTGTCAAAATGCACAAAAATTTTAATGTGATTGAATTTTAGTTTTTAAATGTTTGCAGTCAATATCACACAATGAATTATCACAAAATAGCGGACAGTGGAAACAAGTGAAAGCATTTTCTTACAAGGCATTCACAATTCAAAATTATTTTGCACGGACATCGTACAACACCACTAAATTATGATTACACAACCAACAACTGTTTTCACACTACTACGTCGTGTACGTGCGAATCCCGCAAATTAGGCGGCTATTGGCATGCGCTTATCACGGACAGCTGACAGCATAATTCTCGGAAGTTGTAGGTTCGTGACCCTAAAGTCTTTAATACGCAGATACTTGTATCCTCTTTTAGCTTGTGTACTATGAATGGTACCGCAATGAGCTTTCTCTTTCACACTTCTTCATTTAAAGGCCTTTTAAGCCGGCGGCTTTATTCGGTGCCGTATAGCTGAATTGGGGACTAACAGCCAAACGACCCTCGCATAGATTCGTTTAATGCGCGCGAAATACTCAAACATTCAAACGTTTTCGGACCCTGCGGCAGCTCTTTAATAAACGTTCTCGCATAGAAATCTCATACAAAAGTTAACTATAAAGTATTTTTTTAATATTATAGTGTATAGTATGTTATGTACTCAAACAAAAAGTAATGACTTATTTTTTCTTATTTCATTGGGAGGTCAATGACCATTTGCCCCAGTGGAGAAACCGTCACTGCTCCCATCATGGACATGTTACAAGTTAAGATTTATTTCAAGCCGGTCGGCCTAAAATAGCCACAAAACAAAATAAAGGACTTACTCAAAAGCAACATTCTTCAACTCGCCAACTTACGTTGAACCACAATATCAGTCAAGCTTCTGCACGAAACATAACTAACGTACAAGTACAAGAATTATCAGAATCAGACGACGATTTTAACAGAATGGTACTAAAATTTACAGCAACGATGCAAATTTTGTAAATATTATAGTAATTTCCGATAAAGCCAATACGGGCACCATAGAATTTTTTTTGTCGAGGAACAAACCCATGAATTTTAAGTTTTGAAGCTACGAAGCACCCTTGTGGAAAGTACCTACAACGGACAATTTAAGAATAGGAAGAAGTTTCTTAAAGCAAGTCAGTTGACGCTTCCTCTAGTCGTACGTAACGCCGCCTTCTCGCAGGGGTTTAAGTCTGGTCAACAAACCGGCTAAAACCTTCTACAATTGTTTCCAGAAAATTTTTCGTATTCGCAATTGTTTGATGTTTTGGAAAAAATGTCAAATAATCCATTGCAGTATAAGGTGAAGCTCCCTGTCTTACATGCACCATTGTGTGTTTACGTCGAGTCTCTTGTTATACAAACGAGGCTTTGTTTGTGTGTTCACTCTTGTTAACGCGTATCAAAAATAATAGCTATAAGTTCTTTTAGAACAATCTACACTTTCCTACTATAACAGTGAAGTCGTTTATTGACATTTTCACAAAACAAAATAAAACTGTTTATAAGTTTCTGTCCTGCTCTGTAGTCTATAACGTTGCAGACCCTATAGTACGTCTCACGGTGAAAATTCAATACGGGGGCTTATGGAAGGCGATGTTACAAAACTTCTCCATAAAACTATGCACCCCTGTCAATCATAACTTAATCCTCCTTTTGCGGTACAGACCGATGATAACTATTACTACAACTTACCTGGTATTTTTTGCCGACGGTGCTCAAACTGCCAAATAATTTGAATCAAATATCACATACAACCACAAAAAACTTAGTAAAAGGTTTTGCGCAGCTTTAATTATGTTACACAATAAATGTTATCAGATACTTAGTCGCTCTTACGATTTTGTAAACTTAAAGTATTTTGAACAAAAAAGGAAAAAACCTATTTAATAAGTTCCATCTTTTTTATTTCTATTTGATATCAAAAAACCCCATTATTTATTTAGAAATGTTAATTAAAAAGTGCATTACAGGTACACTTAAAAGCAATGTAATTAGTAAAGAAATAAATCGTCGGCTTAGTCCGTATATTCACTTTTATTCAAAATTGACATTATAGCGCTATCTCTTGCGAAAAAATTGGTGCTCTTTCCCATTATGGATCACATTTTCGTCAATATTTATATATATAGTGTTTTCAAACTGATAAATAGGAAGGAAGACGACGAGGCATTAAATGGCCAGCATGATCTCCAGACTTCACTCACACGAATTTCCTTTTGTAGCGTTATTCGGATCTACCAAGACTAATAAGAAAAACTCAACTCGATTGAGCTACAAAATCAAATTAATATGAGGTTGTAAAACTTTTTGTATCGACTTGTTTGCTGCCAAACTATGAAAAGCAGTATAAAAGTTAAATTTTAATTTATTCTTCTAATTTTTGTTTTATTTTACTTATTACGTAGAAACTGTAATATAACCTATGAATATTTATTTTAGGATTTATTTAAGTATTGAAATGTATTTTATTTAAATTTTACCGTAGCATGTAAATTAATTTTACGCGCAATCCTGAGAGAAGCTGGCGAGAAGCAACCCGCGTCCCCACTTGTTTACCGTTAACACGTACATATATTTTAGTCCCCACTATGCTAGTAGGCTATAAAAGCACAAATCAGACCGTAGAAAGCACAGTTCATCTTTACAACTTCAAGTCTCCAGTCCGGCTTTACAACCAACCAACAGGTAACCAACCGAAGTAACCGACCCAGGAAAATACTGAGTGAGTAAGAATATTAGTTTTGTGTTCATTTTATTGTTATATTGATTACCTGTTATTTCATACCTTCTCTCTTTCTTTCTTTATTTCTGAGATTTGCAACGAGGAATTGACACAGAGCAAATCTCTCTTTCTTTTTCTTTCCGAAGACTCTTAAGATTGTGCCGGGAAGTTGATACGGAACAGTTCTTCTTCTTTCTGCCTCTCTCTTTATTTCTGAGACTGGTCGCGAGGAATTGACACGAAGCAAATCTCTTTTTCTCCTCTCTGAAGACTGTTACTCGGAATGGACACGGAACAGCTCCTCTCCTTTTTCTCTCTCTTTTCTACTATAGCCGTCATAATTCTGTTTGCCCGCCATAGCTCTCTTACCCACTGAAAAATGAAGTTCAGTAACATGTACACCAGAACGTCTTAGTCTTGCTTAATCAGATATTCCTACTGTATACCGTTTCTTACCGTACCGTTTTTGCTACCGTATCTTATTTGCTACCGTTTGCTACTGTTTGAGACTTGCTTCAGACCTCTGAAAACCGTCACCTTTACTGCAGTTACCCAAGTCTCAACTAGGTACGAGAAAACCGTGCAGACCGACTGAAGAAAAGCCTTCCTCAAAAAGTGAAGCCAAACTAAAGAAAAGCTATCACCAAAAAGTGTAGTCAAACTAGAGAGAGGTCTTTACCAAAAAGTGAAGTCACACTGGGGAAAACCTTCACCACACAGTCTAACTCGACTAGAAAAAAGCCCTCGCGCAATGAAGTCCATCCGGAGAGTAAACTTCATTATAAAATCCGGCGCCCGAGCAATTCAACAAGGTTGTACGTCTAAGCCAACGTACAATCCCAACCGCAACATAAAAAGAGCGCCACAAAACTTATCAATAAATATTGCAATGTATAATAATTTTCAATTTTATTTCAAAAAATTTCTACACAAAATCAAAATTAACAGAACAGAAATAGAGTTATGTTTAAAAATTCCTGTAGCTCACTAAAATACAGTAGAAGAGTCGATTAAATTGAGCAACGTTTATTTACAATGCTTTTTATAAATTGATTAATCAACATTAATAGACTGTAAATTCCAGCCGCGTTCATTATTAAACAAAATGTAATAAGTACGTGATAAGTTTAAAAATAGCAATAAAACATGGTAACATAAAATAGAGCTGAATAATTATAATCGTTTGAAATTGTAGGTAAACAGCTAAAAAAACTTAAATCGTAAAGTACTACAAAAACCAGTTGTTTAAAATTAGATAATACCATAACATTATAAAGATTACCAAAATTTTTCAAACCGGTTCAAATTTTATCAGATAAAACTTCAACAGTACTTTTGACACTATTAGCAGGAAATCCCCCAAAGTAAATTCCCAACGGAAAATATCATCAATTAAAAAATAAGCGAAACACTCTACCTGGACTTTCCTATATTTTAGAAACTTTTACTTCTCCTATTTTCGAAAGTTATATAGTTGTAGCGTAGCCCCAACAGCAGTGGTAGGAATAAACCGCATCTACGTTGATTGCAAAGGGCAAACTTAACACGTCATACAAATATAGTCATTTGTTGCTGCACCACTCAAAGATTAGAAAATACCGGTAATGTAACACGCAAGACGTAATATAACGTGCAGTTAAAACGCGCCACGCCAAAACCACGAACGCCACAACATAACATCGTTGGTACGGGTACAGTCGTCAAGTAAAAAAATTTTTTATCAAACAAAAAATGATTGTTTATGTTCTGGAAAAATATTCATTAGTATAAAACAAAACTAAAAACGCAAGGACAAAATTGCTGTAACTAAAAATTTAGTTGTAAATCTTATTCTACTATCACTCATGGATAATTTAGCTTAAACCAAAATGTTTTTATCGTCCCCCGTTTATTAGTAAAAGGTGTTTAGGGCCAAGTCTTATAAAAGTAACCAGAAAACGAAGGGGTTGAAGTTTTGTTCTTGAAGTGATTTTATATTATCAAGGATTAGACGAAAACCACAGTAAAGATAAAACAATAAGAGTTTAGCAAGTAAACTTATTAAGTTGTAAAGTTTAAAGTTTCGCTTATAAATAAACTACTAAGAGTAGGAGGAAAAATTCAATATACTGTTACATACACCACTTGATTTGATAGACTAGGGCAGCACCCAGCAATGAAGAATATCCGTCCCCCCTCCAGGCGGTGAGACCCTTCGGGACGCCATGATCGAGATACGCTCGATCAACGCGCCTGCCCTCAATACAAGAAAGAGAACAGGCTACCAGTCCTGGCATCAGGCTGCAAGCCCTAAGCCCCTACTGGTGGAGGGAGACTACCTAAATCTCTACTGATTTTGCAGATCAGTGCCCGAGCTGAAACGCAGCTCACCCACCGAACCGCACTAAGACGGCCCTAGCCTGCACTTAGGCTGTACCACTGCCACCACGAGTCCTACTCCGTGACCAAAAACGGGGGGTGTGAATTCCCCGCGGGCTCGGCATTGGTCCCCGTGGTACCAGTCAAAGAAGTCACTGGTTGGACTTGTCGGAGCAAGCGCGTGCCAAGCAGCGCTACCCCTCCCAGTTAGGACCTCGCAGGTACCAGCACTGGTGAGCTACGCACCGCCCAGAACTAGTCGGAAACCAGCCTGATCATAGTGGCCGGCACCTTAACAGCGTCGGGTGTACATAAGTACGAACCCTCTGGGTCGACACTTTGATAGTGGGCGTGAGCAGGCAAAGTGCGCTTCACTCCTAGAACCCTAGACCCCAGTGCCAGCTGCACACCACTCCATCGTAGAAAGCACTATCACTTGCCGGAACGACTATTTATCCGGACAAGGAGCGGGGTTTCTACTTCAGTGATCGTGCATTGCACACCGCTCCATCGTTAGAAAGCACCACTTGGGGTTTCCACTTCAGCGATCATGCTGCCAGCTGCACACCACTCCATCGTTACAAAGCACCATCACTTGCCGGAACGACCATTTATCCGGACAAGGAGCGGGGTTTTAACTTCAGCGATCATGCCTGAGGCGTTTGGACCCATACTGAGGGCTGGCTGCAAGTGACACCCCTAGGACCTAGGTCCCTTTGCAGCAGCAGCCACTCCATCCTGGAAAGCACCATCACTTGCCGGTCATCACTCCGGTCAAGGAGCAGGGTTTCCATTCCTGAGAGCACTCCGCTCAGGTTTTTAGACCCATATTGGGGGCTCGCTTGTTTACACCCCTAGAGCACAAGGCTCTCATAGCAACCTTTTCTCCATCCTGGGGTACACCTTCATCTGCCGGACCCCCATCCGCCTATTTGATGTGAGGCTACCCGGTCAGAGAGCGGGGACCCCCTACTACCTGCCGGACCAGTCGCATGCAGTTCTCGTCCGGGCGGTAACGGACTGGTGCTCCCGGTACCCCGGTCAGATAGCAGAGTTCCATTCAAGAAAGCGGGCTACCGTCGAGATGTTAGGACTCATCTCGAGGGCTACACCTTGCCTGGTGAAATCACTCACCCAGTCTCCGTGGTCCCAATTAAGAAAACCTTGAACCTCTCCGAAGAGGGGTGGACGTACCAAGTTGAAACCACCGAAGTGACCGTTACAACGCCGACCCCGCAAAAGGTGTCTTTGTTCACGCCTCTCACCTAGATGAGGGTCCTTGGCCGCCCCGCCCTGTTACATACAGACAGAAAGATAATAAGCACAGCATGACACACAGGTATAAAGTATAAACCAGAGCAGGATATTTGGGCGCTGCCGTTTGAGCGCCGCCGTTTGGGCACCGGACTTTTGGCGCTGGTAATAAAAATCGACATATGTATTGTGAAAAGAACTTTATAACACCATTACATACTATTCTTTTCAGAATAAAATTGCAATTATTGTAGTAACATTGTAATATACAGGGTGATGGGCGAGCTTGGGTTGTTATGTACGTAAATGGGGTTGCCAATGGGCGAAGAGGGGCACTACAGAGTCGCGCTACAGAGGACATTAATGTTTAATTTTCAAAAATTTATAGAAGGCGTCACAGAGAAATTAGCGAACTGGTACACGAACCACATAGTAGCCTGCCTCAATATCCTGTAAATCTTCTCTAGTGCCATACCATATTTAGGGCCTTGGCGACGTCTCTTTTATGTCTGTTTGGTGCGCGGAGATAGATAATTCGCACGGACAGACATAGCCGACCTACAGTTTAACATGGGATCCGAACCACAGGAAGTGCCTTCTCCAGAGAGGTATCCTTGGGTAAAAATCTATCTCGCTTTTTTTGCTGTTACCTTGCGAGGAAGAACGAACCCGGATCCGCTGCATTGGCAGCCCGCGCGCTTACCACTGAGCTACGGCCGCTTTCATTGTATATAAGCTTATCAAATTAAAAATAATTATTTTAATAGCTTTGGAGCAATAGATTCTCGAAATATCTAAAATTTGAAAACAAAAATATTTCATGGTTTTGATTTGTATAAAAATTCTGTTGCATAAACTGTAGTGGCCGCCATTTTTAAGCTAGAAAGTTCGAAAAAAACTTTGGATTTGCTTTAGGACCTCCTATCAAAAACAGTTTTCGAGTGTATTTTCTCATACTAGACATTAATACTTCCATTCAAATCCATAGAAACCGCCACAGTGAAATTGTAGCGTTAAGAAAAAAAATCAAATTGTAGCCAATCTTCCGTTCTAATAGCCTAAAATTGCTTCAAAAAATCGTGTGGGCAGTTTTTGAATAATATTTTTTAACTATTTCAAAATTTTGAAGAAGCGCCATTGCCATCGTTTTCAGATTTTCGAAATTAATTTTGTTTTATTGTATACCATCCACAAAGAGGTCTTAAACAGTTGTAGCTGATGCCGGTTGGACGACTACTTTTTGAGTAAATAGGCGTTAACTTCGAGATTTTCAAAAAGTTGTAGCGGCCGCCATTTTGAAGCTAAAGAGCTCTGTAAAAACCTTTTAGATTTGCCTTAAGCACTTCTCTCATTTTACCATATTAGATTTCTAATCAAACAATTTATATATAGGCAACCCTACGATGTCGCATACCGTATAAGAATAGTAAGAACGGATCCGCTCGCCCTACAGATAATTAAATGCGCTTTGGATTTCGGACTAAAAGTCGATATAAATGGTTTATTTAAAGAATCATCAAAAATATGCAAAAAATAATAAATATAATTTACAACTAGAGCTAATTGACAGGCGTAGTTAAAATTACGTAACTGTCGGAAAACGCTTCGTTGATATTAAAAGGTATCGTTTTTTTTCTTAATTTTTAAAACAGTTGAAAATTCCTGCTGATTTTAATAAAGTACTTCAAATAGTCTATTGGACTGATAAATGTTTATAACGATCGGCGTTTGCGTTTTTGAATAAATAATTAATTTATTTCAAATTTTTCAAAAATTTCTGGAAAGCGTCAGAGTAAAATTTGGAAAATTAGTAAAACATAAATTTGTATCTCACTGTATCGGCTTAAAAACTAAAAAAAAACGTGTGGACAGTTTTTGAGCAATATTTTTTTTAAAATTTTCAAAATTTTGAAGAATTGCGATCGTTGAAAATTACTTTTTTGGGTTCCTTGAACCCCAAAACGTGTATTTCCGTTAAAATCCAGATTTCGAAAATTTTCATGAAATCAATCCTTCTGTATTGATTTCATGAAAATTTTCGAAATCTGGATTTTAACGGAAATACGAGGGAAAGTAAAAATTGCTTTCTGAAAAACATTCTCCCAAAAAAACTTGGCTTTAAATTCTTTTAAATTTTATTTTTTGGGTAAATTTTTGATATACCCCCTCACTAAAATAGAACCATCAGGTTCGAGCATAATGGGTCACTTTTACTATTTTTAAGTATTATAAATATCATATAATGGTGATTATAAAAAAACAAAAAATTTACAAGATTTCAATTTCAGTTTATTACCTAAAAAAGCGATTTCACAAATTGGTTGTAAATTTTCCTCATTTTACAGCTCTTTCGTAAATCTACCAGTTGATCACTGTCGTATTTCGTTGCAAACAAATTTAAGAATTTTCTACACTTTTCGGTGTTAAAATTTATTGCTTATTAAAAATTAGATTTGAAAAAAAAGGCATTTGTTACATAAGAATTTAACGGTATATTTGCAAAAAACCGGAATGCTATTATTTTTTAATGAAAGTAAGAATTCCCAAACGGTCACATGTCGTGCCAACGAACTTTAAAAATGCAGATGTGCCAGAAATAAAAAAATTTTTGAAGATATCGATGTACGCCGATAAAAAGTTTTAGAAAAATTCCGAAACAGGATCTAATTTAAAGATTTAATCAAAAATTAATTAAAATTCCGCATTTTACTGTATCTGAAATCTTCACGATTATTTCCACTTTCTTTTAAAAACCGTCGACAACCGCCACGGGACCTTCCTCGCATTTATGAATGATAATGAAAATTTTTAATTTATTTCGAAAATTTTACCAATTTTTTTGGAAATTTACGATAATTTTAAAATTCTCGAAAACTTTTCTAATAAACTGTTAACATTTCTAAAAACGTTGAAATTATTGAAAATTTCTGATAATTATGTAGATTTTGAAAATTTTTGAAAATTTAAATTTTTAAAATTTTGAAAATTATTGAAATTTTTTTGAAAATTTATAACTTTTTACAAATTGTAAATTTTTGATCATTTTGAATACAAAATAATTAAAAAAATTTGTGATATTTTCTTAGAACTGTGAAATTTTCAAAATTTTGATTATTTCAATATTAAAAAAACTGAGTTGGAATTTTAATCACTATTTTTTTAATTTTTGAAAGTTTTGAAATAATTTAAAATATTCAAAATTTTGTGGAAAATTTTGAAAATTTCATATGTAATTTTAGGTTTAGGAACATTTTTTGAAAATGTGGAAATTTTGTTGTTGTCAGTATTTGTTAATTGTAAACATCATTTTCATCATTTGGTTATAGTCTTTATTTTGGCGACTATCCATTTAAACTGTTTAGGTAAACGATCAAAAAGAAACCTCCCAGAGGTGCTTTCTCAAGGGAAGATTGTTCCTATTGTCATTTAACATGTGCATACCGATTTTGAAGCCAAAATTCGTACATTTTTTAATATTTTTTATAAAACTCGTAGCAGGGACAATGGGGGGGGGGGGAAGATCGGGCTTGCTCAGATCGACTATCGACATATGTAGGGTAGCCGTTTTTTAGCGATTACTTAAATAATCTGTTCGAGTAAACGACCACAAGAAAACCTCCCAATAGTGTTTTGCTAATGGAAATTGTTCCTGTTGTAATTTAACATCCTCATACCAATTTTGATTGTTCGATGTAAATGTAACGATTCAAAAACCTAACGCTTGAGAATCTGCAACAGGATCGAGCATTAGCTTCCGGTCTGAAGAAAAGTTACACAACAAGCTCCCACTAGAGCCCAGCTTCCAAGCCGAGCGTAAATTTCCGGTCTGAAGCAAACCACCCCCGCACGACAACCGCTTTCTAAAGCCTGACTTCTTCTTCTTACGGTGGTGCGGAACTCTGCAGCACGTAGGTCTAATTGGCCCATTGTACATCCGCCGCTAGTTCAGAGACTCTCCTCTTACAGACCGGTACTTAAGCCGAAGGCTAGTACCCCGCCGAGGGAGATATCCTGTAGTTTCTCTGGCTCCGGAAACAGGATGCCGAGGTGTCGGTGCCTCAATACTATTAATCTGGGGCAATGGGTGAGAAGATAGAGGGAAGATTCCTCCTCTTCTCTACAGAACCTGCACATGGGGTCGTTTACTACTCCAATGGTGTTTGTTAAATGGCCGGTCAGGAAACCTACCACGATTCTGACGTTTCCTACTTAAGCGTTGGAGTTGTTTGGAACGCCATGGCGAAGGTTCTTGTATAAGAATATTCAACTGGCGCAGCCCTGGATGCAAGGTCCAGTGGATTTTGAACTGGGAGCGAGCCCAGTTCTCAATCTCTTGCCTTGCGATAGTCGTGGGGAGTCCTAGGGCCGGTTCCGGATCAAGGAAGGACTTCTTTGAGCTCTTCTTGGCCAGAGAATCGGCTTCCTCGTTTCCACAAATGTTACCCAATTGTGGGAGCCGAGTCTGCTTAGGGCCGCATGATAGTCTTTGGACCAGCATTGATTTGGTTGTAACAAAATCAAGAGTCTTGAGGGCCGCTTGGCTATCGCTGCATATATAGATATGCCTGTTAAAATAACCTCTGTTTAGGTTCTTCTAGGCACAGGGTCTTCTTCTTCTTCTTGTTATAGGGGCTTGCACTGTCGTTTCCTAATTCAGCCTCTCCTCGTCAATTATCTTGCGATGCGGATGTCCAGCAGTCTTTCCATCTTTTTGGTGGTCTGCCACGCGGTTTCGTTGTTTGCGGTCTTTCCATCATTGCTACTTTGGTAACTCGGCTGTCCTCCGTTCTCTGTACGTGGCACAGGGTCAGATAGCATAAATCTGTGCCTGGAGCACCGTGGCAAACTTGCCAATGGCAAAAGAAAACTTTGCGCTAGGCTTATTGCCATAGATCCTTGCACCGGAACCTTCTGCCGTCTTCGATCCGTCTGTGAACCAGACTAGGTCCGCTGACTTTAGAAGGTTCTCCGTTCGGGTCCAGTCTTCCCTTTTAGGGATGACAATATTAAATGGTTTAGTGAAGCGTGAAGGAGAATACAGGTAACATGCGGTCGCTCCTCGCTCCGAGGAACGTGTGCGTCCGTATCGTGAGAGCTAGGACACGCCCATGCCCCAAGAACCCTTCCTCGTCTTTCCACTGGCCACTATACTTTAGCCTGTAAGCTGCAAGGTCCAAAAGTGCCTCTAGAGCCGCAGTAGGTGCCGTGCGCATTACTCCTGTGGCTCTCAAACAAGCCAATCTTTGAAGCCTGGCTTGCGGATCGAAGCAAAGTAGCTCCACTCTTCTGCTATAGCATTGCAGTAGCCGGCTCCTTCTAGAGCCGTGCAACATCACGATAGAACAAGCGGGATCTGCCGGCCCTTAATTCTGTTCGGTATCAAAATTGAGTATGGAATCACGAATAAAATTAAATATCGGATATTTCAAAATTCAAATAACTATCAAATTGTTTGAATAACTATAGAATTATTTGAATCACTACTAAATTATTCGAATGACTACCGAATAACTAGCGAATTATCAGAATAACCATCGAATTATTCGAATAAGAAGCGAGTTATTTTAATTTTTGAACGGAATTGAGCATTGATTCAAATATTTTGGTTTTTGGCTATAGGCGTGTCCTGACACTTCCGACCAATAACATTAGAGACTGTATTTATTAACAATTTTGTGCAAAGTTATAAACTTTCTTTAAAGAAAAAAGCAATATATGTATAATTATAGGTACATTTGCTCAGTGCGAAGTTATTTATTCAAAGGAATGAGTATTCATTCAAATAAGAATTTGTTTTAATAAGATTTATTTGAACCACATTTGTTTGAATAAGATTTATTCGAATAATTTTATTTCAACAAATATTTAACGTTTTCGTTCGAATACATTTTTAGTTAATTCGAACTATTATTTATTTCATAATTCGAATATTTATTTATTTGATAATTCGAATATTATTTATTTTAATATTATTATTATTCACTATATGGAATTATTCGGTATACCGAGTGGCCGCGAGAACAGGTAACAACCGGCCATTTTCTCAATTTTTAAATTATTAGTTTCAAATTTTGTCTCGGTAATATATACATAAAAGTGCGTATTACAATATAAAGCGGTGTTAATTTTTTACTTCCGGATTAACCGAAAGTGATAGCAATTTTTTATTTTTAATAGAACACCCTGTATATTTTTGCATATTTGGATAGACCTTTAGATTTCCTTTACAGTTTATAAAAAAGCCTTAAATGCCTAATAAATTCATAATTAATTTTTTTAAGTTAGCTTTGAAAACAAAAGAATAATAAACTTTAAGTGTTTTTCGTAATTAATTTGTTTAAACATTTTGTTTTGCAGATGATATTAAAAAAATTAAATTAAAAAATTCTTAATTTTTAAGCGGTCATAACTTATTTTTTTTAAATACCCCTACTTGATTTAAAATGTACAATAAAACTGAAGTAGGGGTGTTAAAAAAAATAAGTTATGTCGTTAAAAATTGAGAATTTTTTTAATATCTTCTTGTCACAATAAAATGTTTAAACAAATTGATAAAAAAAACACTTAAAGTTCATTATTCTTTTGTTTTCAAAGCTAACTTAAAAAAAAATAAATGTGAATATCATTATTAGGCATTTAGGGTTTTTAAAAACGCCCTCCGGCGTCCAAAATTACAAGTTAATGGGTAAGTATTATACATAGCTTTAAAGGAAATTTAAAGGTCTATCCAAATACGCAAAAATATACAGGGTGTTCCATGAAAAATAAAGAAATTGCTACAAACGCGCGGCGCTACCAGCCCCCTGGCCGTTCTTTACGCGGACCACCCGAGGTTTCTCTACGTCCAACTCGGGAACCCGCTGCCTCTTAGTGCCTAGCCAGTGCCATTCCCAAAAGTATCCCGTAGGAGTGCATGTATTGTGTATTTAAAATTCGTTGTTCTTTGTTATTGTTCATGTATTGTCATTGTTCTTTGTAATTGTTTTGCTTGTTCATGTTTGATATAATTTTGTTAAATAAAATAGTGTTTCCCTGTTTATTTTTATAGAAACTTTTTAAATTGCGCTTAGGCGTAGAATTCGCCCGGAAAATTGTAGCAAGTTATTTAGAAACACCCTTTAGATGGCAGAGAAAACTCTAGACACGCGAGCCTGTTGGTTATTTGTTGTAAACAATTCACTAGAAGTTTCTAAACCATTATTTACTAGCTTTATTAACTCAATTTATATTATATTTGATTCATAATTATATTGTACAATTATATCTACCTATGGTAAGTTAATACTGCTTGGCTACGGAATAAATAACCATTATTTTTTCCGTTTAACATCTAGAATAGTCGTCAAATTCTAGTGTGCAGAACTAAAATGTGAATAAAAGTAAAACAAAAAAATAAGGAATGCCCAGCAGTGAAACAAGCCGGTTGGCCTAGCCTGAGGGGTTTGTAAAAACATCAGGGGGTCATGTTTTACGGTTAAAAAGAATAATAAAGATCGCCAAACTTCTTGTTTACATTCCGTAATTAAAACTGGTAAAAACTTCATCGCACAACTGCAGTTCCGAATTGAATTTCGTAATTAACCTTTGTTGTTCTTCACCTTGACCGCTACAAAGCGAATTTTTTAAAGGGCGTGTAAAAATTTGCGTATTTATCTGTATATTATACACAGTAATAATATAGAATTCGGAAACATTAGCATACGACACGAGTTATCGTTTTTTGGCAACAAATCTAATCAGAAGTGACATGTTTTTAACCAAAACCAACGAAAAATGTTAAAGATATTCTGGCGCCAAATATTAACAATAAATCTATAATAAATTATATTTTATAATAATAGAAATTACTGGTCACAACAAAAACACAATAAAGCAACACTAACGAAGAGAAATCTAGAATCCGCTAGGACTTTCCAACGTGGCTGAGTCAACTTGAAAAAAAAACGGTTGCAATGTCAATGCCAACAAATTAGACATCCTATAAACATCTTTTTTTGCACTAGCTTGGCTGCTAAATGTATACGTATGTTTTCGCTTAGATTTCTCATTAGTTTTTACTACCTTTTATGATTATAATGATGTGTCACAAGCTGGCAGACAGCATAATACAGTACAAAAATTGAGAATTAATTTGTATTGAATTGTTTATTGCTATTATTATTGTTGAACTTGTTATTTTATTTTTATAATAGCTGTAATAAATGATCGGCACAAAAAGTTTAACTATCCACATTTTAATAATTGTAGTATTTTTTATTGCACCTGCAGCTAATTTCCCACATTTGTGGCATAGTTGTTCAACTCGGTATTTAGCAAAACAAATAAATTTATAGTAACTTTTAAAACAACAAAAAACATTGTAAACAGTTTGTCTAATACTGAAGAAAAAATAAGTTGCTAAAATCAGGCATTTACAAAATAAATTGCTTCTACTGTAATTCGGTTTATATAGGTCAGACAATTAAAATTTTTGATATTAGATACAAAGAATACCTACGTTGTTACAAATACAAACACCCTCATAAATAGTATTTAATTTGCCATTACAGCACACCAAATTTTGTAGAAAAATATCAAGTCGTTCAAAAGTTAGTTGGGGGGGGGGGTTACTTTATGGACACAGTGTATATTACATTATATTATGTTCAGTGCCCTTGTTCACTGGGTAAATTAAAGATAGAAACAGAAACATTTTTTTTTCTAATTACAATTTTTTATTAAATTTTAAAAATTTGATAATTTCCAAAAATTATCAAAATTAACAAATATTTGAAAATTTTAGAACAATATGCAAATTACCTTAAGTTTTCAAAATTTAGTAAAACTAGTAATTTTCAAAAATTATGAAATATAAGTTATTTTGAAAATGTTTATAAATTTTCTAAAATATTGGCAAATTTTGAAAATAATAAGAAAGTTTGGAAATATTCAAATTTATTTAAAATTTTTGAAATTGTCAGTTTTGAAAATTCTTGAAAATGTAAATTTTTGAAATGTTTTAGAAATTTTTGGAAAAATTTTCATAATTTTGAAAAAATTAATTGCATTTTGAAATTTTTATAAATTTTATGAAAGGTTTGTGATTTTTGATTTTTATTATTTTACAATTAAACTGTGCAGGTTATCGACCAAAACGAAACCTCCGAAAGTTGTTTTCTCAATGGAAAATTGTTCCAATTGCCATTTAATATGTTTAAATACCGATTTTTAAGCCAAAATTCGTACCTTTTAGAAATATTAAAAAATAGTCGTGGAAGCACGGGAGGTCGCTAGAAAGTTCGCGCTTTAAATAAAACGGTTATTAGGGAGGCGTAAAATACAAATTTCAGGCCTTTTTCGAGCGCGTCTGTATTGAATTAGAACGTCCCCCCTTTTTTTGAAAGCGTCGCCTAATTTTATGATATTTGGCACTTTCTACATGCAACCAATGTTTATTTGTTGAAATTTCAAAATCTATTTTGTACATCCAATACATCTTTGGGTGTAAGTCGCCTTTTCGGCAATTACTCAAATAAACTGTTCAGGTAAACGACCAAAAGGAAACCTCTCAGATATGTTTTCTTATGGGAAAGTTGTTCCGAATTTTCATTTAACATGCTCCTTCCAATTTTGCACCCGAAATTCGCAACTTTCTGAAATAACAAAAAATCGTCGGTAGGGAACGCTTGGGGGTGATTGGAAAATCACGCTTGCGCAGATTGGCTACTCGACATGCGCAGAATACAAATCTTAGTTTTTTTGAGTGCGTCATTACTGAAAAAAAAAACTCGCCTTCGCCTCTTGTTTCTTGTGGACCAACTTCATTTGGTTGAGATTTCATCCAAGAGTAATTACCAATCTTTTAAGCCTTATCCCAAGCACTCGCACGCATAGGCACTCACGCACGCACACACGCACGCACGCAAGCACGCATGCTCAACAAGCACGCACGTTAAAACATGGACAGAAACAAATTATTTAGAAAAGAGTAACCTCCCCCCCCCCCCATTGTTTCGAACGAAAACTACTATGAAACATACACCAAATATGTTAGCATGTTAGCAAGTTTTTATCTTAAGTAAAAAGAAATTGTTAAGAGATTTGTTAATTTGTTTCGTTATTTACAATAAATGTCGAAAATGTCTACCACTTTTTCTGAACAAATTCGAACCTTTCTTCTAACCGCCTTAGTATACATATATTTTAAGCATAAGTGGTGTATTGTTAACTTTATTATTTTTTTCTGTTATTCGCTGCCTAAGTTCATCTAAATTGTTGACTTGTCTTTAGAATATTGCATTTTTTAGATAAGGCCACAGAAAGGAATCAGGTCGCAGGATCTGCGAGGCCAACAGATGACCGCATTTCTACTAATTGCTCGTTCATCAAAGAATTCGGAGAGTGATTTACACGTAAACACAGATTGCTACGATTATTGCTTATGTTAATTTTAGTTATGAATTAGTTTAGAAATGTTAAAAATGTTCATCGTTGGATGCTATTTGTAGGAGTTATGGGTGTGAATGTAATTTGGATACTTTTGACAAGTGTAAAAAAGACACACACAAGAACAGCGTCGCTTGATGATGTGAACCTGGACATACCACCCGACATTGCCGTATTGTGAACGCACCATGAAAATAAATTAGTTTCGGCCACTTGAAATCATGAATTTTTCATGATTGTGGTGTTTGTTTACCAGTGAAATTCTTGTTACATAGCTTCCGATTAATCACATTCTACGTGATCAATGGTCTTTTATTTCATACATTTTTTGTTTGGACTCGATCCTTTTTAATTTTTTATATACAGGGTGTGGCAGCCCACTGTAATTGGTCGATTGCAGGTTAAGTATTAGAGATAGAGAAAACTTTTTTATATAAAAGTTATTAGGGGTCATGTGTACTGTTACATAAAAATATTTTGCATTATACAGGGTGTCCAATATCAGAGTGGCATAACAAACTTATATTGTTTTAAATTGAACACCCTGTATATGTTTGCAAATTATTATTTGCCTGTTAATTTGATTTCCGGCCGTTTTCTGTTTTTTTAAATCCGTTGCGGTGTTGCCAAGTTATTTCATTTTCTTCTGTAAATTTGACATTTGCAGACCATGTGCTATTCTTCAGTTGTTTCAAAGTTGAATTTGGTTATACAGGATGTTTGTTGCCGCGGTCCAAAGTTGTCTAATTTTAATGTGTCATAACTTGATTTTTTCAAATGAAACCTCCAAATTTTTATTTAATTTTTGAATTTTACTGTAAATTTCCCATCAAACGTCTTATTACATTTCCTATACCTATCTTTACTAGTTTTCCTTGTGTTTTCAATTTTAATTTTATTTAGACAATCTATTCAAGTTTACCGCGCAGTATTACTTTAAAACAAATGAAAAGTGATTTGAGAAAGAAGATTTTAATTTTATTTAAACAATTACATTATATTACAGCTTGTTAGAAGATGTACCACTAATAACTAGAAGAAATATGTAGCTACAACATAATGGTGCTCCTGCACATTATAGCGCTGCAGTACGGGAGTGGTTAAATCACAGATTCGAAAGAAGATGGATAGGAAAGGGAGCACCGATGGCTTGGCCAGCCCGATCTCCAGACTTAACCCTGTTGGATTTTTTCTTATAGGGTTACATAAAAATCTGGTGTATCAGGAACTTCCAACTACCTATGAAAACATGCAGCAACGTGTAATAAGGGCTTTTGGACAAGTTACAGTAGAGATGTTAACTAGAGTACAAACATCATTTCGCGAACGAATTGGTTTGTGTTTGCATAACGAAAATGCACATTTTGAACAGCTATTGTGAATAATCACAAGCTGTAATGTAATGTAATTGTTTAAATAAAATTAAAATCTTCTTTCTCAAATCACTTTTCATTTGTTTTAAAGTAATACTGCCCGGTAAACTTGAATAGATGGTCTCAATAATATTAAAATCGTAAAAACAAGGAAAACTAGTAAAGATAGGTATAGGGAATGTAATAGACGTTTAATAGGAAATTTACAGTAGAATTCAAAAATTAAATAAAAATTTGGAGGTTAAATTTGAAATAAATCAAGTTATGACACATTAAAGTTAGAAAACTTTGGACCGCGGCAACAAACATCCTATATAACCAAATTCAACTTTAATATATTAAAAAAAAAACGTGTCCGGGCTAGTCCTCAGGGGGGACTAGCCTTGAACTGAGTAGGGGCTGGTCACAACCTCATGTGGAACAGTCTGGGCGGGGGGCCTCAACCCCGACACGGCACGTCCCAATGGCTGATAGGGAGAGTTCCTGTAGATATGCAGGACCGGTACGAATAAGGTTTATCAAATAAGTACCCGCGGATCAACTGAGGCACTGGTGCAGCGTATGCCCCAGATTGGGCGGCTGTAGCAGAAACATGACGGAGGGCAGCAGTATCCGTCATTACTGGTTTAAGGCGGAGAAGAAGGACTTCGGTACGGCGTAATACCAGGATATCATAAGCAAGGACCAGAGGGGATACCGAAGGTTATGATACTGCGATGAGGAAGGCAACGGAAAACCACCTCATTACCTATTCATAGTATATTCATCATGGCTGAGAATTTAAATATTACGGCCCTCAGTCCCCGGCAGGCCTTAAATGGCCAGAGGGTGCGAAGAATCCCCGGGTCAGCGATGAGAATTAGTACATGGAACGTGAGAAGTATGTTCCAACCAGGAAAATTACACAATGTAGTAGCCGAAATGCAAAGAATGCGAATAAATATCCTTGGTATTAGCGATTTGCAATGGACAGGAAACGAACAATGTAAAACAGACAATGGAACCATATATTACTCGGGTACCAATAATACCAACCACAAATATGGAGTCGCAGTTATAGTAGATAAAGAAGTCAACAGATCCATCACAGGTTTTATACCATTATCTGAAAGAGTTATGATGATACAGCTATACTCGCATGCTGGCAAAGTAAACATCATACAAGTCTATGCTCCGACAGCAGACAAGGATGATGACGAAATAGAAGAATTTTATGAAGAAATAAACACCTTAATTAAAACAACTAAGAAGCAAGAAGTCACAATTATTATGGGTGACTTCAACGCAAAAATTGGCAAAGGAAAGACAGGCGACTGTGTCGGTAATCATGGGCTAGGTGTGCGAAATGAGAGGGGCGAGAGACTGGTTGAATTTTGCCAATTAGAAGAACTAGTGGCGACAAACACATTCTATAAACTCCCGCAAAGAAGACTATATACATGGACGTCACCACGACACACAGAGGAAAGAATAGTCAGAAACCAAATTGACTTCATATTAGTCAATAAAAGATACAGGAACAGTATTACATCGGTAAAAACATATCCAGGAGCGGACGTAGCATCTGACCACAATCCAGTTGTAGCTGTAATGAAAATCAGATTGAAGAGAATAATGAGAAAAATAAGCAAGAAAAGGATAGAAGTAGAAAAACTAAAAGATACAGAAATCCGAGAACAAACAACAAAGGACACAAATACAAACATCCAAGAAATTAGAGATACAAACATGACAAATACAGATGTAAATGGAAAATGGAAGAACATAAAAGATCCGTTGGTAAAAGCAAGCAAAGAAAATCTGACCGCACGGCAGACAATTACAAAGCAGAAATGGATGACAAGTGAAATAGTACAGCTGATGGAAGAAAGAAGAAAAGCTAAAATGAAAAACACAGAAAAGTACCGTGAAATACACAGACTCATAAAAAGAAAAATCCGAGAAGCAAAAGAGAAGTGGATGGCTGAGAGATGTAGAGAGATTGAACAACTACAAAATAAATATGATATGTTTAATATGCATAAAAAAATAAAAGAAGTGACAGGCATAGGAAAGAAAAAACAAACAGGTGTGCTAAAAGACAAAACTTGTACGATTATATCAGATACACAACAGAAATTAAAGAGGTGGAGGGAATATGTAGAAGAACTATTCGAATATGACAGAACCAATCAAACTGAAAACGAAGTAGATATTAGTGGACCTGATATAACGAGTGAAGAAGTAAACTACGCAATAGAAAAAACAAAAGAAGGAAAAGCAGTGGGACCAGATGAAATCCCAGCAGAACTAATAAAACTAATAGATACACCCAACATAGAAATCTTAGTCGACCTCTTTAATACCATATATAAAACTGGAATTATACCGAAAGAATGGTTAATATCAACATTTGTGACAATACCAAAACAGGTAAATGCCAAGGAATGCAGTAACTATCGAACTATTAGTCTAATGAGCCATGTGTTAAAGATATTTCTGAAGATAATTCACAACAGAATTTATAGTAAAATAGAAGAAGAAATCAGTGAAACACAATTCGGATTCCGCAACGGACTCGGTACGAGAGAAGCATTATTCGGAATAAACGTTCTAGTTCAAAGATGCCCAGACATGAACAAAAATATTTACGCGTGCTTTGTGGACTACGAAAAGGCCTTTGACAAAGTTAGGCCTGAACGCCTAATTGAATTGCTAAAAGACAAACACATTGACACACGTGATACTAGGATAATTAGAAACCTATACTGGAACCAAAAAGCTGTAGTAAGAATCGAAAATGAAACAACAGAGGAGATTGAGATTAAACGAGGAGTGAGGCAGGGCTGCATACTATCGCCGTTATTATTCAATCTGTATTCCGAAGCCATATTCAAAGAAGCTTTATCCAAAAGGTATAGTTGTAAATGGTAAACCTATTAATAATATAAGGTACGCAGATGATACCGTGATACTGGCAGAGAACATTGAGGACCTACAAAGTATGGTAAATCGAACTAACCAAATAAGTGAAGAATATGGCCTGAAAATGAATCTGAAAAAAAACAAAACTTATGATCTTCAGCAAGTCACGAAACATACCAGCCGACTTAGTAGTGGATAATAACCGAATTGAAAGAATAAGGACATACACATATTTGGGAACGAGAGTCAACGATGAAAATGACCAAAGTCAAGAAATAAGAACAAGAATTGAGATGGCGAGAGGCGCTTTTCTTAAAATGAGGCGAATATTATGCAACCAAGACCTCAGTTTGGAACTCAGAACTAGAATGCTAAGATGCTATGTGTTTTCGACACTGTTGTATGGTGCGGAAACATGGACAGTAAAACAAATAATCTCCAAGAAACTGGAAGCCTTTGAAATGTGGTGCTATAGACGCATGCAGAGAATACCCTGGACAGACAGAATGACCAATGTTGAGGTTTTACGGCAAATGAACAAGGCATGTGAAATAATAATAACAATAAAGAAAAGGAAATTAGAATACTTTGGACACATTATGAGAGGCGAAAAATATGCCGTACTTCAACTAATAATACAGGGAAAAATACAAGGAAAACGAAACGTCGGCAGAAGACGAACATCCTGGTTACGGAACTTACGTGAATGGTTTGGATGCAGCTCAACTGACTTGTTTAGAGCAGCGCCGTCCAAAATAAGAATTGCTATGATGATAGCTAACCTCCGTTAGGAGACAGCACACCGAGAAGAAGATATTTAAAAAATAGCACATGGTCTTAACTAATATTTCTCAGAAAAAAATTCTTGAATCTGTAAAAATACGGCTTGTGCAGATTTTACTAATAAGGTCTGCAAATGCCAAATTTACAGAAAAAAGTTGAATAACTTGGCAACACCGCAACGGAATTTAAAAACAAAAAAACAGTCGGAAATCAAATTAAAAGGCGAACAATAATTTGCAAAAATATACAGGGTATTTAATTTAAAAAAATATAAGTTTGCTATCCCACTCTGATATGGAACACCCTGTATAATGGAAAATATTTTTATCTGATAGTACACACGACCCCAAACGACTCTTATCTAAGAAAGTTTCTTCTATCTCTAATACTTAACCTGCAATCGACCAATGACAGCGGGCTGCCACACCCTGTATATAACTTGATTGTTATTTATCTTATGATTTATTAAAAAATTTACGTAGAAGATACTAAAGTCGAAGAAAAATCAATCTGATCAAGTGTGTAATTTAATTATCTTTCTGGTTTTACTATTGCGATCGCCTCTTCCTGTTTATCCCATTTTCGCTCTACAATAACAGCAGATTTATTAATTACTTAATACAGCATGCTTATTTTTTAAATAGTTAATAAACCATTGTTTGTACGTCTATGAAAATTTTCCATGAAATTAAGATAGTTATTAATTTGACTGGTGGCACCTATTTTAAATATTTAAAGGCAAAAATTTAACAAATACAATGGAACTTTTTCTCTGTTAGACATTACAAAGGCCAAGGGAGCTTCTTAAATTGATGGAAGCAAATTCTAACGCTCTTTAACCTTGTTATCACTGAAAAAAAATCTAAAGGCACAAGGCTAACAACAAAAAGAGGCAAAAATCTCCCGCTTTCAATGAATTTTCAGCCGTTTTTGCATTTTGTACAACAATGAAAATATCAAAATTAATTGATTTCCCATGTCCATTATGCATCTCACCCATTATTATTACTTCATCCCACGCTATTTGTGGCTGACATAAATTAAAAGTTTCGCGCCGTGTTTTTATCTGCGTTCCGGAAGCTGTCATGGAAACGAAGGCCAAGGTGATGGAGATGATATTTCCTGCTGACCAAACCGAGTTCCTGTTCTTAAAATGTTCTTTCCTCTTTAAAGTTCTCAACTTAAAAGCTATCTTTAAGAAAAAGAACAACGACTATAGGAACTATAGGGTGGTAAAGAATTCGCAGTTTGTCGTTAAAACTGTCGCCCAAGTATCCGGGATTGGGCGCCAGTAGTACCACAACATATGACGTTTCGCTCATTCGCTGGATTTGTAAAAAAATATTCCGTCTTTTGTGTTCTTTCTTTTGAAACATAGGTCGTATTACACTTCACTGTAAATTTTAAATTATATTTTTGTATAAGCACAGGTATAACTATAGAAAAGCTTAAAATTTTAAATTTAATAATAAAATGGTTTCGGTTTTAAAGTTCAATCTTAACTTCAAAAGTATTTACGTTTTATGTAACCTTGTTCTATGGTAAAGTCAAAATTGTAGATAAAACTAGAAAGAGGAAATGTAATACGTTCCACTATAAATTATATTTCACTACAAACTACAATATAATCGCGGACTTTCCCGTGTAAATAAACGGTGTTGTGCAGTTCTGAATTTTTAAATTTTAGCCCATTCTTCGAATTTTCACCAACATCGGATTTGTACATTTAAAAGTATTGTTTTGAGAAAATTAGCATATTTATTTGAACTGTTTTTATTTCCTATAAATAATTAATGTTTTATCCGCCTATTTTTACAATACAATTCTGTGAACGTCCAACTATTTAAGTTGGTACAAATTGGCACGTAAAGTAAAATATTTTAGCATTTTTCTCGATAAAGTAAGTTGCATAATTGTTTTTTATAAATTTTATTGTTTCATAGAAATCAATCATAAAATATCGTCTATTATCAGTGGCGGCTCGTGGGGAGGCATTTTAAAGTATTTTTTTGGAAAACATTTGTTCTTACCCAAGTTTTAAGTAGCCTTATATTTCAAACCCATCCTTTACGTTGGCAAAATGATCTATTTTTACCAATATTTTCATTGAAGTAGACTTTCGATATGCATTCTCTAATAAAATTATTGTAAATTAATACCCACATTGCCAGTGTGTCAAAATGCACAAAATTTTTCATGTGGTTTACCGATACAAAATATGTTTGAATTTTAGTTTTTAAATGTTTGCAGTCAATATCACACAATGAATTATCACAAAATAGCAGACAGTGGAAGCAAGTGAAAGCATTTTCTTACATGGCTAAAGTGACCATACGTCCCGTTTTCAACGGGACAGTACCGTTTTTTAAGCCATCGTCCCGGTGTCCCCGAGAAATCACTGGGGACGCAAAAATGTCCCTTTATGAAAAATTAAGCAATACTGTCCGTATTCATTTGTTTGTAAATTGAAATGAAGGCCAATAATGTTTTCATACAGATAACCAAACTATATGATTGCCAGTTCGGTAGTAAGCGTAAGTCTATAGGGCGCCAAGTGTAAAGTGAAAATTTGCTGTGCTTTTCACGGTATTTAAGGCAATTTGTCCCAATATTTATTATATATATTGCAATGATATGCGTGGTCTTGTGACTACTAGAAAACAATTTCCTAAACTGTCTGCAATTCACGCAATTAAATTAAACTTTCTATGAGACTCTTCTAACTTTCTCAGGGTCGTTATTTAATTTTAAATAGAAATAAACACACACAACGATATCAACTTTACAAAATAAGATTTTATTAAATAACTGAATTTCTAAATGTGGTTTCCGAAAAATTAAATGAATTTTACTAATTACTATCGTCCTTTATTTTTTAAATCTAGAACACTTATCTTAGCGTCTCCTTCTTAGGATATTCTTCGCTCGAGCAAAACGCTGTGTGTCCAACTTCTATTTCGCTCTGCTGGTTTCTCAAGTAACCACAGATACTCGCCTTTACTCTGAATCTTCTTCTGCTCTGTTTTATTTTATTTTCAAATTGGTTTTACCACCATCACAAACGAACAAACTGCCTCGATCGCCTTTTACTTGTAATACTTCTGGTTTTTTTATAATTCGTTGTTACTTCTTTGTATTTTTCTCTTTTATTCTCGTAATTACATTTCAAAAACTGCTCTCCAGGAATCACAATACTCCAGACAAATCAAACACCTCTAAATATCATAGCAATATATACACACATTTAGCTAAATGCTTTTAATTTTAATAAATGCTTGTAGATTTAAATAAATCCTTAAACATTTGGTTTAAAGATTCCAATATTTAATAAAGTATTAGAGATTTAATTAAATCTTAAAACATTTACTTTAAATTTTAAACTATTTAGTAAATCTTTATGTATTTAGATAAATCTGCAAATATTTGTTTTAAATATTTCAATATTTACTAAAAATATTCGCAGATTTAAATGAATTTTTACCGATATAAATAAATCTTTACAGATTTAAATAAATGTTTCAACATTTAATTTTAAGCTGTCACATTTAATGTTAACCTGTCATATTTATTTCACCTTGGTGGGCCCAGCCGACTTAGGACACCAAAACCTTGGCACCGGTAGTAAGGCGCAAGGCAGGGTCATGGTGGGAGCGTTCAACGTTTAAACAAAGACTGAAAATTACATTCTCAAGGGAATGTTGAGGAAATTTTATTGTATTGTATTGTATGATATAAATTATGCAATGTTTATGTTGTTAAATATGTTGTTATTAATGATTGAAACGACATTAATTGTATAAATTCTTGAAATACGGAAAACGTGTTCATAATTACCACCAGTTTAAACGGTCTTGGTCTTCTATGTAGGTTGGGTCTACCAAGGTCAAATAAATATGACAAGTTAACACTAAATATGACAGCTTAAAATTAAATGTTGAAATATTTATTTAAATCTGTAAAGATATATTTAAATCTGCGAATATTTATTAAATATTGAAAGATTTAAAACAAATATGTGCAGATTTATCTAAATACTTAAAGATTTACTAAATATTTGAAAAGTTAAAGTAAATGTTTTAAAATTTACCCTAATGCTTTATTAAATATTGGAATATTTAAACCAAATGTTTAAGGATTTATTTAAATCTACAACGATTTATTAAAATAGAAAGCATTTAGCTAAAGATGTGTATTGTATATAATAAATATTGGAACAAATTGCCTTAAATATCGTGAAATGCACAGCAAATTTTCACTTTACACTTGGCGCCCCATATAAGTCGATGCTGGAATCTGCTAAGATTGCATTTGGCATTTCGCAGTAGCACAACTCATCTAAAACCAATGTTAATAACTAAAGGCAATATAAATCTTGTATATATAAATAAGTCTTGTCCAGAGTTTTATACTTATTTGAAGTCGTCACCTGCACTATTAAAACAAATTTGTTCTTCGGAGAAATATAAATGAGTTTAAAATATTGATACTAATTTTATATTTTGAATTGATTGTGTGGTAGGCACATGGTGAAACATTATTAATAAATATTTAACTATTAAAAAATTAATAGATTATTAATAAAATAAAACTCTTGGTAATTGTTTCACAATTTGTGAAACAATTACCAAGAGTTTTATTTTATTAATAATCTATTAATTTTTTAATAGTTAAATATTTAATTTTATATTTGTTTTTCTGTTTTTGTTTATTTGAATGTATAAGGATAACATTAATAAACCAATAAACTTAACGTGTTCTTTAATATTTTATTGACAATAAAACCAATAAAGTGTGTTTCGTACAATATTTTGTGTTTTTATCGATTTTTATTTAATTTTTATTAATTTTTAAAACACGTCCCGTTTTTGAAAGAAAAATAAATGGTCACTTTATACATGGCATTCACAATCCAAAATTATTTTGCACGGACATCGTACAACACCACTAAATTATGATTACACAACCAACAACTGTTTTCACACTACTACGTCGCTCGTGTACGTGCGAATTTCGCAAATTAGGCGGCTATTGTCATGCGCTTATCACGGACAGCTGACAGCATAATTCTCGGAAGTTGTGGGTTCGTGACCCTGAACTCTTTAATACGCAAATACTTCTATCCTTTTTTAGCTTGTGTAATATGAATTTTACCGCAATGAGCTTTCTATTTCACTCTTATTTATGTGAAGGACTTTAAAGCTGGCGGCTTTATTCGGTGGCGTATAGCTGAATTGGGGACTGGGGACGCTTAAACATTTTCAGATCCTGCGGCAGCTCTTTAATAAACGTTCTCGCATATAAATCTCATACAAAAGTTAACTATAAAGTGTTTTTTAAATATTGTAGTGTATAATATGTTATATGTACTGAAACAAAAAGTAATTATTTATTTTTTCTTATTTCATTGGGAGGTCAATGACCATTGGACCCAATGGAGAAACCGTCACTGCATTTTATCTTAAGTCAAATTAATTCTGATTACTAGTTAATACAAAATAGCTACCATCTTCCTTTCTGTCTGTGAGTGTTTTTCCATTTCCACTGTCATGATTTACACTTCATATCGATTTTTATTGTAGAGCAAATTTGATGTGTTTTATAGGATTTACGTAAAATCGTAACATTAATTAAATGCAGTGCCGCACACCCAGGGGCGGCAAAAATCCGGAATGCAAAATATAAAAATGTAGAAACAAAATTAATATTAAAAAAATTTAAAAACAATATTTCTTGCACTAAAAATTTTTAAAATTGTATAGATTTACTTGGGATGAAACGTATGCAAAACCCGAAAGCTCGTTGACAGATTTATATTGAAATTTGTAATATTAAGTAAGTGATAAGCACTTTCGTGAAATTTTTATTATATTTATTTGAAAAAGTTAAGTATTTTAGGGCCAATAAAAATTCGCAGATGTCTAAAACACTAAATATTAAATTGCGACGTAAGTGTTCAAATATTATTAAAATAATAATATCTTGTATTTCGTATAGTGCGAAAAGGTACTGAATCATTCGAATCAAACGGCTCTTTTTTTTTATCTTGTAAATAAGTTAGCAATAAAAATCTCTGAGTACCTACAGTTTGCTTTTAACTGGTTGTTATTTGTGTTATTCATGATATTTTCTATTTTTGCTATACTTTCAGTATAACTAGGTAAATATCAATTCCTTGAAAATTCTCGTAATCGAGATTTTGACGGAAATACATGTTTTGGAATTCTAGAAACCCAAATAAGTTGCTTTTTTAAAACGCCTGTGTGTGCATGGGTGAGTGGGTGTGTGCGCTTCATAACTCCCACACTGACGGTCCGATTTTGATGAACTTTAGAATGTGGGGGTATACAAACAATCATCGGGGAAATAAAGTTTTAAAAAAATCTGAAACCGGAAGCGGAAGCTTGATATGTTTTTTTGGTAGGAAATTTGTTTTCAGAAATTTTCTGAATCTGAAAACGGAATCGGGTAAAAGACCTAAGGACAAATTGAACGTTTTTTTTCGAATGTTCTAGCGTCAAACCGGCATGGCGGCCGCTACAATTTTTTGAAAATTTGAGGTTAAGCCTTATTAGTCAAAAACTAGTTGACAAATCGGGATCAAATCTTTTGTCGCAACAGCTCTATACAGACAAAATGCTACTGTGCACAAATGTTTTTAAAATGATAATAACTACGAAGAAAGAAATTTTTTTAATTAAAAAAAAATGCGTAGAAAACTGGCCACACAATCTTAGTAAAAAAGGAAGAAGAAATTTTTTTTTAATTTAAGAAAAAAATTGCGTAGAAAACTGGCCACACAATCTTTAATTTTAATTTTGTAGACTAATACAGCTATAGATGGACTACAAATTGGTTCATGTCTCAATTCGCTAATTTCTCTATGACACCTTCTATGAATTTTTGAAAATCGAAAATTCCTACCATTTTAGTTAATGAACGAGGGATGATAAAAAATTTCTGTTTAGACTAAAGTGATCATGAGTAATAGTAGGAGAAAGTTTACAACCTAATTTTTAGCTACTATTATTGGGGAGGAGGAGGTTATAATGGTAGATGGAATGCAGTTTTTTACAAACTTTCCAACGAGCCCACACAAAGCATATGTCGCCATTTAAAAAAAATTAAGTCGAGGTGGGTGGGGGTGTGGAGGTTGACATTGGAAAACAAAATATATCACATGAAGATGCAGTTATATTTAAATCAATTTAAGTGTTCGAGAATTTTTTCAAAAAGCAACGCGCAGCAGAAATACGAATTCTATTCCTTACTTTTGAATAACCCTGTATAAATACATCCAACCAAATATATAAAGACAATGTTAGCAAAATGAAAGTAGGAAACTCACTCTCAGAGGAATTTCGATGTAACAAAGGACTTAGACTGTCGGCGACTTTATTCAAAATATACTTAAACGCAGTCTTACTTGAATGAAATCGCCACCAAATGGATATTCGTATCAACGACAACATTTTATATAACCTCTTGATTGCAGACGATCAGGTGATAATCGCTGGAGATGAAGAAGGCGCAAAATATATAATAAGGAAAATAATGGAAGAGTATGAGAAATGAGAGTCCCGAGTTGGCGCGGTTAGAATGCCCGTTCGAGTGACTAGCGTCTGGTGAGTTCGAGCAACAGCCGATTCTATTTGAACTTTCATGACATGCGCCACCTCGTCTAATATTGGCGTATAAGGAAGGTTACGATCTCTGCGAGTTCGGGCGGTAGCTTTACAGACATGCCAGCTGCATGCCGAGTTGCGCAAGTCATGAAAGTTCGAATAAGAAGTAGGATCGCCTGTTACCCGAACTCACCAGACGCTAGTGTTCGAGAGCGATCGGCAGAGTTAAGCATAGCTCTGCCTGGTCAGTACTTGGATGGCTATCCGAAAACCGAGTTAACACGGCGCTTGGTGCTTTCGGAATGGCAACCTAATAGGTGATCCCGGATGTCGCATTAACAACGCGGCAGACGTTAGTGGGGTTGAAATCTCCTACGAAGTATATATGGATGAGTAATTGGAGGCCCAGATCCCAATTTAATTATAAATGGAGGAACAACAGACAGCTGCACAGGACATAAATACCTAGATGTAACGTTCACTAAAAAAAGAAATCAGAAACAAAGAAATTCTGAGGATAATCTGACAAGGGAGAAAGACTATACCTACAGTTACTGAATTCTATGGCGTGGAGTAACAAAATTACCAAAGAAACAAAAAAAGATTATTTTTAGGGCTAAAACTGTGTAACAACGTACGGAATTGAAGTTTTGGTATTGGACAAAACACAGATCCAGTGTGAGACGGCCATTACGGCCTACCTCTTTAGTTTAACGTGGCGGCACCTAGCGGGAGCCTTATCCGCCACGTCCCTCTTCGGGCCGGATTGAGTTGAGATACGCTCAATCAGCGCGCCTGCTCAAGTTAACAACGGTTCAACGGGAATAAGCTACCAGTCTTGACATCAGGCTGCGAGCGCTGAGTCTCCACTGGTCCGGGGAATATTACCTAAATCTCTACTGATTCTGCAGATTAGTGTCCTAGCTAAAAACGCAGCCACCCGTCGAACCGCACCAAGACGGCCCTAACCTGCGTAGGCTTACCACTGCCACCACTAATCTTACACCGTGACCAAGACGGAGGCTGCTGTTTCCTCGCTGGCTCGGACTTAGTCCCCGTGGTACCAGTCAAAGAAGTCGCTAATTGGACTTTTCGGAGCAAGCACGTGCCGAAAGCAGTGCTACCTCTACCAGTTTAGGCTACTCGCAATTTCAGTACTGGTCAACTAAGCACCTCCCATATTAGTCGGTAACCTGTCTGATATGAACGGTACCTCAACAGCATCGGGTGTACATAAGCAAAAGCCCCCTGGGTCGATACTTTGATAGTGGGCGTGGGCAGCCAAAGTGCACCTCACTTCTAGGGCCCAAGCGGGGATCGCATTACATAGGACGCGCTGCCGCTAAGGTGTTAAGTACCCATACTGAGGGCTGGCAACACTTCACGTCGTTAAATCACTAACCCAGTTCTCCATGGTCGCAATTAAGGTAAACGTTGAACCTCTCCGAAGAGAAGTTAACGTACCAAGTTGAAATCACCAAAGTGACCGTTACAACGCCGACCCCGCAGAAGATATCTTTGTTTACACCTCTAACCTTAGCCATCCCGCCTGGACGAAACATAGGAAAAAAGATAGCACTAGAAGTAGATTTCCTGCGGAGAAGTTGTGCAGAATTACGATTAGAGAGGGTGCGAAATGAAGTAATCAGACAAGGAATGGAGACAAATCATTCGGTTTTAGACACAATAGAAAATAAAACTAATTACTAAGGTACGCACGGGTCAAAACCCGTAATCCCCATATCCCTGAAGACATTAAGCTTTATGCTATACCAAGAAACCTTAAAAAGCTTCACACGAAGATGGGTTAATAGTCAAAGCTGTCGTCAAGCAAGGGCTGCTATTACGGCACTCTCGCCAAAAACAGCCAAATACTGTGTGCAACTGTCCCGAAAGAACTTACGACTAGTTGTGGGTATCTTATCTGGACACTGCACCCTAAAGCAACACATGCAAAGGATGAGACTAGCGGACAGCTCAAACTGTCGTGCATGCAACGAGGACGACGAGTCGGCAGAACATGTCCTATGTCACTCGCAACAACCAGAGGATCCATGCTGGGGGACTTCTGACCTAACATGGCCGAAATCAGCAACACTCCAATTGCGGATGTCCTCAAGTACATCCAAAAGGTTGGATGGCTTGGGTGATGTCTAATGTGGAGAACTACTGGGGAAGTAGTATTAGAATAGCCCTAAGTGCGCGTGAGCTAACTCACACTTTTTAATCCAGAATCCAGTCCGGTTCGGACACTTAAGAAGAATGCAGGACACCAAATGGTCGCAACGTGTTTATGAATAAACCCCACAAACAAGAAGAAAGGGGATGACCGCGTACACGGGGGAAAGAAAAGGTGGAACAAGCAGTGGCAATAAGAGATCTCCAAGGAAATGATTGGGAAGATCGAAAACATTGGCGACTAAGAAGGGAAAGGCGGCGACAGCTGTAGAAATGCGCATATACACTGTGTCCATAAAGTAACGCCCCTCCCCCCCCCCACTAACTTTTGAACGACTTAATATTTTTCTACAAAATTTGGTGTGCTGTAATGGGAAATTAAATACTATTTTCAGACCATATTAAAATTTTTGTATCATCCAAAATGGTGACTGGGCGCTATTTTGAGATTTTTTTTTAAATAGAAAGGGGGGTCGAGTGACACCTTATTTGAAAGGTCTTTTAATTCTGCGTAAAGTTTCAAAAAAAAATATTTAGCCATAACAAAATGGCGGATTTTAAACAAATGGACTCATTCAATTCAAAATTGTTTTGATTTTTTATCCAGGGTCAAGTGACACCTCATTTGAAAGGTCTTTTAGTTCTGCGTTTGATCCTAGAATTTCAAAGAAAAATATTGAGCCATAACAAAATGGCGGATTGTAAACCAATGGACTCGCTCAGTTCACAATTGTTTTGATCTTCTTATCCAGTAGTCCACTTTTTCATTTGCAGGACTAAATTTTCCCAGAAATATCTCAGGTGACTTGAAATGATATTGAAAACGTTATGTTCCAACAAGACGGTGCGCCGCCTCATTATTATAGGCCTGTTTCTGACTTTCTCAACGGACATTTTTTTGGCAGATCGATTGTTAGGTGGGTGCCTGTAGAATAGCCGGCTCACTCCTCAGATTTAACTTTCTTGGATTTTTTGTATGGGAATATCTGAAATGGAAAGTGTACAGAACCCGTCCAGAAACAATTGAAGAACTGGAGCAACGCATTACAGAAGTTTGTAGAATTATCACTCCAGAAACTTATGAAAATGTAAGGCAGGAATTTCCTAACCGACATTTTATGTGCCAAGAAGTGAATAGTAAACATTTCGAACACTTAATTTAATTAATTTAAGCTTTAATTCTTAGTTTTTTTAAATAGACTTCTTTACCTTCAAACATTGTCATTTTGTTATGGCTAAATATTTTTCTTTGAAACTTTAGGATCAGACGCAAAACTAAAAGACCTTTCCAATGAGGTGTCACTCGACCCCCCTTTCTATTTAAAAAAAATTCAAAATGGCGCCCAGTCGCCATTTTGGACAATACAAAATTTTAATATGGTCTGAAAAATAGTATTTAATTTCCCATTACAGCACACCAAATTTTGTAGAAAAATATCAAGTCGTTCAAAAGTTAGTAGGGGGGGGGGGGTTACTTTATGGACACAGTGTATATTATTGGCGATAGAAAAAAATGTATAAGTAAAAGATATACAGTTTATGGTGGCGAGTATTTTAGGCTTACAAATCGAAATGGTCGACTTCCGGTTTAAGCAGAAGCGACTATAACATTATTTTTTTAATGGAACACTCTGTATTTTTAGGCTAATTGGATTGTAAGATAAATTCTGTTTCGAAAACTATAATACAACGGTAGTCCTAAAACAAGATATTTTAATTTTGATTTGAAGCAACGTATGTAACTGGTGGTATTGATTCTAAATCAAGTGATCTTAGGAGGCTGTTAGTAAGAAAATGATAAGAGCAGTAAATAAACCTGCAATTCATGTTAATTAGGTATCAGTGGTTTAGTATATTTTAAGAATCTCCAAGCAAAAGACCTATACGGGTTAGGTCAGGTGACCTAGGTTGACAGCTAAAAGCGCCTTGATCGGCAAATTCAAAGATAAGTGCCCTAGTTTATCCACAAACTTTATTGTAGCATGTGTTACACTTTGTTTATCGTTTTTACAAATTTCTCAGAAACAGCTTCCTATGCAATGATTTATAATCATAATCTTTACCATTGGTTACATATGTTGCTTTAAATCAAAATATCTCGTTTGTTATTAACTTTAGGCCTACAGTTTATTATACTTTCTTAAACAGAATTTATCATACAATCGAATTATCCTAAAAATACATGGTGTTCCGTTAAAAAAATAAAGATAAAGTCGTTTCCGCTTAAACCGAAAGTCGGCCATTTTGTTTTGTATGCCCAAAATACTCGTCACCATAAACTGTACATCGTTTACTTAAACATTTTTGTTCTACCGCCAATAATAAATGAACACATCAACTGGCCCTGAATTTATAAACAACCTGTATAAAATATAAGGGCGGCAAAATAGGGCTGGCACCCGGGCTGCAACAACTCTTGGCGCGTCCCTGTTTAAATGGTTACAATTTAACAGTTTTAAGGTCCCATATGAGACATAATCTTGATATTAGCATTGACTATTATACACTTGGGTATATAATCAAAGATATTAGTAATTTCAATGTCACTGGTTTATTTTAAGAATTTCAATAGGTAAATTTTTCTAGCAAGGCAGAAGTGATACTTCATTCAATGTCTTTTCTCATGTAAGAACCTATAGAAGCTTGCTTCAGTATATTCCACAACTGATTCTACTATAAAGACTCTAAAGCTGACATTGTAAAAAGCAGCTTCAAAGTCATCTAATTAGAAAAAGTTCAAAGACGTATTCTTATTCGGCCATGATATTCTAATGTCAACATATGTTTCCACCACGTGAATCAGAATTACGGTCCACAATTTTACCCGTGTGTAAAACACCAACAATTTTCGTTTTTTATTTATATGCTAGCTGCGGGCTTTGAAATTCGGCCCATTGAAATTTTTTTATTGGTGCTATATAGGGTGTCCCCCAACATAGCGAAAATTATTGAAACTAAAAATGTCTGAAAGTTATAATAACTTCGAAATTTTCAAAAACTTTTAATTTTTAGACATGAAATATAAAAATTTCGTAAATTTTAAAAATATCAAAAATTAGAAGGTAGTTAAATTTTAAAAAATTTTGATCATTTCAAAAATTTCAAATATATTTGGTAAATTTTTATTTTAAAAAACTGAAAAATTTTGATGATTACGAAATTAAAATTATTGCAAATTTTTGAAATTTTCTACAATATTTGTTTAAGTTTCTTAAACATATTTTAATAAGTTAAGCTCTTAGAATAAGTCAAACCAACCCTTATTATTGTAACTTGGCGCAATAATAAAACGCTACACGATACAGCATCCACGCCTAAGCACTCATTGGATCATCTCCGAATCTAACCCCCAAATTCACATTGGTCCTTCGAGCCAACAAACCGAGCCAGCCCTTGGAGAAACTGCCCGCAGTGAAATTGCCGGAAGTAAAGAAAAAATCAACAACGTACGTCAAAACTCAGTACAAGTCAAGTACTGAAAACAAACGAAACTACACATCCAACTCAGCCCAGCCGGTCCTACGTAACAAGAAAACCATCAAGATGGAACAAATAACAAACGAACAGAAACAACTCGCAGAGATGATCCAAAAACTTTTTATCAACATGAAAAAGGATGCAGCATCCAGAAAAACCCAAGAATATCTAGCCAGCCGCTACGCAACACTTCAACAATATTGGGGGACCTTCCACAAAACAAACGACGAATTAATGAAAAAATTGCCAGCGGATCATAATTACATCAAACAAAACTACTATGGCCAAGTCAAAAAAGTTTACCAAGAAGCTGAAAAATACAGTCAAGACTTCCAAGAAAAATTGAAAACAACAAAAAATCAAGATTTCGGGGAAGAAGAAACCGACGAGACAGAAAAAGACGAATCAAGTTTTATCTTAGAATCCGTGGACTAAGCTGCTCCCAGCCACCAAAAACTACGACTAAAGAAGCAAGGCATAAAATTACAATTATTTAATAGCACAATCAGCATGATTACTGCAGAATTTAATAAAACCGGAACAAAACCGCAATATGAGTACCAAATCAACGCAATAACGACCCAGTGGAATAATATTACAACTCTGCACGAAGAAATCTTACTCTACGAAAAGGACTTCACAGCGAAATACTATACAGATGACCTATACGAAATAGCACATCTGCAAAGTGCTAAATTCATCAATCAGCTAATTTGGAAAATGGAAGAATTACAAGGAGAAAACATTATTTCTGAATCTGATCAACAATGCGAACAACATTATGAAAACACCTACTCCAGAAACCAAGACGGAACCTACAACGTCCAAATTCCATTCAAAAAAGACCCAGGACAATTGGGAGAATCCAAGAGAAGAGCCGTAGCCAAGATGCTTCAAATGGAAAAAATATTTGACATCAACAAGCAGCTAGAAATCGAGAAAGAGAAATTCATGGAAGAAGAAACATACAATCTTATACTAGTGGCAACCAATCCAATATACGAAGGGGTTACCACGAAGCTAGTACCAGGGGATCCTCGAGCTATCAGGGTAAGGCTCGCGAATCTATTTGGTAACACGCCGGAAGCCGACGACACGGTCCGCGACGACGACGTAATAACAGGAGCAGAATCCCAAAAAGAAGCCGAAGAAAATCCAGCCGATCTGGTATCCAGCCGAATAAGTCCTTCCAAACTACAAAACCATCCGTTATGGTGGAACGGTCTAAAATGGTTACAACTAGAAAATACGCAAGACAGGATAACATCTCAAGGATCATCGGAAGCCGATGACACGGTCTGCAGCATAGTGCCGATCCAGAGAACCAACTCAAGCGAAGATATTTACGCCATTTTTGCAGAAGCCATCTCCGAGATATATCCACCGATGAGTCTACATCCACTACCATCGCCGACCATCTTTCCACATCTACCACGGAGATCCAATCAAACTGGATGTAAACGTAAATCCCGAGGATGGGAACAGTACAACAACCATCGTAGAATGGGACATCCACCGAAAACGAAGAAGCTGTCAACAAACCACTGGAATGCAATACATACGCATTCCACACTCATTTAAGTTTCATCTCCGTCCTTGTCACATCAACATTCATTCTTGGCTATGTGACATATAAGAAGTGGGTCAAGGACAGGCCACCAAGCAATCAGCAGACAACCATAGAAACAAGGTTCGAATTACAACCGATATACGCGACTTCCGGAGGAACGCACCAATCACCTACCATCTCGTGCCCCGGGCAGAATGTTTAAGGTTCTTAAACATATTTTAATAAGTTACTAGTTTAATATTAAGTATAATTATTAATCATTAGATAAACGACTTGTATTACTTGAATACAGGTCAGATTTCATAATATTTAGCTTGCAGTTTTTAATACATATTGCATTCTTTTATTAACGTAGCAAGTATGTGTAATAATAAGTTGGACATTTAAACTTTTACGTAAGCTAAATTTGCAATATTTCAAATAACTTAATTTTTAGTGCTAGACAATCATTTTAGACATGTATATATAGGCTGTGATATGTTCAATAAAGTACTGTTTTTAAGAGTGACAGTAAGACTACTTTGTCGTAACCTGTGCTGAGTCTGGCACAAGGGCTCTTAGAATAAGTCAAACCAACCCTTATTATTGTAACTTGGCGCAATAATAAAACGCTACACAAAACAGCATCAACGCCTCCGCACTCATTGGATCATCTCCAAATCTAACCCCCAAATTCACAATATTTTTCAAATATTTTCAAACGTTGCAATTTAAATGTTTTAGTATTTTTAAACTGCAAACAATATTCATCCGTTAAAAACTCGTTTTTCCAATTGGGTTTATTGATTATTCAAATTATTAAACTGTTTAAGTTAGCGACCAAAAGGGAACTACCCACAAGAATTTTGTCTATGTAAATGTATCTAGTTTGGTGCCGAAATTTGTAAATCTATGAAAAAGATAAAAATTGATAGAATTAGGCCTGGTAGGAATATCGTGCTTGCGCCAATCGGCTACTTCATATGCGTAGAATATATGAGCTTCTTTTTTATTTTGTCTATATTGGAGTAACCCCCAACCTCCATTTTTAGAAGCGGTTATCTGGTTTAATGATCAGAATCTTAAAATCGATTTTTGAATTTAGTAATAATCTTTTTTAAGATTTATCTAATTAAACTATTCAGATAAGCGACCACCACAAAAATGTATCATAATTCTAACACAACCTGTATATAGCGAATACCAACCTACATGTAACCCAACAGTGATGTAATGAAGACTGGTGTTTGCATTCTATTCAATTGTTTTCATCCACAAACTTTGACAATCTCAGGGCTCCTTGTAAATTTTATCAACAGATGGCGCAATTATAAATGTCAATTTTATTTTAAAATAAATTTGAAAAGTAAGAAGTGTTTTTATTTATTTATTACCACGGTAATATTCTAGGCAAAATGCCTAAATACTCTGGTTTTCGCGGCTTATTAAAAGGCAATAACAAAGATTTATCATTATTTGCTATTCCCAAGGTGAATTTACCTATTTATTTTGCTTACCTATAGTTGCAGTAAATAAATGATTTGTATTAAAATTATGCTTTGTACCAAGTTAAGTTTATGCAGTAACTGGAAAAACGCTTACATTTCGTAGTAGTACGTAACGAGTTCTATAATTCCACCGACTACTTCTGTTATGAATACAGTTTACTTTTGCACTATAAAACCAGCTTATTGTGGCGACTTGTTTGTCCAATATTGTTGGTTGTTGGTATTATTTGGATTTTAGTATCATTACACCTTTTTTCCAACTAAAAACCACCACAAAAATAACTACAATAACCTACAAACATTACGTAAAAATGCAGAATAAATGTATTTCTTACTTGCATATTTCGTTAATAAAAGTAAAAACGAAAGTAAGTTATTAACCTAACCTTAGTAAATAAGTGTTGTATACAAGATAGGTGTCAAAAATTGTCAAGTAGTGATAGAAATGATCATCAAACCGCCGTAAATTTGAAATATACCTTAAATTTAAAGATTTAAGAGCGCCATCTATGCGCAAATCTTGTAAAGAGTTCCGAGATTGTCAAACTTTTAGGATGAATTTTTTAAGTAGACAAATGGTAGGAGTTGCAACACCATACTCTTCCTTACATCACTAACCAAACTAAGGGTAACTGCTGACTAACTTCAGGTAGTGTAACACTCTACACTGGCAAACGATAAAATAATAGCAAGGCAAGAGACAGCGTTTATAATTGAAGCGCAACATATACCGATACAGAAAGACTTTGAAAATATATACATTTACCGTATAGCATTCACTAATGTACATTGTACGGTAATGTAACAGATCTAAGGGATACATCGTTTGTGGATCTGCTACATTAGTCTATCCATGCCGCTACATACGTCATTATAACCTCAAAAATCAGTGGCGAACGTTGCTTCACAAATAATAGCATTACGTGGCTGTGGCAAAACTATAATTTAGGTCGTTATTGGATATAACTAGAGCGTCACGTACCATGAATGCATTACAAGCTGTTAGAAATGATTTGTGTATAAGCAGTTGTTTCAGTAGTAGTAGTCGAGCCGCCGATTGGTGTAGCGTTCTAGTTGGATAGTTACCCAGCCGCCTAAGGTTCGATTCCCGGGCGAAGTAACATCAGATTTTTTTAAATCAGCATGCTCCGTTGAAAGGCAGTGGACCACCACCAACGTACTCTGATGTGACTTAGGTTGCCTATAGCTTGTAGAACCTTTTTCAAGGGCCAGCGGGCTATAGCTTCACTTCTCACATCTGAGATTCTGTGGTTCGGAGCCCCCAGGTAAAGCTGTAGGTTTCCACTATCTTTTGCCAGTTTAAGCACCACACAGGACAGGAGGTGGGAAAATATGCTACACCTCGCGCAACCATAAGAGGAAAATAAAGTTGTTTCAAAATCATATTTTTTAAATCTCATGAAACATAAATGAAAAGTGAGGTTGTCAGTAACGACTTCAAGGTCATACAGTCATTAAAGAATAGAAAAACCTGCATCAAATTTAAGGTTTAAGATAAGTATCCGTCTTATATTAAAGAAAATGGGCGAATTATTTCGTCTGGACTTTCTCGTATGATGTTGTTACTTACCGTGTTCGAAAAACCATGTTTGGATAAAGTTGTACTGTGCAAAGGCGGTTAAGGTAGCACTGCAAAGCAAGCACACAGAGCACTAGTCAACAGGGAAATGGCTGGGTCAATAATCTGGGTCAGTATACCTGACTAAGTTAAAACCGATATTAATTTTATAAAAATAAAATAGTTTTTTTTAAATTAATTAGAAAAGGATTCCTCGATTTTAAAGAAAACCACAACACCATCAAAATTAATGCTGCTTGGAAGTCGTAATCAGCCTTTACGTCCCACTGCTGGGCACCGGCACTCTTCTCTGCCACGTACTCTCCTTGGCGCTAAGGTGGAGTACGGGGGACCTACAGTTTAACGTCGAACCGAACGACTAAATTCCAGAGAAGGTTTCAGGCATTAAGACCCCACGGCTGCCTACACCGGATTGGGGAATGTGAGTGGCGGGTTGCGGCATAGATTTTTATTGCTGCATGGCTTCGGCGAGGAATCGAACCCTAGACCTTCAGCGTTAGAGACTGAGCGCCCAACCTCTGAGCTACCGCCACTTTGCTTGGAAGTATATTTAGTTAAAGACAAAATTATATATGTATTAGAGAACAAAAATACAAACAGAAATTCCAGAACAAATCTAAGTGGAAGATAAAAATTTTATATTTATAAAAAGGAAAAAACAAAATAAGCAATAAGCTTGCATCTTATGGTGGTGGTTTTTAGAGATGGCTGCTTCATTTGAGATAGAACTCGTTAAACTGAGGCGGTGTCGTCAGGACCTAGTGGGTGGCTGTGGGGCTTGTGGTGCTGAGGGCTGTTTCTTCGAGTTCTGGGTGCTGATTGGCCTGCGGTGAAGAGTCGCCCCGAACCGAAGCGATAGCTCGTTCTGGTCACCATAAGGTTTGATCTGGAAAAATAACATTCCCTAAATGTGAGAAAGAGGAAAGTAATAAATGATTAAATGGGACCCTAAATGTTGTTTTGCTCGAGGGCTCAAGAAATCTTAATTCGGTTCTGCCGTTACGAGATACAACACAATAACTAAAAGTAAGACCGAGAACAACGTGGAAATGGAAGAAGTATATGGCTATGTAAACAAGTACGCGCGAGGTAGAGTACAAAATGGAGAAAAAAATATGCTTTTAAAAGAATTATAATGCCTTGTAGCGTTGGATAACACTGACAGATCTGATAATATCATCCAAGGCAGTCTAAAGTCTCCTATCCAGTTTCTATTCTAACTTCAAGTTGGCTAATCCTGGGACCGATGGAGATCGTTTAACCAACCCAAATAGAAATCGGGGTCAGGGCAAATTAGATCAGTAGAAATGGCCCTTCAAAAAGAGGTTGGGCTTTATGTTGAACACATGATCCCATTATAGGGTCCGAATAGAGTTGTACTCGGTGCCGGTTTTAGGTAAAGTGACCATACGTCCAGTTTTCAACGGGACAGTACCGTTTTTAAGCCATCGTCCCGGCGTCCCCGAGAAATCACTCGGGACGCAAAAATGTCCCGTTATGAAAACTTAAGCAATACTGTCCGTATTCATTTGTTTGTAAATTGAAATAAAGGCCAATAATGTTTTCATACAGATAACCAAACTATATGATTGCCAGTTCGGTAGTAAGCGTAAGTCTATGGGGCGCCAAGTGTAAATTTGTTGTGCTTTTCACGGTATTTAAGGCAATTTGTCCCAATATTTATTATACATATATACACACATTTAGCTAAGTGCTTTTTATTTTAATAAATCGTTGTAGATTTAAATAAATCCTTAAACATTTTGTTTAAAGAATCCAATATTTAATAAAGTATTAGAGATTTAATTAAATCTTAAAACATTTACCTTAAATTTTAAACTATTTAGTAAATCTTTATGTATTTATATAAATCTGCACATATTTGTTTTAAATATTTCAATATTTAATAAATATTCGCAGATTTAAATGAATTTTTACCGATATAAATAAATCTTTACAGATTTAAATAAACGTTTCTACATTTAATTTTAAGCTGTCACATTTAATGTTAACCTGTCATATTTATTTGACCTTGGTGAGCCCAGCCGACTTAGGAGACCAAGACCTTTGCACCGGTAGTAAGGCGCAAGGCAGGGTCATGGTGGAAGCGTTCAACGTTTAAACAAAGACTGAAAATTACATTCTCAAGGGAATGTTGAGGAAATTTTATTGTATGAATATAAATTATGCAATGTTTATGTTGTTAAATATGTTGTTATTAATGATTGAAACAACATTAACTGTATAAATTCTTGAAATACGGAATACGTGTTCATAATTACCACCAGTTTAAACGGTCTTGGTCTTCTATGTAGGTTGGGTCTACCAAGGTCAAATAAATAAGACAAGTTAACACTAAATATGACAGCTTAAAATTAAATGTTAAAATATTTATTTAAATCTGCAAAGATTTATTTATATCGGTAAAGATTTATTTTAATCTGCTAATATTTATTAAATATTGAAAGATTTAAAACAAATATGTGCAGATTTATCTAAATACATAAAGATTTACTAAATATTTGAAAATTTAAAGTAAATGTTTTAAGATTTATTTAAATCTCTAATGCTTTTTTAAATATTGGAATATTTAAACCAAATGTTTAAGGATTTATTTAAATCTACAACGATTTATTAAAATAAAAAGCATTTAGCTAAATGTGTGTTTATATAATAAATATTGGGACAAATTGCCTTAAATACCGTGAAAGTCACAGCAAATTTACACTTTACACTTGGCGCCCCATATAAGTCGACGCTGGAATCTGCTAAGATTGCATTTGGCATTTCGCAGTAGCACAACTCATCTAAAACCAATGTTAATAACTAAAGGCAATATAAATCTTGTATATATAAATAAGTCTTGTCCAGAGTTTTATACTTATTTGAAGTCGTCACCTGCACTATTAAAACAAATTTGTTCTTCAGAGAAATATAAATGAGTTTAAAATATTCATACTAATTTTATATTTTGAATTGATTGTGTGGTAGGCACACGGTGAAACATTATTAATAAATATTTAACTATTAAAAAGTTAATAGATTATTAATAAAATAAAACTCTTGGTAATTGTTTCACAATTTGTGAAACAATTACCAAGAGTTTTATTGTATTAATAATCTATTAATTTTTTAATAGTTAAATATTTAATTTTATATTTGTTTTTCTTTTTTTTGTTTATTTGAATGTATAAGGATAACATTAATAAACCAATAAACTAAACGTGTTCTTTAATATTATATTGGCAATAAAACCAATAAAGTGTGTTTCGTACAATATTTTGTGTTTTTATAAATTTTTATTTAATTTTTATTAACTTTTGAAAGAAAAATAAATGGTTACTTTAGTTTTAGGTGTAATTCGCCTCTAGGCACAGCTACCTTTTGCGCCCTTGTAACGAAGGTGAGAGGCCTGACGGGGGGGTCCGGGGGTTCTCCCCCGGAAAACCTTTATTTTTATTTAGCAAAATACACAGTTTTACGCATCATATAGGCTATTATTGTGATACACAACGTATGCAGGTTTTGTATTAAACGAAAAGTTTAGTTTACCGAAAATATTTTGGCATTCAATAATATTTACAGAAACATTTTTTTTGCTGAACCTCAGGCGTCCTTCTAGAGCCGGCGCCCCTAGGCACGGGCCTATGAGGCCTAGACGGAAAACCGGCACTGGCTGTACTATCATAAAAGCAGGATAGCGACATAAATCTAAAGAAAAGTGCTGCCAGCAAAAAGAAATCAATTATTAGTCTGGACAGAAAGGCGAAGGTGACGAGAATCAACCGAGGAAGTGAGATGTGAACTTGAAAAACCAAAAGTAGTGTGTTTCTAGAATCTAGAGTGCCATGACCCTTGCCTAACCGCCTTCATTGTCTGTGTTTTATTTTTCGTTTTTAGACTTGTATTACCGTCGCCGAATTGTTTTCTCGAATTTCAAGGTAAATCCTTACTCTCCAATTCTAGAATTTGTTCACAAGACGTTCTAGTGAATAACATCGTCCACCTAATAATAACATCGTCACTGTTCTCGAATCTCGCGACATGCCAGCGTACGTCTTGATTGTTTTCGTGAATCCGAGTCCGCCTTTCCGGAGGCATCGTAAATTAGCTCCCCGTGGATTCTCGAGAAGGTCGCGGTCCGGCCTTCTTGGTGCCATCCTCAACCAGTCGTCCACGTCTGAAATTTTACTGCTTTATTTACTGTCGTCTCTTGCGAGTCGAGTTGGTCATCGCTAAAATCGTGGTACCGTTTTATGGGGCCGGTATTTCGCCGAATATGTCACATAATCGCTGAAATATTGCCACATTTCGCGATTATTAATGTATTATATAATTTTCTGATTGTTGTTGCGCGTTTGTTTGGACAAACAAGGTAATTAATGCAGATAAAGATCACTTTTGTGTTTGTTATGCCACGTGATAAATTCGGTATTTCTGCTGTGGTTTTGTGATTAATTTCTAATAAAAACTTTTAAAATATGTTAATAACTTACTTAAGTTTTAAATATTTTCATAAGTTTAATCAAGGATTACCCAATAGTTATATAACAAACCTGCGAGCTTTTAATAGAAGTCTTCACGCCGAGTTGTTGAAAAAACAGGAAACTATGTTATCCTATTCAGCTATGGGGAGTCCCGAGGAGGTAAAAATAAACATAAACCAGGATGCGCGTTTTAACCTCGTGTATTATTATATTATTTAATTATTTACTCATTATCTTCAGTTGATCTACTTAAACGGTTTGAGGTAAAGACGTCATCACCAAGTTTTAATAAGAAAAATGTATGCAATAAATAAAACTTATGAACCTGTTTGTGTACGAAAACAAGTGGTGGTTCCGTATATCGCAACCAATGATCACCATCACCATTAAATAATCTAATAAATATTAATAAAAGAATAACCTACTGCATACTTAAACATCGACCGGTAGATTACGACGAAATTAATAATTATTATGAGTTGACGATAACAACAACAAGTTGGTGACATTTGTAGTATGGTATTTTCTTTATATATGTTACAATCCACGTCAACGGTTGTAGATTTTTAATTCATCAGAATATTTACCTACAGGATGTTCCATATAAGAGCAAAAACATAAAGCCATACTTCATTCCAACGTATTATAACAATGCGCATATACTTATTATACAGGGTTGGGCAAAAGTACGAAACAATGCAAATATCTCTAATAAAGCAACCGCGATTTTGACAAAATTTTCTACACGAAGGTTTAAAATCAACTTTTTAAATTTAAATAGAACACCCTGTATATTTTTTGATATATCGATAGAACCTTTTTGTTGCGAGTTCAGTGATATAAGGTTTCATGTTTTTATTTTTAATAATTCTAGAGATATTAAACCAAACACTCAACAATAACGATTCGTAATTTGTTTTATTACCTAGCAACACATGACAACAAAACAATGGAAAACAAACAAATAAAAAACACAAATAACATCACTTGAGAAGATGCTCAAAATGACCACCATTTACTTTTTGTCAATAACCAAGTGTATGTACAAAATACTAATTCTTCAGTTACATTAACAAGATGCTCTGCAGGAATTCTTCTTATTTCACCAACAATTCTCAATTCTTCTAAATTATTTGGTTGCTCAATATAAACTCTAGATTTCTTCTCACACTTTTTTGTTTTCATGAGCTGCTAGATAACAATTACGAAACATTATTGTTTAATAACTCTAGAATTATCCATACATATACGTATAAAGGTCTCTATCCTCAGATGGAACATGAAACATTTTTATATTTTTATTCTACGTCGATTTTTCAATAATATATATTTTAATTTATAATATATATGAAAGTCTGCTAGACGCGCTTCACTTGAGGCGACATCTACACCAACGCCGCGTCTCCTCATGGAACTAATGCATCACGTGACTTAGCATTTAGCCGGCTCAGTCAACGCTCAGTCTGTCAGTGCATTGTGCGCTGGGGTAACACTAGTTAAAAATAAAAGCATAAAATTTTATATCAATGAACTCGCAAAAAAGAGTTCTATCGATATATCAAAAAATATACAGGGTGTTCTATTTAAAAAAAAAGTTGATATAATTTCCGGCTAAACCGTATATCGGAACCTTCATGTAGAAAATTTTGTCGAAATCGCGGTTGCCATACTTTTGCCCAACCCTGTATGTATTCCATAGTACCTTGGTTGAAGCTTCACTTTCTCATAGCAATTTTTTATTTTAATTCATGTGTTTTTGAAACAAATTGTACTTACATATTTATTAACTGCTAACGTAAGTCAGTTTAATTATAATTAGATGTAGCAAATTGGCAACAGTTTCTGGAGGATTAAAATAAATATTTTCGTTAAAATCTTGAAGTAAATTTTCATGAAATCAAAGTTTCCCTATACTGAAAGTATAAGAAAGTAAAAGCGCTATAAAGTATTGTAAAAATGTCATTCCGCGGCTGACCAGAAAATTGGCTGTTTCTAATTATTTTATGAAAAATACATCTTTACTGATGGAAAAGTGATAGTAAAGCTTTTACCGATCCCTAGAAGGCCAAGAAATCAGAAAACTGTGGAACGTTATATAACTATTTATTTAAAAGTTTAATTGTGAACATCTAATTGATTTATTTCGTTTACGATTAAAACAATACTTACAAAACAAAGTTTGTTAGGTATTGTTTTAAATATTGTTAAACCCCTTTAAGTTTTTATTAAGTTATCATCGTGTTAGCAATTGTCGCTAATATTTCAAATTTTACAATATACGACTATTGTCGTAAATATTAAACTACAGAAATGTTAGGCTATTGCTGTAATTCGACACTTGCTTCCATATAAATAGCTAGGTACTGTAAAGAAAAGTTTACCAAAACCTATCGAAATAAACCTATAGTGGAATAATGTTCTATTTTGGTATTTCCGACATTGAGCACATATTGCAGAAAAGGAGCATATACAGGGTGTCCCAGACTTCACTCTCCAGGCCTACATCTCGATTATTTTTGAAGATAACCCCATCAAACCCCATATATTCGTAAATGGGATGAAAATCTCTACAAGTTGACAGTAAATTATTGGCGATATCTCCATATAGGTCAGAGAGGCGATATTAAACTTTTTTTTTCTTAAATAGCACCGTAGGTATTGTTTTAGCTATTCTGATAGAGTTTTTTATTCTCGTTTCAACAATGTAATTCAATACCACTATTACGCTACAAAATTTTGGAGATAAACGCAAATAATTTTTTTTATAACAAAGTTTTCAACGCGCACTTGTTGAAATTCTAAACATGTGTAGATTTGTTGGCCGACCACTACCCAAAAGTTTAATTGCCTTTATCTCGAAGAGTTTGTAATGTAACAATGGTATTTAATTACATGGTTGAAAAGAGAATAAAAAGTTCTATCAGAATAGCTAAAAAATACCTATAGTGCTATTTACGAAAAAAAAAATTGAATGTCGCCTCGCTGGCCTATACAGAGATACCTCCGATAATTTACTGCCATCTTGTAGAAAACTTTATCCCCTTTACGAATATATAGGGTTTGATGGGGTTATCTTCAAAAATAAAAGAGGTATAGGCCTGGGGAGTGAAGTCTGGGACACCCTGTATATAACAATTATATATAACACAATTAGCACATTGGTAGTTGTGATAACTAATGAATTTTTACTATATGCGACTGTTGTGGTAAACAATCTACATTAAAACAACAATCCACGTTTGTTGTAAACCACGCAATACACCGCCATTATTGCAAATAATCAAACTAAAATAAAATAGAATAATTACTGTGAACGATATCATTTAAAGCAATATCACAATGCTGTTATAAATATTCATGATTGAAGCAACTACCGCATTTAAACGATACGCGACTAGCTATTGCTACAAATGAAGAATTATCCAAATAGGCGTGTATTGTTGTAAATCGAGTAACTGCAATGCGCAACCGTTGTAAATAACGAGTTGAAACAATACCATAAGATTGACAAAAACTCAAATTAAAACAATACCCGACTGTTGCTGTAAATATCAAGGGAATTTACGCAATATTCGAGTGTTGCTGTAAATCGAATTAATGCAATATGCTATTATTGCTGTAAATTTAGAATTGAAGCAGCTAACGACTATTGACTGCAAATAATATATAATCGCAATAAACTTGCTGTAAAGCGAACTAATGCAAAGTCTGTTGTAAATAATGATAAGAAACAATACCAGGTACCCTATTCTCGACTCGTGCGTTAAGTTTTTCGTATAGGTCGTTGCATGTAATTTTATATGAGATGATGTCATTTACGTATACGAAAAATTTGAAGCAGGAATCGAGAATAGGCCCTCAGGGTATTAATGAAAATGCGAATTAAAACAATAGCCAAATATTGCAGTAAATATCTAATAAATTTACACAGTTTGCGGGTGTTGTCGCAAATCGAATTATTACAATGTGCGACTATTGCTGAAAATAATGATTTAAAGCAACACCATACTATTGCTTTAAATGTAGAACAACTAAGGAATTAATACAATACCCGAATTAATACAATAGTCGAATTAATGCAACACCTGAGTGTCGTTCAAAATAAAGTCAGCAGTTGGCAAACTTGTATTGCATTAAACATCGTTAATATCACCAAAAGTAGTAAAAACCGTGCATAAAATTAGGTACTCTATTGACTACCAATTTCGCAATTAGTTTTCAATAGCAGGCTTTGACTAACAAAAAATTGTTAGCTATCAACGTAATTTTTTGAACTCAATTTTGACAAATTTTCAACAGCAATACCACAAGTGAATAATATTGATAATTTTCTCGCTTCATTGACAACGAAATTGTGCTGTTGCTAAGAAATATCACGACTCCGCGGAGGAGTGATATTGCCGTGCATCAACACAATTGAGTCGGTCAATGAAAAAGACAGAATTATAGCAAATTTTCAATTCATAGGTGGCATTTTTTAGAATATTCCACGAACTAAATATTAAAACACTTAGATGGTGTAATTATTTGTATAAGTATTTATTTAATGATTAAATGCAAATATAGAAAACAACGTCGTTGATGTGATTGCGGTCACATCAGCGATAACACCGGAGCTTCTTAAAACAAGTATTATTATGGTCAGTCAGGATGCCATTGGTTAAAAGCCTAAAAACAAACGGTTTCCATTGGCTGTAGGCTTACAGATCTAGAAATCAGCTACCATTTGGTTTCCGTCCTTGTTCCCTAAATTATCTGAGGCGCCTTCTATAAAATTTTGAAAATCGAACATTTGTCGCCTTGTTTTTAATAAATGGGGGACGATAAAACATTTCTGCTTAAGCTAAATTGCTTATGAGTACCAGTAGAAGAAGATTCAAAACTTAATTCTTAAGCGCAACACTATCTAGAGGGGTTAATTTCCCCCTCATCCCCTAATTTTGGCCAGCGCATTTGTTTTTGCATTTTTGGTTTATTAAATCCTGAAGAACCTATTTCCAAAAAATTAAACAATTTTGTTCTAATAAATAGCTTCCGTCGTAACTTAGGCAGCATAGGAGCACCGATGACAACTCAAGAGTGCACAAGGTAGATTGCGAAACAAGTGGTGTGTAAGAGATAAGCATGGTATAAGCACATGATAACAGGCAGAAGTTTCCGGGAGTTTTTGAGTAATAATGTAATAAACCATTGAAGTAAGAATTTGCTCTAAGGTCTTCTATAAGATTCAGTTTTGCGATTTAGAAAATTTGTTTTAGGAAAAAAAATTCTACCCGACAAACCTTTAACTTTCGCTTCCGGTTTCGGATTTTTTTGAAAGCATACTTTGTCGATGTGTTGGTACTTTTCCACACCTTCGGTACAGGGAAGAATTGATTTCTTAAAAATTTTCAAAATCTTGATTTTAACGGAAATACACGTTTTGGAGCTCAAAGAAACCGAAAATAGTTGTTTTTAAAAAATGTCTGTTTGTGGGTAGGTGTGTGTGTGTATGTGTGTGTGACGCCTCTACGAAAGTACTGGACCGATTTTGATGAAATTTTAAATTAAGAACAATTCCGAAACCGGAAACGGAAGTTAGACACGTTTTTTTGGTAGCGTTTTTTCTGAGAGAAGAACTAAAGGCAAATCTTAAACTTTTTTTATCAAACTCTAGCTTAAAAATGGCGGCTGCTACAACTTTTTGAAAATCTCGACTTTAACGCTCATTTACTCAAAAAATAGTTGTCTGATCGGGATCAGCTACAACTTGTTTGAGAGATCTTCGTGGGTAGTATACGATGAAATGAAATTAATATAGAAAATCCAAAAACGATTGCAATGGCGAAGCTTCAAAGTTTTGAAAATCTTCATAAAAATATTTGAGGCAATTGAGCTTGCATTAAACTACAAATTTGCTTTGTAACTAATCTCCCAAATTTTACTCCGACGCCTTCCGGAAATTTTTGAAAAATTTGAAATTGATTATTTCTTTAGAAACGCAAACGCCGATCGTTTTAAATTTTTATCAGTTCGATAGACTATTTAAAGTACTTATTTAGAATCCGCAAGAACTTTAAACTATTTTAAAAATTAAGAAAAGAAACGATACTTTTTAATATCAACGAAGCGTTTTCCGGCATTTACGTGATTTTAACTACGCCTATCAGTTAGTTCTAGTTTAAAAATATATTTTTAATTTTTTGCTTATTTTTGATAACTTCCCAAATAAAGCTATTATAGCCATTTTTGTCCGACTCCCGAAGCGCTTCGGCGGGCGCTTACTTTGCTTTCGTGCAGGTAGTCGCTGCTTCTATGGGTAGAGTTACGGTACGGAAACCAATTGAACAGGCTATCGCAAATTCAAATTCCCGCTGCTTGTTTTCTTAGAAATCTAATACTCGATGAACTGTACAACGTTATAATTATTAAAAGTTACACACTTCAGCTTTTTTATATTCTTCTGCGTTTCAAACACATCGAAATCGGTCCATCCGGTGGGTGATATTAGGCGCACACTCATCCTCACATACCCACCCACCCACTAAGCCACAGGCAGTAATTTTTAAATCAATTGTTTTGAGTTTCTAAACATTAAAATAAGTCAAAATCTCAAAGTGGTAAATTAACATGACATCAATGCTTCCCTTTACTGAAAGTATAGGAAAGTAAAAGTGCTATAATGTACTGAAAAAGAGGTTATTGTTTGAAATATTAATAGGTTGTCTACTGAAATTTTATTTTATAAAAAAAATGCAATATGGAAGACAGCAAAACGTAAAAATATTTATATTTTAATAAAAATTTTAAAAGTTTGCTATTCTTTAAGTATTTTGTATTACGTTTAAATCTAATAAACAAATTTCTATTGTAGGCAGTTTTTTGCTTTCCAAGAAACTTGAAAATTACAGTTTTAAATTAAAAAAAAATCATTGGCATGTATTTGTCTAGGTTTTGACTTCTTGTTTTTTTTTGTTCGCTATAATGCAACTTGCTGATGATGGATCATTAAAAATTAAAAAAACTTAAGTAACGAAAATATTCTAGTGTGTCATAGAACATGCAAAGTCACTGGTTATGGTCATGGGAATGACTAGCTGGAAACGTAATATCCGGAACTTTTAATTAAGGTAATTTATCGATGTTAATGCTCACTGTATACACTACTGGATAAAAAGACAACAATAACAAATAGAGGACCTCCAACTAAAATCAACAAAAGAATTTATTTTTTCATATAGTTTTTTTCTCACGGTTTGCGTTCGTCCGTCCACTAATTTATCTTTTCCTAATAATATTTTTAAATAATGTTAATGTTATTTAATCTTTCCGTTACTACCTGTGTATAATGTACAATTTAATAAAGAAAACAACCGCTGATAATACAGTTAACTATGCAGGGCTAGGGTCATGTCAGATATTTCTTTGTAAGTATATTCTTACATCATACATTTGTAAGCGATCAGCAATGCGGTGTATGTTGCAACAATTAAGTAACTAAGATAGAAACTACGTTTTTTTTTTAATTATTGTTTTGCTTTAAAACTTAACTGCAGTGGCGGTTTCTCCATTGGGTCAAATGGTCATTGACCTCCCAATGAAATAAGAAAAAAATAAATAATCAGTTTTTGTTTGAGTACATAACACATTATACACTATAATATTTAAAACATACTTTATAATTAACTTTTGTATCAGTTTTCTATGAGAGAACGTTTATTAAAGAGCTGCCGCAGGATCCGAAAACGTTTAAATGTTTGAGTATTTCGCGCGCATTAAACGAATCTATGTAAGGGTCATTCGGCTGTCAGTCCCCAATTCAACTATACGCCACCGAATAACGCCGCCAGCTTAAAAGGCCTTTAAATGAATAAGAGTGAAATGGAAAGCTCATTGCCGTAAAATTCATATTACACAAGCTAAAAGAGGATAGAAGTATCTGCGTATTAAAGACTTCAGGGTCATGGACCCACAACTCCCGAGGATTACGCTGTTGGCTGTCCGTGATAAGCGCATGCCAATAGCCGCCTAATTTGCGGGATTCGCACGTACACGACGTAGTAGTGTGAAAACAGTTGGTGGTTGTATATGATGTCGGTACAAAATAAGTTTGGATTGTGAATGCCATATAAGAAAATACTTTCAGTTGTTTCCACTGTCTGCTGTTTTGTGGTAATTCATTGTGTGATATTGACTGCAAACATTTAAAAACTAAAATTCAAACGCATTTTTTATCGTTAAACCACATGAAAAATGTTGTGCATTTTAACGCACTGGCAATGTAGGTATCAATTTACAATAATTTTATTAGAGAGTGCTTATCGAAAGTCTATTAAAGACACCAATAAAAATGTTGGTAAAAATAGATCATTTTGCTAACGTAAAGGATGGGTTTGAAATATAAGGCTACCTAAAACTTCGGTAAGAACAAATTTTTTCCAAAAAAATACTTTAAAATGCCTCCCAGTACACCACACCACGAGCCGCCACTGCTTAACTGTTATCATTTTGCGCAGAAGGTGCTGTTGAAAAACCAAAAAATTAAAAGACTAATTCATTCGCCAAGATTTGGGGGGGAGGGGTAAAATTAACGGCATAACTTCTATTGAGCGGTCCCCAATTGAGCGGTCTCCAATTGAACGCTCCCGATTGAACAATTCCCGACTGGACAGTAACCTAATTGAGTGGTTTTCGATTTCGAGGTCTCCGACTAGCCGGTGACTTAATTGAGCGGTGACCTAACTGAACAGTGGCTCGATTGAATGGTTATTAAATAATACCAAAAATTAAAATGAATAAGTCTGTATCTTAAACTAGATAAGGGGACCCGTTGCAAAATAACTTGCAACTTACAACTCTTCTTTGTAGAGAATGTTAGACGCGAACACCATCTGTGCGGTTAGTTATATTTTATTTACTGGCGAATGAGAAAGGGATGGTATGTAGTTCCGAAAATCGACACCGAAAAGAAACAGATAGTGGTGCAACGGGCAAGCGTAAGTTCATGTTTTTGTTTAAATTGGGGCTTTGGTGTAGTTTTTTTTTAATTTAGCATTTCTGTGCACATCTACACAGTAATAGCTTTTATTAAAAAAAAATCAAAATCAGTTTAATATAATTCTGGGAATAGATGTCGAAAGATACACATTTTAAGTAGATAATTGAAATGTGCAGACGGTACCGCTCAATTGGGGACCGCTAAATCGGGGTAAAACCAAAGTTAACACTCCTAATTTTTTTTTAATTTAAAATCAAGTTGGTAACGTTATTTTACTGACGCTCGTGAGTAATTTAGCTTAAACAGAACTTTTTTATCATGCTTTGTTTATTAAAAAAATGGTATTATTATTAGATTTTCAAAAATTCATAGAAGCACAAAGCATTTAGCAGACAGGTACATAAACCAAATTGTAGCTCATCTCTAGCTCTATTAGTCTATATAAAAAACAGTATTGCCAGTTTTCGAGCCATATTTTTGCGAAACTGTCAAACTCTTAAAATATTTTTTGTTTCGCAGTTTCAGCAGTTCTAAAAATTCTTGTAATTCTTAACATTGTATACTTCACGGCATTTACAATACCAAATTTCGTCCCGACATGATAGTCGTTTTTGAAGAAACAAGCGTTAAGCCAAAATTATATAAAAAAACAGTATTGCCAGTTTTCGAGCCATATTTTTGCGAAACTGTCAAACTCTTAAAATATTTTTTGTTTCGCAGTTTCAGCAGTTCTAAAAATTCTTGTAATTCTTAACATTGTATACTTCACGGCATTTACAATACCAAATTTCGTCCCGACATGATAGTCGTTTTTGAAGAAACAAGCGTTAAGCCAAAATTATATAAAAAAACAGTATTGCCAGTTTTCGAGCCATATTTTTGCGAAACTGTCAAACTTTTAAAATATTTTTTGTTTCGCAGTTTCAGCAGTTCTAAAAATTCTTGTAATTCTTAACATTGTATACTTCACGGCATTTACAATACCAAATTTCGTCCCGACATGATAGTCGTTTTTGAAGAAACAAGCGTTAAGCCAAAATTATATAAAAAAACAGTATTGCCAGTTTTCGAGCCATATTTTTGCGAAACTGTCAAACTCTTAAAATATTTTTTGTTTCGCAGTTTCAGCAGTTCTAAAAATTCTTGTAATTCTTAACATTGTATACTTCACGGCATTTACAATACCAAATTTCGTCCCGACATGATAGTCGTTTTTGAAGAAACAAGCGTTAAGCCAAAATTATATAAAAAAACAGTATTGCCAGTTTTCGAGCCATATTTCTGCGAAACTGTCAAACTCTTAAAATATTTTTTGTTTCGCAGTTTCAGCAGTTCTAAAAATTCTTGTAATTCTTAACATTGTATACTTCACGGCATTTACAATACCAAATTTCGTCCCGACATGATAGTCGTTTTTGAAGAAACAAGCGTTAAGCCAAAATTATATAAAAAAACAGTATTGCCAGTTTTCGAGCCATATTTTTGCGAAACTGTCAAACTCTTAAAATATTTTTTGTTTCACAGTTTCAGCAGTTCTAAAAATTCTTGTAATTCTTAACATTGTATACTTCACGGCATTTACAATACCAAATTTCGTCCCGACATGATAGTCGTTTTTGAAGAAACAAGCGTTAAGCCAAAATTATATAAAAAAACAGTGTTGCCCGTTTTCGAGCAATATTTATGTGAAAATGTCAAAATTTTCAATTATTTTTGGATTCATAGCTTTAGTAGTTTAAAAAATTCTTCTAATTTGTAACGTTGTATACCCGATGATATTTGCAACACCCAATTTTATCCCAATCAGAATGTTCGTTTTTGAGAGGCGGTGAACCAAAATTTTCAAAAATTCATGGAAGGCGTTACAGACAAATTTTTGCAGATTGAGACACAAACCAAATGACAGCTCACATCTACCTTTATTAGTGTACGGAATTATTTTTAAAAAACAGTGTTGCTAGTTTTTAAGCAATATTTTTGTGAAACAAATTTTGAAATATTTTTTATTTCGCAGTTTAGGTTTTTTACTTTCCTATACTTTCAGTATAGGGGAAGTATTGATTTCATGCAAAATTTCAAAGTTGAGATTTTAACGGAAATAGTCGGGGGGGGGGGTCCATGAACCCCAAAAAAGTAATTTTTTAAAAATGTCTGTCTGTGGGTGGGTGGGTGTGTTACGCTCCATATCTCCGGAACGGCTGGACCGATTTTGATGTGCTTTGGAATGAGGGGGTATATCAAAAATTCACCGACAAAATAAGCTAAAAAAAAACCGAAACCGGAAGCGGAAGTTAGACAGGTTTTTTTGGTAGCATTTTTTTTAGAAACTGAATTTTGGAAATTTTAATAGTGAAGATTAAAGAAGGCCTTAGGACAAATCAAACGATTTGTTACCGAACTCTCTAGTTTTAAAATGGCGGCCGCTACGAATTTTTGAACATTTCGACTTTAACGCCCATTTACTCAAAAACCAGTTATCTGATTGAAATCAACTACATCTTGTTTGGTAGCCCTTCAAGGGTACTATACCATGAAATATAATTAATTTTGAAAATATAAAAACGATCGCAATGACATCACTCCAAAATTTTGGAATTTTTCAAAAAAATATTTCTCAAAAACTGCCCACACGTTTCTGTTTAAACTTTTTAAGCTGATAGAGCTGGGAATCTTCTACAATTTGTTTTTTTGCGCATTGCTATAATTTCACTGTGACGCCCTCTATGAATTTTTGAAAATTGAAAATTGGTACCTTTTTATTTATTTAACGGGGGGCAATAAAATATTTCTGTTAAAGCAATATAACTCATCATTGATAGCAAAATCCGAATATCCGATACTTTATCTTTATTGATACTTTAATATTTAGGGGGGCCACTGTTCCCCCTCCCCCCCAAAATTGAGAAAATAGTTTAGTTCACATTTTTCATGCTTTTAACAAATCTCGTACATAGTAACGTTGCGTCCCATTTTAATTACTACAATCAGAGCAGGACTTTTGGGCGACACCGTTAGGACTGGTCTAGGACACTTCGCCTAAGCCCCACAATGCCTAACGCTATAAAATGCCCACAATTCCTAACGAAAGTCCACAACGTCCAAGGGACACAACGCCCACGACGCCCACAAAGCCCAAAAATAGCTAAGCACAATGTCCAATGTGCCCATTACGCCCAATTATTAAGGAGGACTATAATGCCCACTATGACCATAACGCCTAAACTGCTACAAGTTCATAAAGCTCCATGTGCCCACAACGCCCAATTATTTTAGAAGCCCACAACGCCCAAAAAAGGGCCCATAATGCCCACTTGCGCTGGTTTAATATCGGTCTTGTTATTATTCAGAAATCAGAGGGACAGAACGCCCAAATTCCCGGAAATAGGGTTTCCAATCAATCGTCCTTTATTTAAAGGAACCAGTCCAAAAGGGCTTTTTGATGCTTATTAAATTCAGTGTTTTGAGCACTAATATAATTTGCAGAATTTGAAGTAAATAAGTCCGGTTTTAGGCAAAATGGACAATTCTTGTTTTTTTAAGCGTACCCTTAAAAATTAATCTACACTGTGTCCATAAAGTAACCCCTCCCCCCAACTAAATTTTGAACGACTTGATATTTTTCTACAAAATTTGGTGTGCTGTAATGGTAAATTAAATAATATTTTTCAGACCATATTAAAATTTTGTATCATCCAAAATGGCGACTGCGCGCCATTTTGAAATTCTTTTTTAATAGAAAGGGGGTCGAGTGACACCTCATTTCAAAGGTCTTTTAATTCTACGTCTGATCCTAGAGTTTCAAAGAAAAATATTTAACCATAACAAAATGGCGGATTGTAAACCAATGGACTCACTCAGTTCAAAATTGTTTTGATTTTCTTATCCAGTAGTCCAGTTTTTTATTTGCAGTACAAAATTTTCCCAGAAATATCTCAGGTGGCTTGAAGTAATATTGAAAACGATATGTTCCAACAAGACGGTGCGCCGGCTCATTATTATAGGCCTGTTTCTGACTTTCTCAACGTACATTTTCTTGGAAGATGGATTGGTAGGCGGAGGCCTGTAGAATAGCCGGCTCACTCCCCAGATTTATCTTTCTTAGTTTTTTTTCTATGGGAATATCTGAAATCGGAAGTGTACAGAACCCGCCCAGAAACAATTGAAGAACTGCAGCAACGCATTACAGAAGTTTGCAGAAATATCACTACAGAAACTTATGAAAATGTAAGGCAGGAATTTCATAACCGACTTTTTATGTGCCAAGAAGTGAATGGTAAACATTTCGAACACTTAATTTAATTAATTTAAGCTTTAATTCTTAGTTTTTTTAAATAGACTTCTTTACCTTCAAACATTGTTATTTTGTTATGGCTGAATATTTTTCTTTGAAACTTTAGGATCAGACGCAAAACTAAAAGACCTTTCCAATGAGGTATCATTTGACCCCCCTTTCCAATTAAAGAAAAATTTTAAATGGCGCCCAGTCGCCATTTTGGATGATACAAAATTTTAATATGGTCTGAAAAATAGTATTTAATTTCCCATCACAGCACACCAAATCTTGTAGAAAAATATCAAGTCGTTCAAAAGTTAGTTGGGGGGGGGGGTTACTTTATGGAATTGTTTTCTTTTGTAGCGCCTAAAATTGATTGTTGTAATTTTTGCAGGTAATTTTACAGGAAGAAATAACAACATTTACAAATGTTACAAATAACTTCTTTTTTCTGAAAAATTAGAATTTTTTTAATGATTGCTTATTAAATAATTCTCTTTAAGGCTCTATTTAAAAAAATCCAATTTTTAATTCATTTTTTTTTTCAAAATTTAGTGGTTGGTATTCATTGCATTAAAATGCGCGCCGTTTGGGCGCCGTTCGTTTGGGCGTTGACGTACAAACCAATATGTACGTCTTTTGAAAAAGCTTTTTTAAATTACGTTTGCCTACTTTACTTTTTATTAGAATATGTTTAATTAATTTAGCAATTATTGTAATAATATTATAACATATAGGGCGATTTGTTTTTTGAAGTAAACAATGGGAATCTCTTGCTATAAGAGATAAAAAGCAGATTTACATTAATATTTAACTATTAAAAAATTAATAGATTATTAATAAAGGTTTACATTAGGAAAAGTTGCTAATTTTGATGCTTTTTGATACCCTAAACTAAAAAGGTAAAAGGAATTTGAGCAGATTCAAGGTGCCGAAAATGTATTTACAGAGTGGCTAGGAAAACCCCGGCCACTTTTCTTGCGGCGGTCAAGAGATGGCCTTTAGTAAAGAAAAATTAAAATACTGGCAACAACACAGAATCCAAGACGTTTTGGTTGTTTTTATTTAATATGGGGCGTATTTAATAACTAAAACGTCTTGGATTATGCGTTGTTGCCAGTATTTTAATTTAATTTTTCTTTATTAAAGCTCCATCTCTTGACCGCCGCAAGAAAAGTGGCTGGGGTTTTCCTAGCCACTCTGTAGATATATCTGAATGAATATTAAATTAACGAAACTGGCGCCCAAACGTTTGCTTTGTTGGGGCATAACAACCCTTCAAACTGGGCGAGAGAAAAAATATTTTTTAGTATAATTCTGAGAAAGAACGATAATATTTGGTTCACATTATTTAATGGTTACGGCTAAACTACTAGAACTATCTATTGCGTAGGTGATACCATTATGTTTCCCGAAGTGGTATTTGATTTTTTTATTGTTTCTGGCATTTGCTAGCTTAAAATACATAAGTCGACGCATTACGAATGAGATGCATGACTGTCATTTCGTTAAATATTTAATTATTGTAGATTATTATTAAATTTGCGCAGTGATTGCAAACCGACAACAAGCGTCATACAACAAGGGCACCTTATGCATTTTGCAATAACAATGCTAGGAACAAGAAAAACAAACTATGAAATAATAAAAGCCTTCTAGAAAAAAGAGCGAACAATGACAAAATAAAATCTGTATATAAGATTTTGAATAATAAACGCGGTGCGGTGTTGATTTAGATTTGAGACATACAGGATGGTCCGAAACTGGCAAACACGGACTGCGAGACGGTATTCTACCAACAAAACCAACGAAAAGTTCCACTACCATTTTTCGATTCGACCAATATTTTTAGAGTTGTTAAAGTTTGCAAAAATCTGCAAATATTCAAAAAATTGTTTGATTAAGTACTGAAAATAAATCCATAAGACATTACATAGTTCAAAACGATATATGACAGAAAAAATTACAAATGTCGTTTAAAGTGTCTGAAAAAGCTCAAAATTACGTGTTTAATTAAGCAGTGGCACGCTATTGGCTATTGAAAACTGCACGTCATTATTTATTTGTTTCATAGTTCATCATTTGTTTGAATTTAGTTTCTAATTTTTAAATCGGTCTAAAGTGCGAAAACATGGTCGGGTATAAACATACCGCTCGTTCTGCTTGTTTATTAGAAGCCCCCAGTGTCATCAGCATATCATAATACTCTTTGTTACAATAATTTGCGGATATTCTGTCGCACTTTAAAACTAATGTCAAACAAATGACGAACTGCGTTACAAATAAATAATGAAGTGCTGTTTTCAACAGCCAATAGCGTGCCACTGCTTAATTGTACACGTAATTTTGAGTTGTTCAGACACTTTAAACAACATTTGTAATTTTTCCAGTCAATTATCGTTGTAAACTATCCCTTGTTGTTGTAATGTACCATGGATTTATTTTCAGTACTTGATTAAACACTTAAATTTGAGTTTGAATGTTTATTTTTTAACTATATTCAATTTTTTTTTAAACTAATAACCCAAAAATATTGGTCGAATCGAACAATCGTAGAGGAACTTATTGTTCAGTTTTTATGGTACAATACCGTCCCGCAGTCCGTGTCCGCGAATTTCGGAACACCTTGTAGGTTTTCAGCAAGTATAATTAAGCTATTGTAATTACCGACTCTCCTAATTATTTTAGAGAAAAATGGTATAAGGATAATTTGTTTAGCATTAACCACTGCATTTTATCCATACTTTCTTTTTTTTTTAATTTACAACCATCATCCGTTTAGCATGTAGAATTCAACTGTTACAAATATTGGCTCCCCTAATTATTCAGACAAAAATGGTGATAAAATCATTTGCGCAACATAAACACTGCATTTCATGTAAATTCATTTATAAAAAATTCACAATAATTTAAAAAAATTAACAATGATTGGTCTTAGTTGTCAATGTGATGGCTTTCCGCTATTAATCTGATTAATTTAATTTGTATGGAAAATGGCTGTGATATCTAAAAAGTTAATTACGCATTAGATGTAGTTTTTAAAGCTGAGCATATTATCTATGCACTATTTTACTCTAAAATAATTAGGGGAGCCAATATTTGCAACAGTTTATTTTTACATAGTGAAATCCTGTCTCAAATGTAAATCAACAAGTTATTGTACAGGGTGTTAATGAATTGTAGGGACAAACTTCTAGGGCTTGCAAAACACCACAAAGCAAACAACTTTTGTTAATAAATGTGTGGTCAAAAGTGTTTCCTTTCAGGGATAGAGCTTCTCAAAGATTCTTTAAGAAGCCCCTAAATGTAGGCAACTCAATTTACTACCTACTATTTGTTTCCATAACAACGGAAATTAATACGGGATAAATAAAGCCCTCTTTCCCACTTTTCAAATTCAAATTAAATTTTAAATAAATTAATTAACAAAATGTTTCAAAACTAAGCAATAGAAAAAACCAAAATTACAAAGCAAAAATTAAGTTCGCGTGCGTTACCCCAAGCAGCTCCATACATGAACATCATGTCATGCTGCTCGGCAAAAGTATAATTCGCCATAACACAAAAATACGAAACACAGAACGAAAATAACGAAGAAAATAATTATCAAAAAAATCACAGAACGACAAAAACGAATTACAAAAGGCACAGAAAGCAACGAATGCAAGAAAAGTAAAAAAAGATCACAAAAATATCGAATTGTGTCAAAATTGACGTTATTTGAATGCATGTATCATATATTCTTTGAGGCTTTCGCGGTTTCTCGAACTGTCAATATTACAATTTAATTTCGGCTTAGAACGCGTCGTCATTTGGGAACTACACCCAGCATAATCAGGTAAGGACTGACCTGTAGCTTGTCTGCCTTTACTAACAGGCATAAGCCGATTAAGTATTATTGTCTTGGCAAACAAAATACATTAACATCAAATCCTTGTCCGCCCCAAGGTTTAAATAAACTAAGCACACGGCCCTGTTTAGGCAGGCAGGGCCTACGAACAAATATTGCTCAGACTTCTAGAGCAAATGCTTGTAAAGGCAGACAAGCTACAGGTCGGTCCTTACCTGATTATGCTGGGTGTAGTTCCCAAATGACGACGCGGTCTAAGCCGAACCCGTATAACCAAATCTATAAAGATGTCCTAGGCGATAGAGATATTTAAAGATGCGGTAAAGATTACGTGATACAGGTGTAATATGTATCGGAGCTGTACTTTAGCCTATACCTTAACTGTATAGATTAAATATTTACCGCATCTATATGATATCTATACTTTTTCCAGTACAGTTTTATCTTTATCACATCTGTATCACATCTTATTCTATGCTATACCGCACCGGTACTTCAAGCAGGGATTTATCTTTATCGGATCTGTAGATAATATATACTGATTGTCTTTACAGTTGTACCTTTAACAAATCTCTACAATATCTTCATGCAGGCTATATCGCACCTGTAGCGCAATTATCGATTTTGTCTTTATCGAATCTGTGCTAAATATACAGGGTGTTTCTTAATAACATGCTAATATTTAAGGAGGTTATTCTTGGGTCCATTTTGAGAAAAAAACTTCATATGAACATATGTCCTAAAGGTCTTAACTTTTGAACTACAGGGTGCTAAAGTTTTAAGAAAAAATTCTTTTTTTTATGATAACTTTGGTATGACCCTAGATATTTTTGTGAAACGTTGTACGCATTTTCTACGCATCAAAAGGCGTTTTCTGCTGTACAACATAATTTTTTAGTCTTGCCAGTGGCGTTCGTGCGGGATTTGCACTGAATCATTTTAAAGAGAAAAATGATACGCCACTGCTTTTTCTTAAAGTAAAAATTATTTTTGAAATCCTCATTCCTTTCTGAGCAAATCTGGTCTCTTGATTTTTTTTCGTTTGACGTACGGTTTTCGCATAAAAAAATAAAATTCATTCATTTGCATCTCGCTAGACCACTTACGACAAAAACCAATTTATGTAACTTTAAACAAAAATTTATTTAAGAGAATAATTTTTAAACGGTAAAATTATAAAATTAAAGTAATCTAAATAAAAATGCCTTTTGATGCGTACTACGTTTCACAAAAATATCTAGGGTCATACCAAAGTTATCATAAAAAAAAGAATTTTTTCTTAAAACTTTAGCACCCTGTAGTTCAAAAGTTAAGACCTTTAGGACATATGTTCATATGAAGTTTTTTTCTCAAAATGGACCCAAGAATAACCTCCTTAAATATTAGCATGTTATTAAAAAACACCCTGTATACTGCCTGTCTTTACAGTTTTATCTTAAGCCTAAAACCGCTGTGTATAGCGTCAATCTAAACACTATCTTTATTTGTTGGCCTTGTGTATAAAAACGTTAAAAATGGCGCATCAACAAGATCAAGAATTTAAAGTTTACGAATTTGATGGAACCTTGGATATTTGTGTGCTTCCTACAATTATAATAATAATTTATGACATAATCATTAACCAAGGCTGCTGTCTCCAATGTGAAGTTATTTTCGATAGGGGGATCATTTACCACAATATCTATAAACCACAAGTAAATAAAATGATAACTTTCATCATAAACTGTTATTACACCTATAACCAATACTATACCTTTTGATGTGCCTACAGCAGAGAGCATTTTCTCAGTTCTGCTGTACTTATAACGTCCAACCGCGGATTTACGGGGGTGGTGATGGTAGTAGCGGTAATAACCCCCCCCCCCCCCCAGAAGGCCAAAAAAATCACCTAAAGCACTAGAAGTAAAGTGTTTTTGAACATGTAATTGGAAAAACTTTGTAAATAAATATATTTCATCGGCTAAAAGTTCCAGCGAAACACAATAAGAATTACTCAATTGCAAAGAAACTTTCTTAACGGTAAAACCTAAAACCAAGCCGGACGTTAAACAATGCATGGCTTAAGATTAGCTCTAAACCTTTATGGGGGTTTATAAACAGACCTGTTTGGAAAGTCCACTCACCAAAAAGATAAAGATATTTAAAGCTTATCCCAGCGCCAGCAGTACAAAGTACGAACCGACATCAATACAATGATCATATTACGTAATATTTTTTTCTTGAAATTACAATTCTGACCTCAGAAATGGCGGGTAATTCAGAAATAATGTACTTTAAAATAGTTGGTGGTAAAATAATACAAAGACATCAATTATTTCGAAGTAAGATTCTCGAAATATCTGAACCTACTAAAACTGTTTTATATTTTATCCCCTATAATTCTTCACTGTTTATTTTTCTTAATACTTTAATCTGTTGTCTTTTTTTTTTGTTTCGGCATCAGTTTATTAAAAACTTAGCAAAGCTACAAACGATACACTTTACCAACTATTTATAAAATGATTTTACTCTACATTAAAATTAATGTAAAAAACAAAATTAGAAAATGAGAAACATGAAACACATTTAACTTTAAAAATTTCAAGAGCCCACAAAAATGTCTAACTTTATTATTAAGCGTCCAATGCGTTTTCTACGTAGTCCCTGTTAATCACGTTTTATCCAAGCATACTATACGCCCTTAACGAGATATTATGCAACGTCACTATAAATTTTACTGCAAAAAAAACGGTTTAACCCTAACTGTAATTCTTGGTAGTACATTTGTATCATATTGTCCATCATAACCTAATGTAATACTCTTAAAACATTTAGCGGTCGAATCTTATAAGAGGCGAGATTAGCTCAGGGTGCAAGGAGACCGACTCACAAACCAAAGATGGCCAGTTCGATTCCCCGCTAAGGTAAAGTATGCAGCGCATTTTTAAAATTAAAAATCTATCAATAAATACATTAGTGTAAATGAAATTAGCTAAAAAAATACAGAGGGGTTGTATAAAATATTATAAAAGAAAATATATCCGCGTAAAAAAATATTTTTTTTTATCTAAAATTAATTGCTTGAATTATCTATACCGCACCTTAATTTGGACGATACAGCATCGGAATAGTATCTTTAAAAACCTATATCGTATCTTTACAGTACCTTCATGTGCTCTATACGCAATCTTAACTGCATCTGTACTTTAACTATATGTTGTCTGTACAGGAGCTTTACATCTTATATACAGAGTTAGTAAAGACAACTATACCCAATCGATATGTAATCTCTATCGTCGCGCTATCCATAGGGTACAGAAAGCCTGTATCGACTAAAGATTTAAATACAGGTTCGATATAGGTTCTGTATTGTGTGGTTATACGGGAAATTAAATTGTAATATTGACTGCATGTATCATGTCTAGATCGTTTTTTTTTCAAAATTCCGTGTGACCTGTGCAAAATAATTGAAAATGCAATTTGGGTTGCCTATTTTCAGGTACTTCTTAAAGAATCTTTAAGAGGCTCTATTTTCTAAAGGAAACACTTTTGACCACACATTTATTAACAAAAGTTGTTTGCTTTGTTGTGTTTTGCAAGCCCTAGAAGTTTGTCCCTACAATTCATTAACACCCTGTATACTGTGCCTCGCACCCTTCGCTAGCGGAGCAAACTGCTAACACGCGAAGCATCAACTCACTTAAACTACGGTTTGCGTGGGGCTATGTCTTATTAATGTATTTAGAAAGCGAATTTTTGTATGAGAAAAAAAACGATTTTTTTTTTATCTTTTGGGAAAATATTTCTTGGGATTTATAAAAACCAAAAACGTAAAGATCAATTTGCCTTCAAAAATTTGGTGGGTGGGAGAAAATTAACCCTTCTAAATATTGATGCTCTAAAAAATTAATTTATGGCTCTTATTCTACTATCACTCATAAGAAATTTAGCCTAAACAGAATTTTTTTTATCCCCGCCGTTTACTAAACAAGTTTGAATTAGCCGGCTGGAAGACAAACCAAATTCTAGCTCATTTTCAGTTATGTGAGCTCACAAAGTTTAAAAAACATCGTATTATATGTATAAACATTGCCAGTTTTTGAGCAAAATTGTTCTTAAAATTTTCAAAATTTTTAAAATAATTTTTAATTCGTAATTCTTAGTTTTTTGAACGATTTTGTGCACAATCCCCCTGTGTCTCTATAGGGCTAAAACGATAAAAAATTTGAACCCGATCTGTCAACCTGTTTTTAGGTAATAAGGCGCTAAAATCGTAATTTTAAAAAATCGTTGCGGTTGCCATTTTCAAGCTAGGAAGTTTGTAAAAAAAACATGTCTAACTTTCGCTTCCGGTTTCGAATTTTTTTTAAAAGCCTATGTCTCCGGTTAATTTTTGATATACCGCCAGATTCCAAAGCTCATTGAAATCCGACCATCTGATGACATCACTTTATTTATAAGTTCGAGCTTTACTTCGTTAAGGTTAATTTTAATTTGTTGTAAATAAAACAATTCTTAACTTCAACGGGTTTTCATTTTAGCTTTATACGTATTTCAACGTGTTTACACGTCATTATCAAAATCAAGATTAAAAGTAAACAGTTGGTGTTGTTATAGGAACAATAAATCTTCATAACTTGATCTTGGTTTTCTATATCTGCGTCCAGATGACTTGATTTCTCATTCCAAAACGTCCAATAACGGTGAATAAAAAACCTGTTGAAGTTAAGAATTGTATCAGATCAATTTGTTCATTCACTAAACGTACAGATTTTAAATGTTTATGAATTTCAAATGCTTCTACTATATCCAACTTACGTTTGTCATCACAAAAGTGTAAAAATGTTATAGTGTTATTAGATCATTGAATGATTGTGTTCTAATAAATGTGTAGCGTAATTGGATTTATACTTGTAACAACATGCGTGTTCCTTGTACCTAATATCAAAATTTCTACTTGTTTGTCCTATATAAACTGAATTACAGTGCGAGCAATTTAATTTGTAGATGCCTGATTTTAGTAAATTGTCTGTTTTTTCTTTAGCATTAAACAAAGTGTTTAAAATGTTTTTTGTTGTTTTAAGAGTCATTTTACATTTATTTGTTTTGTTTATAATTTTGGCAATTTTTTCTGATTTATTGCCAAAACATATATGGCGCCAGAGTGGTCGAGTGGTTAGGGCACTTGGCTGCTACGCGGAAGGTCTTGGGTTCAAACCTGAAGACTGGATGCCTGGCGGGCGGCCTACCCAGTCGCTTTTTAAAAATTGGGAACCTAACCGCTCAAGGAGTGGGGGAAGTAAGGCAGCCGTCTAAGGCGTGGTGCTTACCACACCACCCCGTACTTCATATAAGAGTGCGAGACGGCTGGGTATCGGAAGCGATGGTCCGGTGGCCCTGGCCCACCGCATTGCAGGCCAAACTCCTCACTGTGTGTAGTGCCACAGACTATTGCGAAAATATGGAATTGAGGCTTATTTCAATTTATCTGATGAAGTAGTTGGATAAATTTTTGAATAGCTAATTTATAATTTTTCTCTTTAATTAGTGCATCAACTTATTGATTGATATAGTGTATCAATAAGTTGTTGATAGTTTATTTTCAGGCTGTAAAATATTTTGAAAGTTTGATATAGTCATAGCCTACTTGCCAACGCATTTTAGACTGCCATTTGCATTTAGTCTAATTCTAATTCAAGGTAATTTTTTTAATTATTAACATGTTTTTAACACAATTTTATCAAAGAAAAATCGTATTATGGGTCGTATTTGTCTCAACTATATCACTCACATTAGTTTTAACGCATTTTTTGTTACACTAAATTAGTCGGAAATGCTCGGGTATTTTCGGGAACCGGCGCTCTTAACATGGTATTGTTTGCTTGTTTTCAAATGTTTTGTAGTGACGTCCTTTCACGTTTAAGTTTTTATTTTGACCTTCGTATTTACTGTTGTTCTGAAGTGTTGTATCGTTAATGTGTCATTATATAACAATTTTGAGGTTACGTACATTATTTTGGTCTAAAATTTTGGTTTATATAACCTTTCAAACAAGATGCAATTTTATTGTATTTATATATTTATGTATTTTAATGCATATTAGCATGTTATTATTAAATTTATTATAGGTGTACACTACAATTTGGGTCGGTCATAATTTGAACTATAATTTGAACACTCGCGATTCATGTTGGTTGACATTGACATCGTTATCATCGGCTACCGTCGACGTTTCTCGTATTTTGCTTTTTGCTTGTAGACGACAGAGACAATTATGGTTTTTATTCATAAATTATGTTATATGTAAATATGATACTTACGGCCGAAAAAAATTAAAAAAAAATAATAAATCTAACCAAAAATTAACGCACATCAGTTTTAAACGGATTAATTTAAGATTTAACAGGGATTATCCGAAGCTACTACGGGTTTAATCACTTGTTTTAACAGGACCGTGCAGTATAATATGTATAAAACAAACGTGATTGGATCATTTCATGAAAGGGGAAATTTGTGATTGGTTCAATGAAATGTGAGTGGTATGGTCAAGGCAAATTTTTAAACCGTTGGCTATTAACCGCCTCAACCGAGAAGAAAGATTTGCTAAAAATTTTGAACTGAATTAACTGCAACTGAATGTAATAGTATATTCTTGCAATGGCGCCCGACGGGGTGGGGCAGTTGCCCTCCCTCCCTGAAATTTAAACTTAAAAATAAATGTACACGGAAACTTTTTGCGTACACAACTATTTCTAATAAGGGTACACAGCCCTGAATGTATTTTTTTGTAACTTGTTACTACTTGGAGCCGGCGATTAGTGTAGCCGTCTAGGTCTCTTAAAAATCGGCATGCTTCGTTGGAAGGCAGGGGACAACCACCAACGTACTCTGATGCAAGTCGTGTTGCCTACAGATCGTAGAACCTTCTTTGAGGATTCGCGGGCTTTAGCTTCACTTCTCACACCGAGATTGTCGTAGTAAAATCTTCTCTCGACATGAAGCGCATGCACTTCCGTGGTTCGGATCCCAAGTGAATCTGTAGATCCCCACTGTTCTGTGACACTTTAAGCGCTACACCTCGCAAGGAATATGCAACGGTAGGAAGAAGAAGTAGTTACTACTTGCTACCTACATCAAAGTGGGCCACGAAGTGAGGAACGATGTTGTTTTGTTTTATGCAAATGTCAACAAATAGTTTGACATGCAATATAATAGGAAAATGTAGATTACTCGCTGAAAATTCTCATACCTGTAATTTTTGATACGGTTAAAAAGAGTTTATTAAACACAAAAACACCACAAAAAATGATATCTCGCCTCTTTGTTGCGTACAGGATAATACATAAACACACAATGGTTCATGTAGACGGCGTTACACTCCACGGTGCAAGCAGTGCAGACGATTACTTGCGTTTTCTTCACGAGACATTGAACAATCGTGTGATTTTGAATAATTTTCCGCAAATATATGTGTAACTTTTTGGCCACCCTATAGTCCAGACTTAAACCCTGCAATTACTGTGTTTGGTCATTTTGGAAAAGCAATAATATGTTTGCATTTCGTCAGAATTTAGGAACAGAATGGCGCAACAGTGTAACTGTAGCGCTGAAAATCTTTGCTAAAGAGTAGTCAATAATCTATAGATCGAGGCGGTAGAAACAATGAATTCTTAAGTATTTTCCAAACAATGTTTAAATAAGGGTTATTGCTACTAGTATTGAATTAATTTGATTGTGCTTTATAATTTAGAAAAAAATCGTTCATCATTCCGTAACCCAAACTGCGCGTGCCGCGAAATGGCTCGGAAACAGTAGAAAACGGGGGGAAGTCCCGACAATTTAGAACACTTACGGATAATAAGTTGTTGTTTTTATGTATTTCGCGTGAAGGGCCCATTACTTGCGGGTGGACAAACCGATCATTGACCTAATCCAGGTAATATATTTTTATTTTAAAACCGCACACTGGACTTGAATTTCTTTGATTTGCCCCTCCCAGGAAAAAGCTCCTATGAGCGCCCATGTATTCTTGACGTATTCATCGCTTTAAAATTAAACTTAGAATAAGTCTATTCAGCTATATCCGACATTTTAAGTGACCCCGCAAAAAGAAAACAAGGGGTCGGGTGACCGTGCTGGCCATTCTACAACTTCCCGCCTTTTAATTAACCTGTTCAAAAATATTAATTTATATTATTTATTACCCTACTTCCAATCCAAAATGGGGCACTAAACAGTAAACAATAAAATGTTTAAGTACCTTTTATACCATTTTTTTGTATGTTACAAAATAAATTGTTGTCAGGTTAGTACTTGCTGTCGTAAGAACAAATTAAATTGCTATCGTGATTTAAATTTTAAGGCAATATTGTGTGTTTAAACAATGCCAAAAAAAAGCAAAAACATGCTAATTGCTAAATTAAAATTACTCGAAGGTTTAATTAATTATTGCTCCAAATACGCACATTTCATTGTCTCCAAGAATAATATTGTACCTACTTATGTTAAAAAAATTTAGAAATGAATCGGTTTTTAAGTTTTTCGTCGATGTTTTATGCAAACTACGTCATAAAACCAATTAACAAATAAATAAGATTTAGTGATAGATATTTTGTAGGTAAATTATGGTTACATAAACAAAATAAATAAGAAAACATATACACAATTCCTTTTTTGAGAGATCTATTAGAGGTTTGCCACATAAAACATTTTAATTAATAAATCATGTTCTATCTATTGCAAACCACAATGGCCTCAAACAGTATGCTTGATTTATTTGTTAAACCCATTAAACTATGGAATTATACTGAGCAGATTGCTCTTTTTTGAGTCATCACTTGACCAGCATGTGTTAAAGAATGGTTACTTTAATTGTATTTTTTTAATTTGATAGCTTTACTAATTACTTAGCTTTATAACAAATTAAGATTAATGTTTAGTAAAAAAAACTGCTGTAAAATGTGATCTCAGAAAGAGAATTTAAGTTTTGTAAATAAATCAAATGATAAAAAAATCACTTAGTGTATGATAATTAAAATCACTGTGGGAGTACAAGCTACCTTCGACTTTAGAAATATTTACAAAAGCAAAACATTCTTAACCGAATTTACGAATTAAGCGCTACTAAAATCTCTTTTAAGTTTTTTTTTTAATAAAAAGAAACGTTCCAGGTTTAAAGAAGAAGGAATTGAATGTGAAGTCGCAACTGTTATTTATACTGGGTGAGTCAATAGTGCGTTCTCCTTCGATATTGGGTGAACCGTTAGAGATACGATAATTTTTCAAATACAAAAGTTTTAGGGTGTCATAGCATCTATCATTCAAAATTACTTTCACTTCTATAGGGTGTTTCATTTTTGCGTCACAGATTATTGATCAATTTTTTTAAATGGGACACCCTATATTCAACTGCATATTCAAATGCACCATCAAAATTGCTACAAGACCATATTTTGTTTTTGGAATTTGGCTGCACGGTTGCCAAGATATTTAACTTTTCTTGAGATTTACTGATTTTGCAGAGTTCCCATCAAAAAATCATTGTGACCTGTGCGGTTAGGAAATGGAGCAAAACAAATTCATGTGAGTAGTTGTCAAAGTATGCCCTACCTCTTGTTACAAAACTAGCTCAAAATATCCAATACGCTGTTTGTGACAGACGGGTGAACTTGACGAAAGTGAGGGCGTTAAAACTTGTTTTTTTTCAAATAGAACACCCTGTATTTTTTTACATTATCAGTTGCAGATCTTAATTACCTTTCATTTTTGTAAAGTATGTCCTATACCTAAATGTTACCCTTTTCGATATAATTTGACTTTTTTCCAAATATTCATAAATTTGGCCAAAAATTAGGCATTTCTTCTTTCGGATTCATACAGTATAATAACAATAGTTATTTGTGTCACGAGGAAAGAAAGTGATACCTTTTTCCCGCGGATGCTGTGAAATAAACACACAAGGGAAAAAAAGTTATTTTCTTCCCGAGTATGATTTTTTCGTCAAAATACATTCATTTTAAAATTAATCAAAACAAGGGCTCTAAGTTCTCGACTTCGACCAAGCCGAGCCTTTTTAGATTTATAGAAATAGTTGCAAAAAATAAGTTTTTTCAAAATAGCTCGTTTCTCATGCACCCAATCTCAATAGTAGTCCTGAGATATAAACTGTGTCTATAAAGTAACCTCCCCCCCCCCCTCCAATTAACTTTTGAGCGACTTGATATTTTACCACAAAATTTAGTGTGCTGTAATGGGAAATTAAATACTACTTTTTAGCTAATAATTAAATTTTGTATCATTCAAAATGGCGGCTGGGCGCCATTTAAAAAATTTCTTTTAAATAAAAATGGGGTCGAGTTACACCTCATTTGAAAGGTCTTTTAATTCTGCGTCTGATCTTAGAGTTTCAAAGGATAATATTCAGCCATAACAAAACGACAAATGTTTGAAGATAAAGAAGTCTATTAAAAAAAACTAAGAACTAAACCAAAAAAAAATTAAATTAAGTGTTCGAAATGTTCACGATTCACTTTTCATAAGTTTCTGAAGTGATATTTCTGCAAACTTCTGTAATGCGTTGCTCCAGTTCTTCAATCGTTTCTGGGCGGGTTCTGTACACTTTCGATTTCAGATATCCCCATAGCAAAAAATCTAAGGAGGTTAAATCTGGGGAGCGAGCCGGCTATTCTACAGGCCCCCGCCTACCAATCCATCTTCCAAGAAAATGTCGGTTGAGAAAGTCCGAAACAGGCCTCTAATAATGAGGCGGCGCACCGTCTTGTTGGAACATAACGTTTTCAATATTATTTCCAGCCACCCGAGATATTTCTGGGAAAATTTTGTATTGCAAATGAAAAAGTGGACTACTGGATAAAAAAAAATAAAAAAATTTTAAATTGAGTGAGTGTATTTGTTTAAAATCCGTCATTTTGTTATGGCTGAACTCGACCGTTCGTTCCAATAAAAAAAATTCAAAATGGCGTCCAGCCGCCATTTTGAACAATACAAAATGGCGCCCAGTCGCCATTTTGAACAATACAAAATTTAATTATTAGCTAAAAAATAGTATTTAATTTCCCATTAAAGCACACCAAATGTTGTGGTAAAATATCAAGTCGTTTAAAAAGTTATTTGGGGGGGGGGGTTACTTTATAGACAGACGGTATAAAAATATATAAAATTCCCGACACAGCTGAAAAAAGTAATGTCTTAACGTAAACAGTCTCCGAGATATGGCCACTTGTTTTTTTTTTGCGATTTTTGGTCAAAAAACGTACTTTCAGATTTTATGAAATTGTTAACTTCCTGGTCATCCTACGAAAAAGTGGTCCATAAATTAGTGAAAGCAGACGCAATTTTCTGTAAATTTAAAAAACAACATTCCTCTAATCTCAACAGGTCCGAAGTTATGACCTCCCAAATTGGACCATTTTGATGCTATTTTTGGTGCAATTTTTTTGGAAATATCTCGCTTCCAGTGTATCCAACTGTTTGAACCAGGGCAGTAATTTTTTTTTAGTTTTGTATAGAATTTTATATACTTTTATTTGTCTACAAACTAATATTGAGATTGGGTCCACCGGAAACGAGCCGTTTTGAAAAAACTAACTTTTTTCACCTATTTCTTACAATCTAGAAGGGTTGCAGGCCTCGGCTGAAGTCGAAAACTTGGAGCTTTTATTTTGATGCCATACTAAAGTTTAAGCAAAAAATCATTCTCGAGTTATTTCCACATCTTTGTACTTGATGACTGGACTAGTTGTGTAAAAGTTGACTATTGCAAGTAAGATACCTGTTATGCACGGTAACCAAGACGTATACATGCTATACAAGACGTATCCAAGAAAAATTAACAAAACGTAAACAACATTCGCATTTAAAAGCGGGAGCAAAATTACTTTGCCTCCCGGCGGGAGATAAAGTAATTTTGTCAACTTTCGACTACAAAATGAGGGTCGAAAAGCCTATTTTTTAACAAGGTCAACAAAAAAGTATTTAAAATGTCTACTGTGTGCAAGCGCAACAATTAATAAACTTAAACGTTTGTTTTTTGTCACAAGTGAAGCAGACTTCTTTTTTTATTAAATAATACCTTATATCAGTGGCGCAGCAAGAGTTTTCATGCAGCAGGCGTTCAGCATAAAAGGCACATTGCCTAAAAGTACTATGGATGTGTAGTATATTTTATTTATTTATTTTTGCAACAATCTAAATATAAAAATGTAAATAAGATAAACAATTTGAAACTTTAGCTTATTTTAAGTAAAATTTGTAAACAAAAAGAAATAAAAATTGGTAAATCATAAAAAATTGATATTTATTCAAGGAGCATGTTAGTGTGCATGCTTAAGAGATGAATGCAATAGTTAAACTCTTTTATTAAAATTACTTACCAAATTGTTTATAATGCATTTCATACGCAAACAAAATACATTAAGATCAAATTCGTGTCCGCCCCAAGGTATAAATAATCTAAGCACACGGCCCTGTTTAGGCAGGCGGGGCCTACGAACAAACATTGCTCAAACTTCTAGAGCAAATGCTTGTAAAGGCAGACAAGCTACAGGTCGGTCTAAGCGTCTAATCTAAAATATTAAAAGAATATTTGAATTTTTTTGATAAGTAAACTGGCGCTATGATGCGATCGTCATTTTTTTTAATACCTATTTTAAAACCTATTTTTTGCATTTATTCAATAAAGATTTTTTTCTGTTTTCAATAGTATGAAACATGATACCCTCACATAATAAAATTTTCTCTTATTAGCAGGCCATGGATTCAAACAACAACCTAGCTCAGTCGCATTTTCTTCTATCGATTGTTTTTGATTGCTAAGAGACAAATCAATTTCCAGGCACACTACTGCGATTGTGATAGGCTTTTATTTAAATTCAGCGCCTGCTAATATGAAGAAGTTTTTCGCGTTTGTCGCGTCGCGAAAGTTTTCTTATGTAAGTTTTATATCGTTGAAAAGAGACAAACATTTTCTATCAAACGAGCTCAAAACATTGCTAGGTTGCTGTTTAAAAAAAAGACAATCGCTTGACAGCGCTTGCGGCATTATGTTTTCAAATATGCAGAAAGGTAGGTAAACTATTTTCAAAAAATTTTTATTGAAATTTTTTTCTCTAGCTCGATTCGTTTCAGAATAAAATAGGGGCGTAATAAGTGTTGGACCACCCTGTATATCTAATCACAACAATTACAGCACATCTACGTGCACATCTACGTAAGAACTGTCTTGAGTTCTAGGGTATTTAAATACCGGGTGATCGTAAAAAAAAGATTCAGAGCAGGCCATGACCGAAGTGTTAAAGTTGGCAATACTTAATATAAGCCAATTTTCAAATGTTGACAGCTGTCAAAATTTTGTGTTAGATACATTAAGTTAAATGTATCTAACCAAAAATTTTTACTTCGGTCATGGCCTGCTCTGAATCATTTCTTTTACCATCACCCGGTATAAACCCTTGCTTATTCCGCATTGCAAGTAGAACAACCAACAACAATCATAAACTACGTGCGTAGAAATTTTAGGATAATATATACGCAGCTATGCCGTAAGCTTCTTATATTATCACGTGATTATACTATGTTTATCTCTTACGCACTACGTTTTTCACAATCTACCTCGCCAACTCTTAAGTTGTCATCGGTGCTCCTATGCTGCCTAACTTACCACGGAAGTTTTTTCAAAAAAATATAATTGATGTTTTCTTTTCTGGAAAAATATTCCTCGGAATTTAAAAACCAAAAAACTTCAGACAAAATCGTTTGCCAAAATAGCGACAGGAGGGGAGAAATTAAGCCCCCTAAATATTGCTGTGCCTAAAAACTAAGTTCTAAATCTTCTTCTGCTGTTATGAACAATTTAGCTTAAACAGAAATGTTTTATCGTTCGCCGTTTACTGAAAAGAAGGGCGCCACAGAGAAATTAGCGAACTGGGACACAAACTGCGACACAAACTAAATTGTAGCTGATCCCCAGTTATATTCTTCTTCTTTCTTCTCAGCCTTCTTCTACCCATTTGTGGATATAGGCCTCCTCTAGTCTCTTCCAATCTTCTCGGTTTGCTGCTCGTCTTCTCCATGTTAGACCCGCTGTTCTTTTGAGGTCGTCCGCCCATCTTTGCTGTGGTTTTCCTCGCTCTCTTATACCCAACCATGGGCGCCATTGTTCTATTCTGGCGTTCCATCTGTTGTCCGTTTGTCTGGTGTTGTGTCCAGCGAATCTCCATTTTAGTATTGCTACGTGTTTTCTTATGTCTGTTACTTGTTTTTGATCTGACCCATGTGTTAGTTTTTCGGTCCCTTAGTGAGATGTGTAGCATTCGCCTTTCCATTGCTCGTTGAGTTTTCGCTATCTTGTCCATGTTCTTCTGAGTCAGGGTCCAGGTTTGAGCGCCATAGGTGAGGACTGGTAGAATGCACTCGTTGAATACCTTTGTTCTCAGATGTTGGGGCATGTTTTTGTTTCTGAGCACATAGCTTAGTTTGCCGAATGCGGCCCATCCTAGCTTCATCCTTCTTGTCATCTCTGTCGTTTGGTTTTGTTTGTTTGGTTTTATAAGTTGTCCTAGGTAGATGTATTCCGATACTTGTTCTAGTATTATGTTGTTTATTTTGATTTGTAGGATGTCTTCTGTGTTGGTCATTACTTTAGTTTTCTCTTTGTTCATATTCAACTTCTGTTGATTTTGCGTTGAGTTCTTGCACCATAGCTTGGAGATCTTCTTCGTTTTCGGCTATCACTAGGATGTCGTCGGCATACCTTAGGTGATTTAAACGGTTCCGTTGATGTTAATGACCTTGTGCTCCCATCTTAATTTTTTGAAAATGTCTTCGAGGGCTGTAATGAAGAGCCTAGGGGACATCGGATCTCCCTGGCGCACACCTCTTTTGATTGGGATCTCGTTAGTTTCCTCAGCCATTTGTATTTTTATTGTCGTGTTCTTGTTTGCGTTGTTTATTAGCCCGGCATAACGATGGTCTACTCTACTGTTCCATAGGGCTTGGTCTACTTCCCACATCTCTAGTGAGTCGAAAGCCTTTTCGTAGTCCACGAATGCCATGTATAATGGTAGATGGTATTCTATGGCTTTCTCAAGTAAGATTTTGAGGGTTAATAAGTGGTCATTTGTGCTGAATCCTTTGCGGAATCCAGCCTGTTCGATTGATTGGTATAGTTCTAGTTTTTTATCTATCCTTTTTGTGATTATTCTGCTTAGTAGTTTATATGGTTGTGCGACAACAGGGTTATTGGTCGGTAGTTTTTTAGGCATCTTTTGTCTCCCTTTTTGTAGATTAGGATTGTATTTGCATTGTATTGTATCTGTGATTACGTCTTGCATATTTTCTATGTTCATGTTTTGATTAAATTTTAGTTGTAACCTTTTCTTTATTTCATGTAGGTATTCTTCTCTTCTTTCGATTAGTACTTCGTTATCTACTTTTATTTTGTGTTTCCTTACTTTTTTGTTGTGTGTTGTTTTTTCCGGTATTTCTACTTTAGCTCGTACTATTCTGTGGTCGCTTCCTACGCTAATTTTATTAATAACTGTTACATCTGTTATTATTTCTCTCATTGGGCTTAATATGTAGTCAATTTCGTTTTTAGTTGTGGAGTCTGGGCTGGTCCAAGTCCACTTGCGTTGTGGTTTCTTTTTGAAGAAGAAGTTCATTGCATACAGGTTCTGGCTTTCGAGGAAGTTGTATAGGGTGTTTCCTCGTTCGTTCCTTGTGCCGTAACCGAATTGTTCCATCTTTGTATCGCTGTCTTCTGTTCTATATCCTAGTTTGGTGTTGAAGTCGCCAATAACTAGGTAATATTTGGATGGGTTGCTATCGATGGCGTTTCTTATTTCTTCGTAGAATGCTTCTATGTGTTCTTCGACGTAGGCCGATGTGGCAGAATATACCTGGATTATTTTTAGTTGTTCATTTTGAGTGTTATATATGCAACTCTGTTCGATATCTGTTGGAATAGTGTCATTTGCTCTGCTACAGATTTGTTTATTAGGAAGCCCACTCCTCCTACTTTTGTATCATCTGTGTGTGTATGGTGGAGTATGTTTCCTGAGTTCAGTTTTAATAGCTTTTCTTCCTTTCTTCTGACTTCTGCTAGTCCTATTATGTGCCATTTTAAGTTGTTTATTTCTTCCTCTAACTCGTTCAATCTGTCGTTGTCTGCTAGTGTTCTGACGTTATACGTTGCGATTAGGTAAGTGGATTTTGATTTGTGATTTTGGGTCTTGAAATTCTTTATATGTGGTGATGATGAGCTTTTGCCCCCCCCCCCCCCCCCAGATTCCATGGGGCTGACCAGTTTCCTGGAGTGGGATTCCGGGGTTACCGTACCCACCTGGGGACCTTTTCCGTTAGAATTGAAGTTCCTCATGTTAGGGGCTACAGGGTAGCTGGCCGTAAGACGCCATGCTGGCCAGGCAGGTTGGCGGCTTGTGTATGGATATGGGAAGGATAAGCTTGATGTGGTTAGGACATGATTTACCCTGGTATTAGGAAGTGGGGTAAAACATGGCTGGCGTGGGCAAGGGCGCGTCCTTGAGTAGACCTGTCCTTTATCGGGATCATAGAGCAGTGTCTACCGCCTACCACAACCCCTAGTTATATAAGCCTACAAAAATTTTAAAAAATTGTGTCCAGTTTTTTTGCGATGTTTGAAAATGTCCAAAATTTTGGAATTTGTTACGTCACCGGTTTTAATTGTACAAAAATTCTCTTAGATAGTGACATAGTGGTCCTCTAGGGCTAGTGTAGAATCAAATGTAATGTCAATCTGTCAACTCGTTTTTATGTAAGCCAACGTTAAAGTCCAATTTTCAAAAATTCATAGAAGACGTCACAGAAAAATTAGGAGGCTGGGAAACAAACCAAATTGTAGTTTACCCTTAACTTAATGAGCTTACATAATTTAACAGAAATCGTTGTGCCAGTTTTCGAGCAATATTTTTAAAAAAATTTCTAAAACTTTGGAAATTCAATTCTAATAATTTCAAGGAATCTTGTAGATGCTAATATTGCTTCTCCCTAGAGCTACCACATTAACAAATCTAATCCCGATATGTCCACTCGTTTTTGAGTAAAGAAGCGTAGGTATAGCCGGCTTTTGAGCAATATTTTTTTGAAAATGTCTAAAACTTTGGAAATATTTTTATTTTAGTTTTAATTTGTACTCGAATTTTCTTACATCGTGACATTGAGTTCCTCTAGGGCTATTGTAGTATTAAATTTAATCTCGATCTGTCAACTCGTTTTTAAGTAAATAGGCGTTAAAGTCAAAATCTTCAAAAATTCATAGAAGGCGTAACAGAGAAATGAGGGGTCTGGGACTAAACCAAATTGTAGCTCAGCCCTAACTTAATCAGTCAACACAACTTTAAAAAAATCGTTGTGCTAGTTTTTGAGCAATATTTATTCAAAAATTTCCATTTCAATTTTAATAATTTCAAGCAGAGTTGGGCATGTAAAATATTACATTTAAAATATACTTATTTTTCAGCATATTCTGCATGTAGAATAATATTGATACAAAGTCAGACAGTTTATGCGTAAATTAACATGTATACAACTAAGCAAAAGCCTTCCTTACATTTAAGTAAAATAAATAATACTAGCAAACGCGTAGGTTACGCCCTACGTGTTTATTAACTTTTTTTGAAATACGCAAACTTTTGAAATTAAATGCCACTGTTGCATAAACGGTACCGGCAAACATAATAATAAATACGCTGTGTCGAGACGTAAGAACAGTCCGTCGGCACCAAAAGTTAAGACAAGGTAAAGGGATTCCAATTGAACATTGGTTGCCTATGGCGCGACTGCTTACTTAAATCTTGAAAGAACTTTGGGAAACTGGAAAACTAAAGGAAAATGGGCAAAAAAATTCCCGGTAAGAAAATCAAAAAAAAACGAATAAAAGGGGCTTCAGCAAAAAAATTCTACAAAATCTACAGATAAACTTGGTTGGAAAAAAAGCGGGATTAAAGTTAATTATTAATTAAACTTAGCACTTTTCTCTATCTACAGGAGAGTTTTTTAACAGAGATTTTCAAAATGTTTTTGGAACAATAACATAATCAAGTCCCTAATAATCCGAATATCTTCTGTGAACGAACCTGCGCCTTATATAATGGACGCGTAAATATGTGGCTTTTAGTAGCGGAGGCCCCTCACCACTAAATGTTGAAACAGAGGGAAGGGATCCGGATATAATACAAAGATTATTAAATTAAAATTAAAAGTATCTCAGAATAGTGGAAAAAATAAAAATTCATAGTATGCTACATATTCTACGTATTCTACACACATTTCGTTTCTACATGTAATGTAGTAAATAACATTCTACGTGTAAAGTTACAACCCTGATTTCAAGAAATATCGTACGACGTTCTAAATATACAAAGTATACAAATATTTTCAAAATTTTGGAAATGTTTAGAAATATTTTTCCATTCCAATTTAATTAATTTCAAGAAATCTCGTGCACGATAACATTGCTTCTCTCTAGAGCTATTACAGTAACAAATCCGATTCTGATCTGTCGACTCGGTTTTCAGCAATAAGATGGTACAATTAAAATTTTTCAAGAAATCGTAGTGAACACCACTTTGAAGCTAGAGTGTTCGGAAAAAAACTTTGATTTCACTTAGCCCTCTCTATCTTACTGTGTTTCTACATTAATTAAAATTCTGTTAAAAAAAATTTTACACAAACACTTATCTAACTTTAGTTTCCGGTTCCGGTTGGTAAAAAAAATTTTTGTTTCTCGACATATTTCTGTTGTACTTAGGGTATACTAAATTTCATTAAAATCGGTTCCAGAAATTTCGGTTACACGCACATATTTTAAACAGTTACTCAAGAACCAAACCATGTATTTCCGTCAAAATATTAGAATCGAAAATTTTCGTGATCACAATACTTTCCCACACGGAAAGTATGGGAAAGTAATAATACTGGAACGTGTATTTATGTAAAAATACAAAAACAGTCTTAAGTAATTTATTAGTTTATTTTTGAATACCTTGAAAACGCAAATTTAAATTTTGAAAGAGATTTATATCTGATTTGATTCGTTTAATTGTTTTATTACATAGCTTCCCGCCCACGACCTAACCTTACAAGAATTATAATAAGTATGAATAATTAATCCTTATTTGTTTTTACTACATTTCGCTACAAACAAGAATTTTCGAAAATGTCAAAGTTTAATCCACGTATCGTATTTCCTGAGCTAAAAATGTATGCTCCGTTGAGGCCCCGCGCATGGGAAGGTTCCACAAAGCAAAAATAGATTTTTTTTTGTTTTTAGGACCACCCTGTATTTTAACGTTTCTGATTTCCACATATAAGGAACTGGTCTCGGTGACGTAAAACAATTTTTTATGAAATTCCGGCGTCCGGAACGAACCATCGCAGCATATTTAATTTTCATAGTCTGTAAAAATTAAAAAAACGGTAAATTTGGTGAGGATGAAAACATGAATCATACCAGCAAAATTGTTTTCAAAAAAATTCTGCTAAATAGGAGAAGCAAAAATCAGGGTCGTGTTTTAGGGATTAAACTAATACATCCTTCATCCCACTCTAAGACGTATTAATGTGGGCGGCTTGTTGTGTTGTAAAAAAACACAAAACTAAAATAGTAAAAGATTAAATCTTAGCAGGCTTTGACCAGGATCCATCATGAATGGGGAGACTCGGATGACGCAAATCTGTGGCATACCTTTTGTAAATTACGGAAATTAATCAAACGATTCTACGTAACAATAATTATTTATGGTTGTGTGAGGAGTAATTAGGTTTAAGTAACAACTATTGTCTTCAAATTGGGACCAATTTTTAACTATTGTAAAGATGCAGCATCGAACAAAACGAAAAAGAGTTAGTAACCAATTTTGGACGACTTAGTCAATCATCAAACCCTTATCAAGCTAACCTAACCTCCTCTGCAGTTGCCTTAATGATTGACCGATTCGTCCTAAATCGGTCGCTAAGTGATGAATAATGGTATAATAATCTTGTATTTATTATTAACTATTATTAAACTGTTGCTCTTTTGCAGATAACAGTAAGAAATATTTAAATCCGAGACGGATGTTCCAAAAATAGTTAAAAATTTGAAAATCAGCGGGTCATGACTCGTTTCTATTGTCGTCATTTGATTCCCCCGCCGAGATATATAAAAAATGACTCAAAAACCCCTTAAAAAAGCAAAATAGCGACAAGAGGATGAGCCGTGGATTCCCCAAAACGCCGAGCTTTGGAATGCGGATTGTGACGTCAGACTAAATCCACTATAAAACTTATGAAAACGCCACAGCAGAACAGATCGCAGTTGCCTGTGAAACAAAAGCGAGCTAGGTACAAGTTTACAATATAAACCTTCAACTGTTATTAGTGTTTTGTTTAAACAAGTGCAAATTGAATTTAAAACAAAAACAAGCGCGATTGTATTTAAAAATAATAATTAAATTAAACAATCAAGTCGGCTTTTTGTAGTAAATACGACGCAAAAATGTTCTTCTCATTAACGGTAATTTTGTGTGCTTGCACGTTCTTTGAGCAAATTTCGTCGTCTGCCATTCCAGTGTGGGAACTTCTCAGCAAAGAGGAAAAGGTAATTTTTTAAAAATATTATTAAACCTTTAACATCTGCAGCTTTTATATGTGAGCACTTGAGAAATAGGTGAAACGCAAGAATACAAAAAGAAAGCAGACACTTTCTATAAGTTATTTCTAGAACAAACTGGAATGAAATACTAATTATTTTAACATTACCATGAAATAAATTGCGAATAATTTTATTCGCATTTTCCAAATTAGATGTTATTAAATCGAACTTTATTTGTTTAAAAAAAGGTGTTAACTGAGTGGGTCATGGATAAATCAAAACAAATGAATTGTTTAACAACAATGGCATTGAAAACGCTGTAAAATAATAATAATAAATAAATAAATGTCTGCTTTTTTTACTTGCTAGTTCATCCAAAATTATCCTTGCACAAGTTTTTATAAATAAATAAATACCAAATTTTTCCTTGTTTCAGATGTCATATCTCTACTCAATGTTTGCAAATCAAGTGGAAGAATTCTGCGAATTCTCCGAAAACAAAAACTGCAACCAAGAACTTCTTAAATATGGTCTGAAGAAGCTCAAGGCTCTGCCTGAAGACCATTTGGATGGCATGGACCCTTATCAAAGAGGCGCCAGTCACATAAGTAAGTAGTTTTCATAGCCTTTAAAGCCTTGAAGTTAAAATTTAAAAAAAAAACGATAATCGATCATTAAATCATAAAACTCCTACCGGGTGCTTCATTATGTCAAAAACGTTTACAATCAAAATTATCAACCTTGTTGACCTCAGATAATGGAAAATAAGGCCATTCAAGTCACAGGTCAATGTTGAGCCTTCAATCGTCTTTCATATTTGACCTTAAACTTTTTCAAACCTTCAGCGTGACGAATAACTACAAAACCTTACAGAGGCATGAATAAATGTTGGCATTAACAACCCACGATGTGTTTATACTATTGGAACTTATCATGACGCGCTATTGTTATAAACTTTTGTTGACTTCTTCACATTAACATATAATAAAGTATTTATTGTAATGCAACAGTAGTGGGTCATGGATAAATTAAAACAATCATTTAATTAAACAACTTCATAAAATAAGACAAATCACTAATCATAATTGTTTTATTATAGTTTGGGATTCCATGATGGAAGGTCATGCAATGATGAAAACCACCCCTAAGATGCGCACAACCACAACCCCACAACCAAACTCCTATGATGATAATCTCTCTGTTGGAGTTGATGATTTAGGCAGCGCAGCATCAGCGAAAATTGACAACGTATACCGTGTGCCTCCACCAAACGGATTTGTATATATCACCCCCCCTCCCAACAGCTTCCAATTAAACATCCAAAGTGGCACCCCAGAATATAAACAACCCCAAGGTGGAAGATTCCAAAACCAACTTCCTTTTGAAAATATTTTAAGCTCAACCCCTGCACCAAGCAAGAAATATGTCGCTCCATTCGGACAAGAAATGCCTTTAACGGGACCCATGGTTGTAAAAGTGTACCCTGATGGTACTCCTGTACAAGACGGTCCAACAAATATTCCTCAGGATGAAGACTTAAGGCAGTATATGCTATCCCAGATCAGACTTCCTCCAGTTTAAAAAGTCTTGTTTCTTTGGTGTGATTGTTGACATTGTTATGATGTGTGCCATTTTGTGTGTGATGATGATGCGATTGTGCGCGTCCTTCAAGGAGGATTGCATAAGATTCGACTCGATATTGTTGTGATATATTGTATACAAATATTTATTATTGTGTAATTTGGTTATTTAAGTGTGTATGCTTTTATTTATGCTTTGTGTTTAAGTATGTAATTTAAATGTTAGGTTTAAGGAACAAAATCATTGTATGATGATTTTTGGTATTCCACTTTTTTGGAAAGGATCCTACAGTGCTATGCTATTAAATTTGTGATTTTGTATATCAAATTTATAATAAAACAATTTATTACAATTATCTAAGGAGTTTTATCTATTCTAAATAATAACACGTACCCATACAGCTGAGGCCCTGAGTTAAGATGTTATACCGAAGTATTAGTGGAAAAAAACTGTGTTGTAAGAATCAGGTGGTTTGGGTGTTCCGAAAACACGGGTCCGTGAATGAAGGCGACAAGAGAGGTTCATCTTAAGGTTAAGGATGCCTACTTAACAATGATTAATTTTACCAGAACATCCTTGACAGTAATGATAAAAATAAACTAAAATTCTTTTTACAAGTTTGTTCTAAACCAAAACATTTATTTAATTTTTAATTTCTGTATTATTATTTAATTTTTTATTGGCAATGTTCATTACGTTCAGCATTGATTTCATGAAAATTTTCGATTTCGAGATACCTATTGAAAGAATTTTTTAAAACTGCCTGTGGGCACTGGGTAGGGTGCAAAATATCGTGTTTTTTTTAAATAAAGCAATAAGATCAATTTATTTAATTTAAATCGGTTTAATTAAATTTAAATCAGATTTTTTAATTTAAATCGATTTTTTAACTTTTTTTTTTAATTTAAACAAATTTAAGTATTTACTTGTACATTATCTGCAGTTTTTGCTGCTATAAAACGGGTCTACTCCCTAACCCCGTATGCACCTTAAAGCGCTTGCGGCACTGACAGTATCGCTAAAAACATCCCAGGGATCATAAATAGTAGCGTTCCACCATGTACACAATAAAAAAGTGGAAATATAAATAGAACAGTCATTAAAAGCTCATCGTGATTTTTTTTATATTGTGTACATGGTGGAATTTTACTGTTAATGCACCCTGGAATGTTTTTTGCGATAATGAAACGCTGTATATGCAGCAAAGTGCACAGACAGGTGTATTAGTTATGATTGTCCTAAATATTTAAGGAATGGTGACATGCTCCCGGCCCTTTAAATTATGGGCATAATAATTTTTTTATTTTATGTAAGGATGTATGTAGAAACAAAATTGCTTTATAATGCAGTTCAACTAAAAATCTCTTAAACTATCTCCCTGAAATGCGCTTGTCAATTTTAGATGTCATAATGATAAAGAACGGATGGTTTTGTATTATTTGGTAGAAATGTTGGTAAGGTTCCGGTTCAATTTTGGTTTTAATTAATTAATTTAATGTTTCAATACACAGTATCGGCTTATCCCTCCGAAATTAAGCTCTCTCCGCATGCGCATGTTTACCCAAGTTGGAAAGCGGGTGTTGTACGCTCGCGACACAACTACGGTACCGAAGGTGTAGCGGTTTAAGTCTCGCTCACCGCCAGTTATTTTTAAATATTTTTTTTTAAATTATGAATACATACATATATGTATATAAAAACACTACAGGTCCTTCAAACCTAGGGTTTGGTTTACTATTCCTCTCCGTTTCTTTGTGTCTGTCGCATTTACTGTCCAGTTTCCTATACCCAATTTTCTTAAATCCTCTACAGCGTCGGTTTGTTTCCTTCTCGGCCTCTCCCTTATTATTGCACCTATTAGTTCTGCTAGTAGCGTGATTTTTGTTGTTCTTTCTCTTGGAAGTCTTTGTGTGTGTCCCAGCCATCGTATCCTCTGTATTTTCCACTCCCTTTTCAGTTTTTCTTGTTCTCTTTTATTTAATGTCCATGTTTCACTCGCGTATGTAACCACCGGTCTTATCACTGTCTTGTATATTGTCGCTTTTGTTTATTGTGACACATGTTTTGATCTTAGTGTCGATATTACACTTCCCGCACTTTTATTTCCTCTCGTTATTCTTTCCTCGATTTCTTTGCTATCGTCGCTGTGGTGGGTTGTTACAGTTCATAAATACGCACAGCTGTTTACTTTCTCGAACTTCTGTTCCTTATTTTTTCCCGTTTTACCTAGCTGTCGTTTCCTGTTTCTTCTGCAGATCTTCCCATTTCCATGTGATTTTTGTTGACTAATTTTTAAGCCCATTTTTCGTGCTTCTTGGTTAAGATTTTTTATTACGTTTTGCAGTTTTTTCTGAGTTCTTGCTACTACTGCTACGTAATACGCATAGGCTATGCACTGATAGTTTTCGTTGTTGATACTTCCTTTTGTGTTTATTCCGCTGTTTCTTATTATTTTTTGCAGTGCTACGTTGGATAATTGCGCTGACAATAGGTCTTCTTGTCTTAATTTGTTTCCTACTCTGAAAGCACTCGATACGTTGCCGTATTCTTACTACCTACGTTCTGTATTTTGCTTCGGTATTGCTAACTCTTCCATTGTCATATAAAGTTTTTATAAATTGTGTTGTAAGAATACGGTGGTTTGGGTGTTACGAGTCCGTAAATGAAGGCGGCATCAGAGGTTCATCTTAAGGTTAAGGATGCCTACTTTAAGAATGATTAATTTTACCACAACATCCTTGACAATAATGATAAAATAAACTAAAACTCTTCTTTAAATTTTTGTTCTAAACCAAAACATTTATTTTATTTTCCATTTCGGTATTATGTTTAATTTTCTTTTGGTGATGGTAAAAATTTCTTTTTGGTATAGTAGCTTCCTATTTATTTGTTATTTGTAGAAGTCTCCAGTTAATGTAAAAATTTGTAAAATGACATAAACCTTCTTTAAATGTTTTTCTGCTAAAGAATGTTTGCAATAAAATCTTTCTTCAAATAACCTATTAACTTCATCGACAGTTTTATGTATGAATTATTTTTGCTACTTTGGAAACATGTACCCGTTAAAATATTAAATAAAAATAATGTTTGCACTATACTATATCATTAATAAATCTAGCCACTAGCCAAACCCGTGGCCTATGCCCCACGCATTTTCTGATAACTTCTTTTAAACCATGCAAGTTTTTAAAACTAAATGCCGCATCGCCCTACGTGACTGTATCATAAACTTCGGAATCGGCAAACACATAGTAATAAGCAAGCGGTGTTGAGATGTAGGAGTCTACTATCAATAAATTTTAATATTTGTGCGAAGTTTTGTATCAAGATTTTTTTTAACTTCCCGCTGCATGCCGATACTCATAAAATACATATAATTGTTTACTGTATCCTCATGTTCGCCGGAGTCTGCTTTACGTACCAAAAGTAAACGTAAATGTAAGATATATAAACATTCTGCCTCCTTAGCTTTTACCAAGAAAATTCTTCAAGAAATTCGATAGAATAGTTTTCATTAATATTAGTTTAGTATAATTAAGTTCTAAGATACAAATAGTAGTTTACCGTGAACATGTATTATATTCTTTACTTGCACACTATAATTATCCCAGCAAATGCTCCATGGTGTAAACATACATATCTAATAATGTTAATAGTGTATAGGAATCTTTTTCACGCTTCGCTGTACAAGTTTTTGATTTGCATTATTCAGTTAAAAGAAGATTGTGTAAAGTGCTGATGCGTTAGATGAAGCAATTGCGTCTGTCCATCACAAAGACCTGCTTACTGTTGAAGTCCGCCACCGCGTTCCAGTCGTCCACTGCTTACGCATCGAGATTATTTGTCAGGAAAACTGTATTGGTCCTCTGTTTCCCAGTGGGTACGAATTTGCGCCTTATTCAGTGTGTCCACGGCTCAGGTGCCTAATAGGTGATTTTTTTTAAATTTGGCTTGAAAAAGGTATTTATTGTGTATACTCGGTTTGCTTACCATAAAGATACAAGAAATTGTAAGAATTAAAAATTTTAATTACTTTGTTTTAATTGGGAACTATTTTTATGTGAATAGGACTGAATTTTTGTCAAAGTCCATAATTCCATTAGTTTAGTATTTTCTAGTGACACTACTGTTAATTGTCACTGTCAGTTTTGTACATTAATTGGTTTTTTTCAAGTTGTCTAACTTACATTTACCACCACAAAGCAAGCTAGTTAGTTTTGATGTTACTAATATGTTTTCCCAAATACCTCCTCAAGAGTGTATTCCTTTGTTAAATGATATTCTTATTAACAAAAATGTTGAGTTAATAAAACGGACTGAGTTGATTCAATTATTTGAACTTTGCACCAATCAAAATTATTTTACTTTTAATAATAAAATTTATTTCCAAAAAGATGGTTTACCCATGGGAAGTCCAATTTCACCTCTTTTAGCTAACATATTTATGGAAAATCTAGAAGATCAAATATTCGAATCAAATCAATCTGAGAAAGTTATATTTTGGTTTCGTTATGTTGATGACATTTTAGCATGTTTTAATAGTTCATTTGATTTAATTAATGAATTTTTAATTTTTATTAACAGCTTGCACCCAAACATAAAATTTACACTAGAAACTGAACAAATTAAGTCCATTAACTTTTTAGATTTAAACATAAAAATTAATTCAACTAATAAATTTGAGTACTCAGTTTATAGAAAACCTACACAAACAGACATTACAATACCACACGATTCTTGTCACCATAAAACACATAAATTAGCAGCATACAGGTCCCTGATACATAGGGCTTTGACGGTCCCTTTAGATAAAATTAATTATAATAGAGAAATTTCAATTATTAAACAAATTGCATACAGTAATGGTTATAATACTAAACTTATTGATACATTAATTAAAGAAAAAGATTAGAAATTAGCCATTCAAAAAATTTATCCGAATATCCTAACTTCGTTCGATACAATTAAATATGCTTCGATCCCATATTTTGGTGAGAAATCAGAACAAATTGCTAAAATTATAAACAAAACTAATAAATATAAAGTAAGCTTTAAAACAACTAGGAACATCTTAAATACTTTGTTTAATGCAAAATCAAAAACAGACGATTTGTTAAAATCAGGCATTTACAAATTAAATTGTTCGCATTGTAATTCGGTTTATATAGGCCAGACTATTAGAAATTTTGATATTAGGTATAAAGAACACGTACGTTGTTACAAATATAAACACCTACATAAATCAAACTACGCTAAACACTTACTAGAACAAAATCATTCAATGACATCTAATAACACCATAAAATGTTTACACTTTTGTGATGATAAACGTAAATTAGATATACTAGAAGCTTTTGAAATTCACAAACATTTAAAAACTGTACCGTTAATGAATGAGCAAATTGATCTTTTAAATTCTCCTCTACTGGACATTTTGGAATAAGAAATCAAGTCATCTGCAGACGATTACCAAGATAAGTAAAAAAGTTCTATTGCTATAACAACGCTAACTGTTTACCTTCATATACCTTTGACAATGGCATGTTAACATGCTGAAATACGTATAAGGTTTAAATAAATAGAAATTGTTAAAGTGATTAAGTATTTTATATACAGATACTCATTTTTTCAAAATGTCTACACTAGAGCAAAGAAACAAAAAAAAATAAACACACCTATTGGGCACGCGAGCCGTCGATACACTGTATAATCAATGCATGAAGATGCGGCCTGTAGTAGCGGGGGTTGGACAACAGTAAATGTTGAAACAGGTCTAAGGGTTCCAGATTTAGTAATTTTTAATTTCGAGATTTTAATGGAAACACAGATTTCTAAGAGGTGAAACAGTTGTTTTAAAAATGTGCGTGCGTGCGTGCGTGTAGAAAGCGGGGAGGTACGCGCACGCGTTTTTGTATCTCCTCATACAACCCCCTCTCCACAATACACCTACACCCATCCCCCTATGTGTGCAGGTGTATCGTGCATCGCAACTTCCGAATGGATACTTCAATTTCGATGCTTTGGAATAAATCAGTGTTAAATTTTGTCGAGAAAATATGCTTTTAAAAAATCTGAAGTCGGAAGCAAAAGTTCAACGGGTTTTTTGTCAGAATTTTTTATGTACTGTGAACTTTTTTTAATGTAAAAACGGAGTCTGACATAAGAGTTTATCGTAAATATATCGTTTTTTCGCATTCTAGCTTCGAAATGGCGATCGCTACGATTTTTTGAAACTTTATTATTTCAGCATCTTATTGCTGAAAAATAATTTGACATATCGGGATCAAATATGGTATCGTGATCATCCTATAAGGGCACAATCTTACTATGCGCGAGAATATTCGAAGAAATGCGAACTGTGAAGTGAAACATATTTTCAAAACATTGTAAATTTTCAAATTTTTATTATAATAAAATTCACAACTTAGTTTTTAACTATACCTAAGTTTAGAGGGTTTATTCCCTCCCCCCCCCCTCCGCTGACTAATTTTTGTCTGACGAATTTCGTCTTTCGTTTCTGATTTTCTTAATCACAAGCAATCTTTTTCTAAAAAATAAAAAATTGATTTCTTTTCTCCCAAAAAAAAAAATTAAAATGTTTGGCTATAAATTAAGTCAGGTAGTGTTCAGGCGGCTAATGTCTTTAATTCCTTGTACTATTCGTTTTTCCGGTACGCTCGTGCTGCAGGAATGCGAATGGTACGACTTTAACAGTCGTTGATCGATATAACGTTATACAAATATACTTTAGAAATAGTGGTAATAACTGATTTAAAGTATAGCAAAGTCGTGGTAACGTGCCTCGCTCATTTCTCTTCTTTAATAATGTTAGTGACAGGTCAAGAGGATGCTGTCGGCAAAGTTTTAAAAATGGCGACCCCATTTTCAGCAAATCCGGGTGTCTTGCTCAGAAAACTTTTTAAATTAAATGAATCATTTTCATCCAATTTTCCGCTTATTTTTGGAACTCAAGTTGTACAAATACGCCTTATATTATGAAGCCTTCGTTAAATTTTTCAATCGAATTATTCAATTTGATGTTAGTAGTTACCACATTAAAATTAAATTGGTGTATTGTTCCCCAGAACTGCTCTCAAAGTAAAAGAGTACTACATGCATTTTTTGACCAGAAAACTTAGAACAATGATCACATTTTTAAGTAACCAGTGGAACTATTCGTATTTAATACCTACTGACTTACATGTAATAAGTTTTTCGTTGCTTCTGTTTATGCTTTCCTTATTATTAAAAAGGGTATAAAAAGCATATACAGATGTAATTAAACACTAGTGTTAGATACTTTTAAAACATTTAAATCAAGTCAAATAAGTATTTAGAAACATCCACCATAAAAAAAAGCGCCTGCAGCATGAATAACACATAAACTCAACAAATAATAATGGTGTTTCATATAACGAGTCCTCCTGAAACATATGTAAATAGAAGTTATTAACTGTGGTGTACCTTTGGTTGCATAACCGTTTTTCGTGTATTGATGTACTTACAGAAAACAACTATAAATCGCGAATCGCACGGGTGGTTAAACATGATGAATAGATTAATGCTGCTAACAACTTGCCTTTTTCACAAAATTATATGTTTAAATGTCCGTCTTGCCTATACAGGGTGTTAATGAATTGTAGGGACAAACTTCTAGGGCTTGCAAAACACAACAAAGCAAACAACTTTTGTTAATCAATGTGTGGTGAAAAGTGTTTCCTTTCAGAATAGAGCTTCTCAAAGATTCTTTAAGAAGTGCCTAAATGTAGGCAACTCAATTTACTACTTACTATTTGTTTAAAACACGAGGGGTCTGTTGAACTTCTTCACATGCAGCAATAATACGCGCCGTAACTTCTTCTACAGTTTCAACTGTGGTAGCATAACACTAACGTTTTAACATGACCCCACAAAAAGAATTCAAGTGGGGTCAGATCAGGAGAACGTGGAGGCCACGCCACATGCCCTTCTCGACCTATCCATCTGTTGGGAAAAGTGTTAATTAAAAATTTCCTGCCTTCCGCCGAAAAATAAGCAGGTGCACCATCGTGCCGCAGCCACATTTGAGGTGGAACATCTTCCAAAAGTTCAGGCAGGACATGGCGCAAAAAATTTAAATAAATTGCTCCTGTTAACCTTTGGGGTAGCAGATATGGTCCAATGAGTCTATCGCCAACAATCCCGACCCAAATGTTCACTGAAAATCTTTGCTGGTATTCTTTTTGAACCACAGCATGGGGATTTTCATCGTCCCAAATGTGGCTGTTTCTACTGTTGAATATTCCTTCTTTCGTAAAAGATGCCTCGTCACTAAACAGAACGTTTACTTGGAATTCTGGATCCTCATTACACCGCCGCAGAAATTCCTGGCAAAATTCTACCCTTCTGGGAAAATCTGCTTGAACCATGGCTTGTACCTTCTGTGGATGGTACGGATGTAGCTGCTGCTCATGTAGTACCTCCCATACTGAAACATGGTTCACTCCCGTTTCATGAGCGATGGCTTTTGAACTAGTAGAAGGATTTTCAGCCACTCTCTCCGAAACTTCTTTCTCAAAATCCACAGTTCGCCTTGTTCTGGTAGCTCCACAGTTGTGTCTGTTGACGACAAATGTACCTTCCTCCCGCAGCCGACGTGAAACTACACTAAAAGCCTTGTGCAATGGATGATTCCTATTTGGAAAATGTTCTTGGTATAGGCGAGCAGCGTGGCGTGAGTTACTCCATACATGAACATCATGTCATGCTGTTCGGCAAAAGTATAATTCGCCATAACACAAAAATACGAAACACAGAACGAAAATAACGAAGAAAATAATTATCAAAAAAATCACAGAACGTAAAAAACGAATTATAAAAGGCACAGAAAGAAACGAATGCAAGAAAAGTCAAAAAATATCACACAAATATCGAATTGTGTCAAAATTGACGTTATTTGAATGCATGTATGTCTAGATAGTTTTTTTTTTCAAAATTCCGTGTGACCTGTGCAAAATAATTGAAAATGCAATTTGGGTTGCCTATTTTCAGGTACTTCTTAAAGAATCTTTAAAAGGCTCTATTTTCTGAATGAAACACTTTTGACCACACATTTATTTAAAAAAAGTTGTTTGCTTTGTTGTGTTTCCCAAGCCCTAGAAGTTTGTCCCTACAATTCATTAACACCCTGTATAATACAATTCAACTTGCTAGAGATACTCATGACTAAGACTTGCAAAGCGTTCCATGGCATGTTATTTTGGTCCTGTTTCAAAATTCACTATAACGTATTTTGTCTCTTAAAGTCACCCCCAACATGTACCCGCCCCACGGCTCGTTGTTAGTTGGCCTGCTGTTTTCTCGTTATAGCCATGGTTTCTCGGCCGTATGTAGTTACCGGTAGTATGCAGCTGTCATATGTTTAGAGTTTCATGTCCTACCTTACGGCTTACATTGACTAATATTTAGCATTTTTGCTATTGGATGTTGACTTACATGGGGATTGATATTTTAAAGTACCTTAAAAAGTTTAGAAACAATTTTAAAAAACAACGACGAACTTTTAATTTGTGTCTCGATGAAGCAAACTCTCATGTAAGTCAACATCAAATAGCAAGGATGCTAAATATTAGTACAGCGACTGCTAAAAGAATGAATTGCCATTATCGTATCTTACTCAATCAAGAATTGCATAAAAAAAGATGATCAAAATTGCATAACTATTAGCAAGTGGATAGTAAATCAAATGCGGCAGGAAAATATTGCTTCTAAAAATTTTCAAACGAGGCTACATTCAAAAATAACTAAAAAGTACGGGGGCATAACATGTACTATTACTATTAGTTTACTGACGACTGGACAAGATATGCAATAATATGAGAAGTTATGGAAACAGGCAAAAATATTATGGACGAGAGTTCGGTCATGTGAACAGAATTGTCAATAATGCATTTTACTTTCGGCTTAAACCACGTCGTCATTAGAGAATTACACTTAGCATAATCAGGTAAGGACCGACTTGTAGCTGGTCTGTCTTTCAAAACATTTGCTCTAAAAGTTTGAGCGATAGTTGTTCGTGGGCCCTGCCTGCCCAAACAGGACCGTGTGCTTAAACCTTGGAGCAGGAAATAATTTGATCTTAATGTATCTTGTTTGTCAGGATAATAACACTTAATAGGCTTTTACCTGTTACCGCTTTGTGAACCCATACAAACTAACGTTTCACAAGACATTGCAGCTTGCATCTTCAAAGTGATTAGAGCACTGAATTAAAATCCGAGATGCGAAGGTATTTAAACCTCTTTGAGCCAGTTTTACTATTATTATAGAAGGCTTAATCACAATCCGCTCAACTCTCTCATCTCAAAGGTTACAGCTGCGATCAAACGCTCTGATACTATAGACATCAAGGAAAACAGCGCATAACACCCAAAAACTCTATCACACCTATGGTTTAGGTACCCAAAATACACAAGGTTGGAGTCCCACTTAGACCTGTTGTGAGCGCGATCTAATTTCCCACACATGCTTTGGTACGATACTTAGCCACTAAGCTTCGTCCACTCAATGACATTACAGAATCTTACATAAAAGATTCCTGTGACTTTATAAACAATATCAAGAGCTTACGGCTGTGTGAAAGAGGCATTTTAGTCAGTTTCTAGATTGTCGCTCCTATCACAAAGGTCACAAGGTTGATGGAGCGGCAAAATGTTCACCGCTGTCACCTGTTGCTGCAAACATATAAATTTATGGACGACTTTGAAACTAAAGCTTTAGCAGTATCTGATCTTAAACCTAAATCCTGATTCGGATATGTAGACGATACTTTCGTCTGACGGATGCCAAACACGTAAACTAGATGGCAGCTTGGGACACGCAGTTTACAGAAAGAGGACACATAAAGACAGGTATTTAAATGCAAATTTGCAGCCAGAGCAGTCTGAATCTCAGATGCAGGACACCTACAACAAAAGAAAACTCATCTCTTTGATGTTATTACAACAAAACAGTTATACAGTGACAGAAATTCACAGAGCAATCCGCAATGCAGAACAGCCCAAGGTAATGGAGAAACTGGCACCTCCAGAAAGCTTATAACTTTTCTACCTTACACTAAAGGCATGTTCTTAGAAGGTACTGCATAAAGACAGTCTTTAGAACTAATGAAACTTTGGGAAACGGTTTCAGATCCGTAAAAACCAAATATCAAGCTTAAAATGAGCCAGGATCTACACCTACAGCATCCCTTGCTTTTGTGGTTTAAACTAGGTACATCAGACAAACTGGTCATTCCATTGAGTTAAGAATGCGAGAGCACAAAGGTGATTGCAAACACGGACGCATCAAACAATCTGCGGTTGGTGAACATACTGGTTTAACCGGGCATAAGATGGACTTTAAGAACGCTCAAGTACTTGAGAGAACACCTCATGACTTCCCTCATATCATACCTGAAGCAATTGAAATTGAGAAACAACCTAACAACATAAACAGAGATAATGGTTTCAGATTCGGTACAGTTCATCCTCTAAGGACTCCTAAGCATCATCGATCTCACGATCACGCTCCACCAGAATTCAGCCGTTCTGTCCGACTGGCTCAGAGGGGTTTGAATACCTCCACATCCCGGATTTGAATTCAGTAGTCCAATCACCTCTTTTGAGGTGGTGAACGACTTTACCTACCTAGGCTGTAACATATCCAGCAAACGGGACGAGATGAAGGAAATCCAACGAAGAATCAGTAATGCCAATAAAGTATACTACCAGATTTCGGCCATAATCAGATCCGGGAATGTCCACAGGAAAACAAAACTAAAACTATATAAAACAATAATACGTCCAGTGCTATGCTAGGGAAGCGAGACTTGGACGCTCTCACAAAAAGCGGAAACAATGGTGAACGCATTCGAAAGAAAGATTTTACGCAGAATATATGGACCGGTCCAAGAGAACGAACAGTGGAGAATAAGATACAACCACGACATCTACCAACTCTTCGCAGAAGCAGATCTATCAACAACAATAAGATTACAAAGACTTAAATGGGCCGGGCATTTACAAAGGATGAAAGAGTCAAGAGGATCTTCAACCAAAAACTGGAAGGCAAAAGACCGATTGGAAGACCAGGGGCGAGATGGGCAGACAAAATCCAAGAGGACGCACAATCCATGCTCGGAACTCCAAACTGGAGAAAGGCGGCGGAGGACAGGGATAGCTGGAGGAAGAAAATAGAGGAGGCCAAGGGTCGATTTGGGCTGTAGCGCCATTGGATGGAGTCCAATCACTCTGACAATGCAAGCTGCAATGTCTTGCGAAACGTTAGTTTGTATGGGTTCACAAACAGCTAACAGACACAAGCTGATTAAGTATTCTTGTTCTGACAAACAAGATACATTTGAGATCAAATCATCGTCCGCCCAAGGTTCAAGCACACGGCCCTGTTTAGGCAGGCAGGGCCCACAAACTATTGCTCAAACTTTTAGAGCAAATGCTTGTAAAGGCAGACAAGCTACAGGTCGATCCTTTCCGGATTATTCTGGATGTAATCCTCAAATGACGAAGCGGTCTAAGACGAAAGTAAAATGCAATATAGACAGTTCGAGAAACCGTGAAACCCTCAAAGAATATATGTGAACAGGATGTCAGAAACAACCAAAAGCTTGCTGACAAAAACCATAGCAGATCAACTCTGAAGTTTCTTTATAGCATGAAGAAAAACACTTCGCATATGACGATCTGTGCGGAATGAACGTTAGTCGCTGGAAACTCAGTGCTTAGCACACACACAATTTATTAAAAAAACACTGCTACGAACAAAACTTTTTGTATTATTCAAAACTTTTACAATTCAACGGAAACGTACTAATTACAAATAAAGCAACAAAGCTGTACTAATTTTTCCTAAAAATATTAATAAAAATATGTAATTTAATCCTAACTACTATCACACATTTATTTACAGACCAAGAAAAAGCTAAACAAACTTAACAAAAATATTAATCATCGTAATCAAAACTACTTTTACTAGTTGTCTCAGAAGTGTCTGATATGTCATCTAGTACCTCTTCTTCATCTTCGTTTTTGGTTGGTTTGACGATCTGATTGGCAGACTTTTGATGAAACACAAACGATATAAATCTGGACATGTCCCAAATTTGCTTGATTACCTAAAAACCGTAATTACAAAACATTAATTGGTAATTATTACTGACGTTATCAGTAATTACCATATCCGCCAAACCCTTTTTATCCCAACAATGATACCAGTTTGCTAAATCAGAGGTGCAATCAGCGTCATCTGGAGGATTTTTAATTTGAATTTTGTTTAAGCAACGCTTGCATTTAAGACGGGTGTGAGTATCCGACTCTGTCTCCTCAAGCCGAAACAACTCTCTCAATTCGGAAGCACTAAAATGCCTAGCCGTTTCTTCATTCATATCCACAACCGTTGAACTTAAAGCCTTCTTATGGGCTTGCCTCTGGAAAATCTTTTCTTCTATAGTTCCGGTCTGTAAAAAATAAATTTAAAATCTTCCACATTTAAATTATCAATACGACCTACAGCAAGAAATCTGTAGATGTAACAGGGCTTCTTTTGACCATCGCGCCAAACTCTTGCCATAGCTTGATCATCATTTGCAGGATTCCAATCAGGATCGAACATGACCAGCCGATTGGCTCCAATTAAATTTAAACCGCAACCTCCTGCTTTCGAGCTGAGCATAAAAATAAACTCTCGGGATTCGGGATTATTAAAACTTTCCACAACTTTTGCCCGCTTTTTAATTGTCATGGTACCATCAAGCCGCACATACAAATAACAACGTTTTTTGCACAATTTCTCAAACAAATCAAGTGTTTGAGTATAATTAGAAACCAGCACAATTTTCTCATTTGAGTTAGCCTTAATATTAGCTAAAAGACAATCTAGCAGCATAAGTTTACCGGAAAACTCTGGATGTACATCGTTGTCCTTTAACTTTGATGGAAAGAGCTGCAAGGCATTCTCAAAACCTTCGGCACCTTCATTTATTTTATCCAGCACTAAATCAGGATGATTGCAGAGTTTTTTTAGGGTCGTAATGCTTGCTAGTGTACTCATGAAAGGTCTCGAGTTTGAGTCAGATGTGACAGTTTTACGAATAGCCTCCGAGTTGATATAATTTAAATAAAGCTGCTTCTGAAGTGGCGTAAGTTGGCAACAAATTATCATTTCGAATTTCACTGGTAGGTACTTAGTTAATAATGCGCTTGTACGGCGAATTAAGCATTTATTCACAATAGTTGTGAGCTCTTGTAAACATTCTTGGGCATGGTGACGCTCCAAATCAGTAGCGTACGAATCTTGACCTAAAAAAGGAAATGTGTTTAATAATGAGGTATAGAATAACTATTTTTTTATTTTATTAAACATTTATTGACACCAAAAAATATTTTTTGACGTAAAAAAATAATAATTTATTTTATACGTCAAAAAATCATTTGCAGACCCCTACAATTTATTTTGTGACGTCATAATTTGATACTCTGACATCAAAAAATTCTTTGACGTCATAACATAATTTATTGACGTTGAAGTTAAACACTCAGTTACCGAGAAAATATTTTCTGACGTCAATAATTACTTTTTTACGTCATAAAATCAAAAAATCATCGCAAAACGCAAAATTTTTTTGGGGCGTCATATTTTGATTTTTTGACGTCAAAAGAATTCTTTGACGTCATAAAATAATTTGTAGTGTTAAAAACTCATTGATTGAGAAAATATTTTCTGACGTCAATATTACATTTTAGACGTCAAAAAATCATTTGTAGAACGCTAGAATTTATTTTTTGACGTCACAATTTGTTTTTTTGACGTCAAAAAAATTCTTTGGCGGCATAAATATAATTTGTTTACGTTAAAAACTTATTTATTGGGAAAATATCAATGTCATTTGCAGGCCTCTAAAATGTATTTTATGACGTCGACGACGTCATAAAATAATTTGGTGACGCTAAAAACTGATTTACTGAGAAAATATTTTCTAACGTCAGTAACTTTTTTCCGTCAAAAAATTGTGGACGATCTCTAAAGTATATTTTGTGACGTCATAACTTGATTTTGTGACATCAAAAGAATTCTTTGACGTCATAAAATAATTTGTGGCGCTAAAATTCATTTATTAGGAAACTATTTTCTGACGTCAATAATTCATGTTCGACGTCAAAAAATCATTTGTAGACCGCTAAAAATTATTTTGTGACATAATTTCATTTCTGACATCAATAAAATTCTTTGGCGTCATGTAAATAATTTGTTTACGTTACAAACTCACATATTTTTTGAACTCTATTTTCCGACTTCATTAATTTATTTTTGACGTCAAAAAATCATTTGAAAATCGCTAAAATTTATTTTGTGACATCGAAATTTGATTTCTTGACGTCAAAAAAATTATGTGACGTCATAAAACATTAAAGTTAAAAACTCATTTATTGAGAAAATCATTTGCAGAGCTCTAAAATTTACTTTTTGACGTTTCGATTCAGTTTTTGACGTTATACATTGAATGTGGGACGTAGAAAAACACGTTTTTTGACATCATACAATAATTTGTTGACACTAACAACTCATTTATTGATAAAATATTTTCTGAAATTAATAATTCATGTTTTAAAACTTATTTTGTAAAGTCAATATTTGATTTTTTGACGTCAGAAAATCATTTATTGGCGTCTGAAAATTTCTTACACAATTTAGAATTAAACAAGTCATAAAATCCCATAAACATTAACCATAAATTCAGTTTTTGACGTCATATATTGAATTTGTGACGTCAAAATATCATTTATTGAGATCGAAAAATGTTGCAGTATGGTTCTACTGTTCTCATCATCATCATCATCATCATAAATCAGCGTATAATGTTCCATCGTTGGACGAACGCCTCCCATAACTGCTTCCATTTTTCGCGATCTGTTGTGTCTCCCATCCACTGTATTCCGGCGATTTTGTCGGTCGTTTCTCCAGCGTGTACGAGGTCTTCCCCGTGATCTTTTCCCTGTTCTCGGCCTCCACTCTGTCACCGTTCTGCTCCATCTGTCGTCCTGTCTTCTCATTAGACGCCCAGCCCACTGCCACTTTAGTCTGGCGATACGGGCTACCACATCTTCCACTTTTGTTCTGTTCCTTATCCACACGTTAGTTATCCTATCTCGCAGTTTGATTCCAAGCATGGATCTTTCCATGCGTCGCTGTGCCACCCTTAATTTATCCAAATCCGTTTCTGTAAGTGACCATGTCTCTGATGCATAGGTGAGTATGGGAAGGATGCATAGGTTGTACACCCTTGTTCTACTGTTCTAGTGCACACTATTTCTTTAAGAATCCCGTTAGGTGGCAGCAATTTCCGAGATCAAAAATTCTTGTAGTGACGTCGAAAAGTTATTTATTGACGTCGAAAATTCATTTTATGACGCCAATCATATCGACGTCTGAAAATAATTATAGTAGCAAGATTTTTTAGTCTTTTAATATTTTATTTTATTTAAATTGCTTGGACGATTTTCAGACGTCTAGAAATAATTTTTCGACGTCATAACATACATGGATTTTTAACGTCAATAAATGAAGTTCTGAGGTCAAATATTCGGTTACAGGATTTGGTAGATGCATATTTTAATTCGAATTCGATGATTTTTAGACGTAAAAAAAATTAAGTTTTGACGTCAAAAAATAAATTTCCGGCGTCTCAAATTCAATCTTTTACGTCTTAAATCAAATTTTTTAGTTTCCGATTTAATGAGTAATATTTATACTTTCAATTTTCAAAGGAAATTCAAAATACGTTACTCATTAGAAATGTTCACCTACCTTTCATGATGTAATTTTCAAATTTTTTTTTAAATTGCTGAGCACTGCCAAGAAGTCCTTCGTTAACAAAATGAATTAAACTAAAATACTCAGTAAGATCATTCTGAATTGGCGTTCCACTCAGCAAAACTCGCCGTTTTGATTGTAGACCCATCAAAGCTCGATACGTTTGATTCTCACAATTCTTCAGTCTATGACCTTCATCACAAAGAACTAATCCGATCTCACCCTTGTGCAGTATTTCTGCATGCATACGAAATGTTTCGTATGATATAATCAGTAACGGAAGAGCTGTCCGACCTTGGCCTTGCATAAATTGCGCTAATTTTTTCTTTGCATCTGATCCGCCATCCATTATCAGAGAGCTAAGACGCCCACCAAGCCACTAGAGTTTACAATTTCAACGTAAATATATAATTGTACAATAATTTTTTTAAATTTTACCTTGTGTATTTCATTGCTCCAATTTCGAACTAATGAACTGGGACAAACAATAATCCCTTTATCTATTGTAGGCCTGCACGTGGGGCCCTGTCTTAAAAGCGTCCATAATAACGTAATACACTGTAGTGTTTTACCCAAACCCATTTCGTCAGCCATAATACAACCATATGAATCAGGAATTTGAACTCCAGTGACACAATCGTACATAAATTTTACTCCCTGTAGGTTTACATATACAAGATATTATAAATTAGTTTGGCAAGCTTTATTAAAAATTTAAACTTTATTACCTCTCTTTGATGTGGTCGTAAAACGTTGCTTAAAATTGGATCAACTACTACATGAACTAAAGTGTTCCTAAAAAAAAATTTTATTTAAGTAAACATTAATACCTAACAATACAACTTACGCATCAGTTTTTAATTTATCATGCTCGGAAACTTCCGGTGGAGCATATAAAACTAATGCATTAGGCGTATTTGGGTCATACAAAGCTCTCGGCATTTGAGTACGTCTAATTCCCAAATTTTTAGTCGAGTTAGAGCCCACATAATTTGGTATTGGACACTTGAAAGGTCTTGAAAGCTTTTTAATAATATCCTCCTGATAGAATTAGAAAAAAAAATTAAATAATTTTAATACTCTCACATTAAAACCAACTTACATGGTCCGATGCAAAGCTGAGAATTTTGTTTTGATTTAAAGGAACCAAAGGCTTGCGGTATTTTGAAGCATTATCTTCAGTTACTTCTCTACCTCGTTTTCTTGACTGTGTGGCTACCAATGAGCTCGATTGCGGTGAAGTGCCACTACGTTTATCTAACTGACTGGGAGCTAAGCTTCTCCGCTTTAACGAAATAAAGTACATACATTTTAAACTATGATTAGTATATTGGAACTACAGTAATTATAGCTTACCATATTTAATTTCTAAATATTATTCAACAAAGTAACACTACATACACATTTTACTTTAAAGTAACGTTTATTGCAGACTGGCTAAAACAAGTTGCCACAAATTTAGGTTATAAACAAGTTGTTTTTGTTGGCGGTTTATTTTGTTTTTAATTTGTGATACTGATACCACCTATCAATGTCATTTGAAACTAAGAACTTTTTTAATTCAGGCTGTGGCTAAAATACCAAACTGTAAAGCGTATTCGGGATTTATATGCACTTGCATATTTTTTTGCTAGTCGATTTCGTATTAATTTAAAGTTTTTTTTGCGTTTCAGATGATTCTGATATCATTATTGTTATTGTGCATATAATTGCAATAAATGCATATTTTACAATATGTGCATATTTCCTTGCATATATGGCTCATTCTCACATAACGGGAGAATTGTTGTCCCGGCTGAATTGCAATTCGGTGCTTTTGAATTTCAAAAAAATTATGCCAATACTAATTGCAGAGCTAGTTTATCTGTTACAAAATGCATTAACTTTATATATTATGTGACTTTATTGGCATTTTCCAGCATCATTAGTAACCATAATATCATTTCGGTAACGTGTCCCAAACAGGATTTTCGATATTTGAAGGTCAAATACTTTTATTGTGCTGCTTGTAAAAACTGCACATGAGAATAATCATGATTTCACATCTATCTTCTGTCCTCCATACAAATAGAAACACGTTAATACATTAATATAAATTAATAATTAGCGATTCTTTCTTGTCCCAAGGTTTGTTGTCACTTGCGTAGTGTTCAGTGTCAATTAGCCTACCGGCTTTATTAAACCTTGTATCGAGTGCTACTTTGTTGTGTATTCATTGTGAGATAGTGTTGAATGTATCGCGAATAAGTCGTTTTGCTTTTATTGCATGACTTTTTTCTAATTGTAATTTGAATGACATAAATTACGAGCGTACCTTTAATACATGTCAATTCGGTAACACTAGTCATGATAGAATAATAAATTAATTTCAAAAATTTACTATTATCGTTAACTTGCTCGGTGTTTCTTTACATAACCTCAAAATTATTTTCACCAGGGTGCTAAAACAGAGGTGAATTCATTCGATTTAATGTGGAAATGTCAGTTCGGTACTGGTCATTTCGGTAACGTTCAGATATCTTTTGTGGTGTTACCGGAATGATTCAGACGTTACCGAAATGACGTTAACAGTAAAAGAACTAATACGTACTAAAAATATCACTTCTGGCAGGTAACAAAAATGGATAAAAAAAAATTCGCAGATTTGAAAATTAAATCTAAAAAAGACAGAGAAGCTGCATATGAAAAATTTCATCAAAAGAAGCTTAAAGAAAAACAAATAAAGATAGATAAAAAATTATTTTCCAATATTATATTAAACCAAAAACTAACGTCAGAATATACTGGTATTTTGGCATGTGCATCGAAAGAAACAGAGGAAGTCTCACAACTTAAGATTAAAAATCCATTGCTATCTTCTGGAATATGTTTTCTCTGTACTTATGGTTTTAGTATGCAAAATATGGGAACTAAATGCACGGCTTGTAGAAGAACTTTTCATACAAACTGTATTTTAAGAAACAAATTACACATAAGTGGTAAAAATCTTGTATGAAAATTGCTTGATTTTATAAATTTTTGTTTGCTACTGCAAATTTTGTTTGAATATTGCTTAATTTTATAAACTTTTGTCTTGCTACATTTATTTCAATAAATACTTTTCAATTAAACTCGTTGCATATTTATTAACACTGCATGAAAACCTAACAAGATCATTGCGGTAACATCCTCATCATTTCGATACAGAATATCATTTCGGTAACGCACCTCATTCATGCAAAAGTATTAAAGTAATTATGAAGTATAGCAGAATTAAGGCAGCAATTAAATTCTTGCATATGAAAACTGTTAAAAACATTTGAAATCCTATTGAAAACTTCAAAATGTTTGCTGATACCAAAATAAACACATTGGTTTTCCTCAAAAATATGTATTATGCGGCTTTATGGAAGAAAGAAAACCAAATAACTGTAAATTGAAGCAACCTATAAAGTTATAACAGAACTAATATGCTTTGGTTAGAGTTTTAATGCATTTTATAATGATTTCCGCAATTCTTATGATTTTGAGGTGGCTTGAAAGATACGTTACGGAATTGACGATTTTCCAAATATCTTTTTGAAAAACATATGTCTATGACTTTTAGAAGCAGTATCTTTCGTGGCCAATATAAAAATAATATACTTTGAGGTTTTGGCCAGCCAATCAGGCCAAAAAATACAGTGGGAAAGCACTTTTTTTTTTTTAATTTTTACAAGTGTAATTCTCCCGTTATGTGAGAATGAGCCATATAGTACGTATTGCGATTTTTTAAATTATATCGTTATGCAAATTTTAAAATCTTAAAGCTTGTTCGGGTTTCTCGCGAAATTTAAAATTGACTTTTTTTTAGAGATGAATATAAGTTGTGTCAGGAAATCAATAGACTATAACCTATGCACACAAACTGTTTTTCAAATTAATCGGTGAAAATTCTTTAGAATTAATAGACAAACTCAAAATTATTCAGGTACCCACTAATGCTAAAGTAATTTCATTTGATGTCAGTAATCTTTTCACATCAATTCCAATAAAAGAAGCAAAAGAAATAACGTTAAATAAAATAATGCTATGATATTTAGAGGTGTTTGATTTGTCTGGAGTATTGTGACAGCAGTTTTTGAAATGCTTGCTGCAATTCTATTTGTGATTGGAGTTTTATGTAAGGTTTTGATACTCTAACTTTTAAACTCAGGGTTGCGTAGTTTTGCTATAATTCTTGTTATAAACTCTAATAATTGTTATTTTTCATATGGTTTGTTTTTACTGAAAGAAAAGAAAAACACAACAGATTGATACGAATTTTTATTTATGTTAGTTGTAAATATAATTTAGTTCAGAATTGTCCAAAAGGTTTAATTTATAAGAAGTTTTTGAGTTACTTGATTTGTGCGTCGATAAATGTCAGTTTGGATGTCAGTGACAAATGTCACAAACGTATAAAAGGGATACTCATGGACATGAAATTTATTTGTTTGTTATAAAAATGAAAATCAAAGAAGGAAGACAAAAGATATAAAGAAATTTGTTTAGTTAGTTACGGCTCGTCTGTGTAAATAAATACAGAGAATTCAGATCCTCTGGAAGAAAAAAGAGGAAAAACGAGCCTAAAAGCTATATGAAAGTAATTACGAGTATAAAAGAGGAAAATACAACGAAGTAACAACAAATTGTCAAAAAATACAGAAGCATTACAAGTAAAAGGCGATCGAGAAAGTTTCTTCGTTTGTGATGGTGGTAAAACCAAGTTGGAAATAATATATAACAGTACAGAAGAAGATTCAGAGTGAAGGCGAGTATCTGTGGTTACTTGAGAAACCAGCAGAGCGAAATAGAAGTTGGACACTCAGCGTTTTGCTCGAGCGAAGAATATCCTAAGAAGGAGACGCTAAGATAAGTGTTTTTAGATTAAAAAAAAGGACGATAGTAATTAGTAAAATTCATTTGATTTTTCGGAAACCACATTTAGAAATTCATTTATTAAATAAAACCTTATTTTGTAAAGTTGATATCGTTGTGTGTGTTTATTTCTATTTAAAATTAATTTAAATAACTTATTTTACAAGCTAAATAACGACCCTGAGAAAGTTAGCATAGTCTCATAGAAAGTTTAATTTGATTGCGTGAATTGCAGACAGTTTAGGGAATTGTTTTCTAGTAGTCACAAGACCACGCATATCATTGCAATAAATAATAGTAACTTAACGAATAATAAATAATTTGAACTAAGAACCAAGCTCACAACCTGCTCAGAACAACATTATTTCCAATTTAACAATCAAATTTACAAACAAGAGGAGGGGCTACCCATGCGATTCCCACTTTCGCCCCTGTAATGGGTTATGCATGGCGCTACAAGAATATCAGCTGCAAATCGAGCATTGTAGGGGGCGAGATAACATCATTGCAGATTTTCTAACCAGATATGAGCAAGACGCGAAATCAACCAATTACAACCATCGGCGAATAGAACCAGCAAAGAAATTAAGATATAATACGAATTGGAATAATAATAATAATAATAAACATCGTGCGAGCAATTTTTATTTATTGTTACTTACAAAAAGTTATACAATAAAAAATTTAGTTTCTACAATTGAAGGACATGCCATATTTAACTAAACTCGTGAAATTCGAGAAAAATTTTACATACAAGGGGTATGTTGATTTATGTGAGAGTGAATTTTATAGGAATATTACAACGACATTCTTATCAACGTGCAATGTCATTTTTTCAACTAGACATAACATTTGTGAGTAAAGACCAATGCAGTTTGGCAGTTAGACTATCACTAATTAATCTGTATTGTAACCAGTGGCGTAACTTAAGGCAGGCCATGGTATGCATTGTATACAGGCCCAAGGCCTAGGGGGCAATTTTGGAAATCGCCGACGTACGAGATACGACGCCGCTTTAGGCCGTCCTCGGCAACACGATTAGATGCCAGCTCGAAATATGCAGACTATTGGGCAGACGATCCTTACGATCGTCGGCATTTTCCATACGTGCATTCATTTACCGCCAATTTCATTGTTTAGTAACTTGTGCGAGCTGTGTTATTTACTGCCATAAAAGATGTGTGACAAACCACGAGGACCGTTCGAAATGTACGTGGCCTAACACAGAGATGGCGCTAACTCGGCGAAATTTGCATTACCATTTTTCAGAACCATCCTTTCTTAGGTTAAATATAACAGCGTCTCGGGTGATTTCGTAAATAATGTAAAAAACTCAGTTGCGATCAGTGATAAAGTACTTTCATTTGAAAGGCTTAACACCAACCGAAATCAAAGCAGAGTTGGATTCGACATTTTTGAAGTCCGCTCCTTCGTTTTCAATGGTTAAAAACTGTGTTTCCGGGTTGCTACTACCCTGGACATGATTGAAAAAGTCCTCCGTATCGTATTGGATGACCGTCGAGTAAAATGTACGCAAGATAGCAGACATAGTGGGCATCTCAAATGACAAGTGTGCACAGAATTTTAACTGAAGAATTGGAAATGAAAAAATACTCCGCGCGTTGGGTGCCGCGTTTGCTCACACCGGAGCAAAAACTGAATCGCTTGATCGTTTCTCGCGACCTTTTGGCACGTTTTCGCCGCAAGCCGAAGGACTTTTTGCGCCGTTTCATAACCGTAGATGAAACCTGGGTCCATCATTACACTCCGAAACCACGGAACAGTCCAAACAATGGACATACAAAGGTTCTCCGCCACCGAAGAAGGCAAAAACGGTTATGTCAGCAGGAAAGGTTATGGCAACTGTATTTTGGGATTCTCATGGAATTATCTTCGTCGACTACTTGGAAAAGGGAAAAACAATAAAATAAATGGCGAGTATTATGCCAATTTGTTGCAGCAATTGAGCTACAAAATCAAAGAGAAACGGCCGCATTTGGCGCAAAAAAAGTGCTTTTCCATCAAGATAACGCACCATTACACACGTCTGCAATCGCCATGGCCACAATTCATGAATGGGGATTCGAATTAGTGCCTCTTTCGCCCGATTTGGCTCCCAGTAATTTTTATCTATTTCCAAACCTGCAAAATGGCTCGGCGGTAAAAGATTTTCATCCAATTCCGAGGTAATCGCTGCTGTAAATAGCTATTTTGAGGACTTCGATTCATCGACCTACAAAGACGGCATTGCTGCTTTGGAGCATCGTTGGAATAAGTGCGTTGAGCAAGCATGAGACTATATTGAAAAATAAAATGATTTTTTGCCCAAAAAACTTACGTTTTCTTTGTTAGGTCACGTACATTTCGAACGATCTTCGTACCTGTTAATTACGAATATTTAAAAGTTAATAAAACTTCAGTGAGACTAAAGTTAACAACCAAAGACGAAATTGAAATAAGTTACAAAATATTATCTTTGCATCTGCAATCTGATATAAAAACCATTAGCAATATAGTAGGGTTAAGATGATATTGCAAGCAATAGCGTATAAGTGTTTACGTTTTTATCGGTTCTGGCTTTATATTTTAATTCAGATTTCATTGTCTCTAGAACTGAGTGCAAGATTTAAATAACTTCTTTAAAATTACGTGGCGAAAGTCAAAAATATGTTTCAATAAAGATGGCTTTCGATGTCAAAACATATTTAGAGGATATTATCATTGCCATTTCAAGACTAAAATAGACAACAAAAAGTTACAAACTGCAAAGAAATCCCGAAATATCGACTGCCCAGCAACCCCATGAGAATTATGATTAAGCGGTTCCTCAAAACTCAAAATCTAAACAAACTAATCAAGCTTTAAACTGCGAGTCACCGTGCATTGTAGAGTTTAACAAAGAGCACGATTCATAGTGCAGAAGCTCTCCGCCACAGGCCAGTAAGTAATGAAACGAAAAAATAATTCATGCAATTATTTGAAAAGGGACACTCTGTAGCTTCAGCCTATCACACGTATTGCCTTAACAAAATGGAAAAACTTGAAAACTGCTATGACGAACTTGTTGCCGATAGACATTATTTTCCAGTTAAAGATGATGTAGGTAGCTTATTTATGGAAATGCAATTTTAGAGCGAGTTATGAAGAAAGAAGCGGTGAGGGTTTGCCTGAACACTGTTTCGCCTTTTATTGCTGTTCGATTCATGTAGCGCGGTCTTTATGTGCTGCTCCAAATGATACTTTTTAAGCATTTGACCTATTTAGAAATATAAAATTATGTAACATTTTACAGGGATAAACTTTATAAAAGCATACCTCCTTCGTGCAATTTTGAGAATAAATTACTTTGCCGTCGGTAGTAAAACACTCACTACCTTCCACTAACCGACGTAACGTGCAATTTAAATTCACTCTTTCCAAAGATTAGGGAGGGTCAAGATGGGAAACGCAGCAACTAGATCTAAAGTAGCGCCATCTATTGCTTCAGATGTAATCGTGCAAAGAAATCGGTAACAACAGAAAGTAGAAATCTAATATTCTAAAAATGTGCTAAACGTCAAATATGTGTGTTTACTGTTTGGTTGGCGCACGCGGGTTTATCATTTGATTTCGTTATTAGCATAAAGCATATTGCTGTAGTGTTTGTTGAAGTTGTGTGAATTGTTAATTCGATTTCCGTTTTTGAGTGTTTTTAAACAGCAATTTTTATTGCTAATCATGAGGTACGGTTCCTACTGCATTGTCAATGACTGTAACAATAACAAAAAGGAGCATCAAAAAGCATTTTTTACCCTTCCAAAAAGTGCGGAAGCGTAAGTAAAAACTTCAATGTGTTTTTATGATATATTATTAAATTTAGTGATGTTTACAGGGCTAAAAAATGGGTTCAATTTAGTGGACGCAATGATCTGTTGGTGGCCGATTCGTATTTAAAGAAAAGCTACAGGGTTTGTTGTGATCATTTTTTACCTGAACAACTCAAGTCCACATATCCCAGAAAACTACTAAAACCAGATTCGTTTTATTGTTATTTATAAAAATGAGATGTCACTGGGCAGTGCGGTTAGAAAATCGAAACAAGGAAAAAAAGGTGTACACTAAAAATCAAAAATTGAAAAATATTTCACACGAATAAGCCAAAGATTAGGGAGGTAATATTTGGAATAAGCTAACTGCTTTACTTGTATATGGATTTTAATAAAACATTTCCTATGTTAATGTATTTCAGTTTAGTTACTAGATTCGTATTTTGCATTTTTTTACTTTAATGTGCCTAGATTCGATATTGGAAATTTTAAATTTGCCGCCAACATGCATCTGAAAATTTAAATTTGGCGGCTTCCAGTAACTGTCTGCTACGCCATCTAGTATCTCAGATGTTTAAAAATGTCTCCAACTTGTGGTCGGTATTGGCCACACACTTCTTACCGCCGTTTCCCATCTTAACCCTCCCTAATCTTTGACTCTTTCTTTAGGCATTTTGATATATACCTTTATACGTCTACTTGTTACCACTATAATAGCGCAACTGCTTTTAAATGCCATAAGCAGTTTCATGCCGTTCTCTAGAAATTTCTCGTAAACTTCGGGAATTTGCAGGAAAAAAACAAACAAGGGAAAATGTGAGCTGTACCTTTGATTATATACCTTTAAGGTTATAGTTAATGGCTGTACACAAATTCTTTTACTATCTTTGTCATTGTCTTTAGCTTCGATATCTGCGCTATTAGTCAAAAGAGTGATGTAATAAAGACGTCAAAAGTAAACGTATTACGTCTTTAAGGTCCATTCCTGCAGCGACGTGAAGCGGAGTTCTACCTACCATCCTCGTCTTTTGTTTCGATGTCCGTGTCATTAGTCAAGAGGTAACTAGTTATGTATGTTCTTTTCGTCTTCGCAGCGATGTGCAGCGGAGTTCTATAATCCAAATCTTTTGCTTCGATGTCCGCGCCAATATTCAAAAGGTAACTAATAACGTCTTTTTCCATAGGCTGCGGCGGTGTGAAGCGGAGTTCTATAACTTTTGTATTTGATATTCCTGGTTGGCATATCGGGTACGTACCCGTACGTTATTATTTGTGTACGGTCGTTTGAGTCGACGTGAGCACCGTTATTCGAAAGTAAACATACTACGTTTCGATGGCATCTTTTTGCAGCGAAGTAAAGCGGAGTTAAATCATCCTTATCTTTTGCTTCGATGTCTGCCCCATTATTTAATAGTAAATCTGCTACTTCTTTATGGCCTCTACCTGCAGCAAAGTGAAGCGGAGCTCTATCATCCTTTATTTTGCTTCAATGTTCGCGCCATTATTCAAAAGTAAACTAACTATATCTTTATGGCCCCTTGTTGCAGCACAGTGAAGCGGAGTTTGAACGCCCTTGTCTTTTGCTTCAATGTCTGCGCCCTCAGTCAAAAGGTAACTAATTACATCTTTTTGACGATGAACTGCAGCGTAGTAAAACGGAGTTTGAGCATCCTGGTCTTTTATTTCAATGTTTGCGCCAATACTCAAAAGTAAACATACTATGTCCTTATGGCCCCTTCTTGCAGTGAAGTCAAGCGGAGTTCTATCATCCATGTCTTTTGCTTTGATGTGTTTACGTTTTACTGCTAGGAGACGCTAATTGCGTTCTGTTAATTATCTGAAAGAATTCAACAAATACCGTAATAAATATTTAATGGTCGATGAAGTACAGAGAAAATTCTCCCTTAAAGGCAAGGAAATTCAGTTGGATCTTGAAGACGGTTTGGTTTATGGCTTGTTACATGCGAAGGATGACAATGACGTTCCGAATTTGAAGAAGATTCAACGCTTTTTTAATTTTTTTTTGTTGGTTGTCTTCTTTTTTTTTGTTTTTTGATTTATAAATTTGTAGGGTATGCAAGAATTCTTCAAAGACAACGGAACTGGTTGTTTTTACAGCTAGCTTGGTTACTGTACCCGTATAACCAAATCTATAAAGATGTCCTAGGCGATAGAGATATTTAAAGATGCGGTAAAGATTACGTGATACAGGTGTAATATGTATTGGAGCTGTACTTTAGCCTATACCTTAACTGTATAGATTAAATATTTACCGCATCTATATGATATCTATACTTGTTTCCAGTACAGTTTTATCTTTATCACATCTGTATCACATCTTATTCTATGCTATACCGCACCGGTACTTCAAGCAGGGATTTTATCTTTATCGGATCTGTAGAAAATATATACTGATTGTCTTTACAGTTGTACCTTTAACAAATCTCTACAATATCTTCATGCAGGCTATATCGCACCTGTAGCGCAATTACCGATTTTGTCTTTATCGAATTTGTGCTAAATATATACTGCCTGTCTTTACAGTTTTATCTTAAGCCTAAAACCGCTGTGTATAGCGTCAATCTAAACACTATCTTTATTTGTTGGCCTTGTGTATAAAAACGTTAAAAATGGCGCATCAACAAGATCAAGAATTTAAAGTTTACGAATTTGATGGAACCTTGGAGATTTGTGTGCTTCCTACAATTATAATAATAATTTATGACATAATCATTAACCAAGGCTGCTGTCTCCAATGTGTTATTTTCGATAGGGGGATCATTTACCACAATATCTATAAACCAGAAGTAAATAAAATGATAACCTTCATCATAAACTGTTATTACACCTATAACCAATACTATACCTTTTGATGTGCCTACAGCAGAGAGCATTTTCTCAGTTTTGCTGTACTTATAACGTCCATCCGCGGATTTACGGGGGGGTGGGGGGGTAGTAGGGGGTAATTACCCCCCCCCCCCCCCCCCAGATGGCCAAAAAAATCACCTAAAGCACTAGAAGTAAAGTGTTTTTGAACATGTAATTGGAAAAACTTTGTAAATAAATATATTTCATCGGCTAAAAGTTCCAGCGAAACACAATAAGAATGACTCAATTGCAAAGAAACTTTCTTAACGGTAAAACCTAAAACCAAGCCGGACGTTAAACAATGCATGGCTGAAGATTAGCTCTAAACCTTTATGGGGGTTTATAAACAGACCTGTTTGGAAAGTCCACTCGCCAAAAAGATAAAGATATTTAAAGCTTATCCCAGCGCCAGCAGTACAAAGTACGAACCGACATCAACATGAACATATTACGTGATATTTTTTTCTTGAAATTACAATTCTGACCTCAGCAATGGCGGGAAATTCAGAAATAATGTACTTTAAAATAGTTGGTGGTAAAATAATACAAAGACATCAATTATTTCGAAGTAAGATTCTCGAAATGTCTGAACCTACTAAAACTGTTTTATATTTTATCCCCTATAATTCTTCACTGTTTATTTTTCTTAATACTTTACTCTATCAAAATAATCTGTTTTCACGTGTTTCTTGAAATTTTAATACTATATATAATCTAACGTTGTTTATATCTGCTTTTTTCCACTTCGCTTGTATGCACACTACGTAGTTGTCTTTTTTTTTGTTTCGGCATCAGTTTATTAAAAACTTAGCAAAGCTACAAACGATACACTTTACCAACTATTTATAAAATGATTTTACTCTACACTATTAACGAGATATTATGCAACGTCACTATAAATTTTACTGCAAAAAAAACGGTTTAACCCTAACCTGTCATTCTTGGTAGTACATTTATATCATATTGTCCATCATAACCTAATGTAATACTCTTAAAACATTTAGCGGTCGAATCTTATAAGAGGCGAGATTAGCTCAGGGTGCAAGGAGACCGACTCACAAACCAAAGATGACCAGTTCGATTCCCCGCTAAGGTAAAGTATGTAGCGCATTTTTAAAATTAAAAATTTATCAATAAATACATTAGTGTAAGTGAAATTAGCTAAAAAAATACAGAGGTTGTATAAAATATTATAAAAGAAAATATATAGCGTAAAAAAATATTTTTTTGTTTTTATCTAAAATTAATTACTTGAATTATCTATACCGCACCTTAATTTGGACGATACAGCATCAGAATAGTATCTGTGGGAAACCTATACAGTATCTTTAAAAACCTATATCGTATCTTTACAGTACCTTCATGTGCTCTATACGCAATCTTAACTGCATCTGTACTTTAACTATATGTTGTCTGTACAGGAGCTTTACATCTTATATACAGAGTTAGTAAAGACAACTATACCCAATCGATATGTAATCTCTATCGTCGCGCTATCCATAGGGTACAGAAAGCCTGTATCGACTAAAGATTTAAATACAGGTTCGATATAGGTTCTGTATTGTGTGGTTATACGGGTAGCCTTTTGGAAAAATGAAGGGTTATTACTATGATTCCCATAGTAGAGATGAAATGGAGTGATGAATCGTAAGTTTGCTAACTTTTCAATTGTTCAACGATTCTAAAACATATTCTACAGGTTTTGGTACGGCTTGTATTTTAAGAATATTAAACGTCGAAGATTTAGCTTCAGCTGTTGAGGCAAATATTGAAACGGGCAATAATGAATATTAACCCTTAAGTAACTTAAAATGCTGTAAATGTACCTAAAAGTAATATACTTTATATATTTTTTTTATTTAATATCTTTTAAAAAATAAATAAACATATTAATAAATAAAAATACATACTATTAAATATATAGGTTAGGGTAGCTAAGAAGGTCATCCACTGATTTTCTATGTAAGTTTACTAGATATACGACTCCAGCTTCTGAACAATAAAATAAGTGAAGCGAGATGGCCATTTTGTATGAGGGCAACATCTCAAATTAAATTACAATGTAACGTATCTTGCATTCTATGCAACTCTTGTGAGGCATATGAAAATGCACATAAACCTGCTCGATTTCTAAGACTTGGAACACTGGTTCCAGGTTGTTATAAAATGATTGCTGGAAATAACTGTACATTGTGTAGGGGTTTAAAATCTCTATTTACAGCTTCTATATATTTATTAGACATTCTTCGTTTGACAAAGGAAATCTGTGTTAACAAAAAATATAAAGAAATAGTACAAATATGAACAGTAGTAATTTTAACACAAAATATGCTAGTATACCACTTAACCAATTTTTTTGACACTTAAAAATCTGCAAACTATTTCCGGTCTCCCTTTTACCAATATTTTTTACAACTCACCACACAACATGCTTCCGGCATGTCCCTAAAATTAGGTTTAACAACAAAAAATAAGAAAAAACTTAAAACTACAAATATCCAATACTTTCAGAAATTTTAAAAATATTCATATTTTTCACAAATATTAAAAATTCCAGTAAACTATTTAAAACTTTCGAATTTTTCCAAAATTATGAAAAATTTTCAATATCTTCGGAAATTTACAAAATTTTCATATATTTTGTAGGATATAAAATTTTTAAAAATTCCAGTAGTTATGAAACTATTTAAAACTAAATTATTGACGGCGCTATTTTTGACGTAGGATATTTTTGACGGCGAAAATTTTGACGGCGACATTTTTGGGAGCGCTATTTTTGGCGGCCACATTTTTGAGGGCGGTATTTTTGCCGGCGATATTTTTGAGCGGTGCTATTTTTGACGGCACTATTTTGGCTGGTGATATTTTTGCAGGAGACCTTTTTACTGGGCGCTATTTTTGATGCGCTATTATTAGCGTATACCGCTGACTGCATCGTGCTCAGTTACTTTAAGTAACAAGGTAGCATAGTTTATTTATGCTCTGATAAATGGGTAGCGAACTAGCGATCACAGGGAAAAGTTGACTAATCGTTGGGTATCATAAACATATAGCAGAATTTTAGTCAACAGTGAAGATTGCTGAATGCAACCAATATTGCTATGAAACTAAGAGCGACTTAAATAAGACAACCAAATGATATTTTTTTATTAAAAACATTTTTTAAATTTCTTAATTCCTTTTTTCTCTTTATCTTACCTAACTTCCAGTACCCAAAATAATAAATTTGAGCAGTCAATATGAAACAAACAAGTAAATGTAAAATTGTAAATACAATCCAAAAGTATAAGTTAGCTTCTAAAACGCCGATCATGCCTAAAACACATCTTGAGAAATATTAATACAAACACAAAATGGGATAAAATTTTACCTAGAAGAATGGCAATTGCTAAAACACCAAAAGTAGCATAAGCAGTTGCATTTATATCAGGATGCCTCGTCTGATATAACTTCACCATACACAAAACTGCCATAACATACATGAAACTAGAATCTAAAAAACAAAGCTAGTTTTTTTTAATGACATTAAACGGGTTAAATTAAATTTGTACCAAACTGAAAATTCGAATGATTTGGACAAATATGATAACTTCCCGATAATACGCCCATAAGCAGAGCATAAAAGAAACCATAATGTTGAGGAATTCCAAAATGCTACAAATCGAATGAAATAAAATATTGGTTGAAATGAGCATTTGTCATATTTACCCTTTCAAATATAGCATCCTTATGTAACTTTTCTCTTCTGTAAACAAGACACAGGAATAGTAAACCGAAACAAATATATCCAATATTTGAAAACAAATGATTAAAGTCACTGATAAAACCTAAGGGATGAGCACACAAAAAATTATAGTAGCACAAGTCTTGATTTCCCGTATCGTTTAACACCTAAAAAATAAATTTTCTATCAAACAACAATAATAAAACACATCCATAGACAACTTACATTTTGATATGTTATTACTAATTGAACAACAGGCAAGCCATAAAACAGCGCTACAGTTAGCACATGCCATAAATAAAAATAAGATTTCTTTTTCAACACACGTGGATCTTTCCTGGCTAAATCGCTTAAATACAAAACTGGTTTTCCTAATATAATTTCTCTATCATAATCAGCTTCAGCTATTGTATCGTATTCGGTCTCATCCATCGAAGAATTATCCAATATATCTGCAGCTAGAATGATAAAATATGTTAAAGGTCAAGTGGATAAATTACGAGCCAAAATTTACCTATTGCTGTACTGGGTGTAGTTACATCCTGTACACTTTGGGTGTCATTTTCATCAACAAATTCCATGGCACGAGGTTTACAGTCTTTTCTAGACCACCAGAAAAATGTGCCTATAAGGACGAAATATGCTAACACAATGCAACTTATAGTAATAATAACGGCTATAATGTAATCGTCATAAGAAATACTGGGTTTGACAATGAAACTTATATTCTTTTCTCGATCTGTTGTGAGCATTTTTGTGGCACTCATACAATCACTATCATCACCTTTTGCTACAAATACTACAAAAAAACCATGTGGAAATTTTCGTTTCTAAAAGAGAAAATTACTTTAGTAAAGAACCGTTTAATTTAGTAAAATACGCACCGAAATAGTAATACCCCCTTTTCTATTCACAGTTTCCCAGTAACCTTGAAAAGTAATATCATGGTTCAAGTCGAATATAGGACACTAAAAATAAAATCGTTTAAAATTGCATTAGAATTTTTTATTAATACAACTTACAGAGGCATTTTGGATGCTAACAGTCATACATATATCATCATCAGAATTTACTTCTAGGATTACTGTTTCAAAGTTTCTGTCATCGTTTGTGATATTGTTAGAGAAATTAGAAAAATAGAAACTAAAATAAAAACAATATTATTTTATTGCACATTACAGAATGAGTACTTTTTAACACTCGCATACTTTTTCAAAAACTAAAACAGCACCCCAAATTTTCATTTGTAAAAACACTAATATAATAAAACCGATGAAATATTTTGAAAGTTCGCCCCATCCCTACTACATATTTTCTTTATAGTTTCTATAAGTATGTGAGCATTGAAAAACACAATCTTACCGCGGTTCACTTGGAGATATGGTGACATTGTACTCAGTGGAAGAAGTGATGAAAAGATCAGATTTATCCTTATTGTAGACTATCAAATCAACGTTTGTATTTTTTATTGACGCAGTAGAAATAATGGGATCTTCCAACGAATCATCTTCATCATCATAATACATATCATGTACAATATTATCGGGACAAAGTGTTATAGCAGTTCTGTTGAATTTCACATTGCCAGAATCGCTTGTGACACTAGGGGCACCTGCCAAGACAGTACTTCTTTTTTCTTTCGAACAACTACCATCAGTGGGGCATCTACCGTAGAGTCGTTACTTTGTACTACAATTCTGGATGAACCTAAAGACTAAAATTACATACTCCTTTCAATTAATAGTTTCTATACATTAATAGAGAAGTTGGAAAAAGTTATACCTGTTCTTGATTAAACACTAATATGTATTCAACGGTGTTATTCACTGTTCTAGAAATGTTAGAATTATAAGTTTCATTTTGTACAATCACATTGGGGTATGTTAAGGAAGCACCTAAACTTAATAAAAGTAAAAATATAGTTAATAGATTTATTTGCAAAGGAATACATGATTCATAATTTTAGGTTAACATTTAACATAAGATGTGATGCCACAGCTGACAGATAACGTTCCGGGAAGCAGTATTGCCTCCCCGTATGCTAAACCGAGGAGGGTCAGAGATCGATAAACACGATCGACAAAATTCGGTAGATCTACATTTTTCGTTGTTTGGGGCTTTAGAAGAAAAAGTTAATTTAAAATACATTTTATTAAAAATTATTTAACGTTATTAAAATAACACAAAAATATTTACAATTAATAAAAAACACTAAAAAAAAACAATTACAAGTTAATTTTAGTTTAAAACAAAGGCAAAACACATAAAAACAATAAAAAAATTAGACTGTTAATTATCAATACCAGGTATCAAAAATAAGACAAGAATGCTTTCGTTAAACTAATTTTAAACAATTCTCTCAATTACTAGTAAAATAACCCTAAACATTTTTTTACATTATAGCAACTTGATGGCAACCTACTATATGTACTATTAGGGGATTGGCTAACCATAGATCCAAGTTTTTATCTTTTAATATGACAGATTATCAGATCTTTATAGGTAGGGATCCTAGATGCCACTGATAATGGCAGATTTGTCATATAACAAATCTGTCATTATCAATGGCATCTTTTTTTTATTTTTTAAAAAGAATCATGAGGCCGTGCGTGAGCACGACTCCATGATTCCCATCCCACCCCCTTACCCGGGCTCAGCGGACTTCCGCTATAAAACGGTCTAACATGCCTCACCCCTGAAAGACATGCAACCCAACATACACACCACACACACCGTACATGGATACGCCGGATTTAACTTATTCAGAAAAATGTCCGACGGGCAGAGGACTCGAGCCTACTGTCGTTGGGAGTCTAGTTTCAAAGCCTGGGACTTTAACCACTAGACCACCGGCTGGCCCTCAATGGCATCTAGTATCCCTAATTATAGACACCCAGTGGCGTAACGCAAACCTAAGCTCCCCACCCGCAAACTTTTATAATAGCCCCCACCCTTACCCCACCTATAGTTTTGTTGCTAGAAAATATTAAAGAGACATATTAACCTTTAAAAGTCACATACTAGAATTATTTATAAACATTTTAAACAATACTGAACCTATTAAATTCTAGTAAGCAAGCAAGCTTACCCTATTTCCGTTGGTAATCTTATGCGGTAGAAAAACGCCATTTTGTCTATTAACAACCTTAGTTTATAGGAAACAACTTGCACGTCGTGTGGTATTTAGTGTTTTTTACATATGTTCTAATTTATTGCCAGCTTTTCCAGTAAATTGATAGTATAAAGCCGAACACGATCTTACTTAAAATTATCTTGGGTTGTAAAAGGGTCTATTTTTAAAACGTTTGAAATAAGTTAATTTTTCCTTGCTGAATTTTCTCTTCTGAGCGTCACTTAGTGGTTTAGCTCGATTCATATTTAATAATATATACTAGCAGAACCTGTGAGTTACGCTCTTCGATGTTTTTTGGTACCTTCATAGTTCCTACGCGACGCGGCGCTCGCCGCTTCGAATGTTACCACCGCTGAGTTAGTCGGTCTGAATAAAAGTTGCTCCCGGAACTGAAATCCGTGAAGAAATCTAAAAGAAGGCCGGAATTTTAAGAAACCAAAACCCCTCTAAAATCTTCAGAAAAAACATCTCCTGAAAAAAATGATAAACCCAGAAAATTCATTAAAATGAAGCGAGAAAATAGTTAGTTAAACTTATCATTTGTTCTCATTTCCAGGTAAGTACCCGAAGATTTCCAAAATGTTTTTGGAACTAATAAATACGCCCTAAAGAATATTGTTAGACATTTGCATATAATTTCAAAATTAAATTCGTTATTATGTATATAAATCAGAGATGTAATGATACAATTAATATAAATTTCCCGGATATCCGCGAGCTTTATACTCCAATCATCCTATGTGATTTTAACTTAAATATCAGAACCCGCAAACATAATAGAATATCTGCTCGACATGATAATCAATGCGTCGGTCGTCAGTAAAAGTGTAGTTCCTAGAGATGCATCTAGAATTTGTAGTAAACAGTTTTGTAGCACACACTTTGTAATAGTAAGCGGAACCTAATGCAGGTTCCAGTTTGTAGCCAATGAATTGTGAAATTCATCTGCTATACAATTGTTTGTTTTCAGCGCGATAAACACACATTTCAGACCAGCTAGAATAAGGTACTCATAAATAACCAAATCATATCAACAGAAAAATGGTTCAAGCTGCCCCGCGGTGCGGGGTTTGCGGGGTGTTACTTTAGTAAAAATTAGGTGTATTTTGGTAGATTGGTAGAGTGGTCACGAAATCAGTAGTTCTGCTGAAAATTCAATACAGGTGGCAACATTGCTTGCATGTAGCCATGGTTCTATGTGGTTCTATCCTTGATTATAATAGGTAACGTTTATAGCAGTAAACGAATGACATAGATTCGCATAGATAAAAAATATAATACGTTTATATGACTATTCGGTTGTAAATTATGAACGCGTTGGCTATATGTATATTATAACGCCACGTGCGTTCTTGGCGGTTATAATTGCGACACTGCAAACTTGGCGCCTGCTAGATTCATGTAGTGCATGCGCAATGTTGTTCATTATGTTTGGTGCTCATTGATAATTGTAGAGGAACATTATTTACTTTGGATTTTCATTTCATTTAATTTTCAGCTCATTAACTATTATTGGGTATTATTAATTAATTTTGGATGTTATTTAATTGTTTTGTTGCTGATTTACTAGTTTAGGTACGCGCTTACTATTTATGGTAATTTTCTTAGTATTTTAGGTGCTCATACAATATATTTCTGGTGGGGGTATTCTGGCGCTCATTTATTAATACTGGTCCCCAAATATTACTTTGGGGACAGAGTATAAAAATTGACACAAAAAATTGGGGCTCAATGATTATTTTGGTGCTCATTTAAAATAAACCCCTAATAAAAGTGTTTACCGTAACGCGATACAAGTGTCGATACTGTAACGCTATACACTGCCATGATTTTTTTTTATATCGCCATCTAGGAACTACCGGAAGAATGATGAAAGTTAAATAAAAATAAAAAGACTAATCATTTTTAAAAAGTTTAGTTAATATTTCCGTGAAAATGCGGGATTTTGTAGTATTAATGTAAGTCCATATAACAAAATACGTATAATTTAATTAAATTAGTATGATATATGATTCTTTATATTAAAATACACATATTTCAAAAGTTAACCTTAAATTGTGATTAGTTGATTAATAAATACTTACGTGTATTATGTTATTAATATACTGAAAATATAAAATTCTAGGATGACGTTACTCTATTCAGTCAAACTCGTGTTTGCGTTTTTAATCTTTATCGTAACACTATCATTAGTTGGACTTCCTGCTATCCTTCTTTTACTGCGATGGAAATTCGCAGCAGAGAAGCAGCGAAATAAATCACAAAAACTAAAGGTGGCTTTTTTCCATCCGTATTGCAATGCAGGTGGTGGTGGAGAAAAAGTCTTGTGGGTGGCCATAGAGGCGCTACAGAAAAAGTAAGAAAATGTTTGAAATTATGCATAGAATTTGACCCTAATTTTAACAATTATTTAAAGATATCCAACGGCTGAGTTTTATATTTACACAGGAGATGTTGAAGTCACTCCCATAGAAATCATGGAAAGAGTGAAAAAAAATCTTAACGTACCAATTGAACGTAATATTAAATTCATTTATTTAAATAGACGAAAATGGGTTGAAGCTCAAATGTATCCTTATTTTACATTACTGTGTCAAAGCTTGGGATCCGTTTATTTAGGATATGAGGCTCTAAATCAATTAAACCCAGGTAAAATTTTAGTATGTATGATTACATGATTTTTTACAACTAACAATTTGTGTTTCAGATATTTTTATTGACACTACAGGTTATGCTTTTACTTTACCCCTCTTCAAATATATCGGCAATTGTAAAACAAGTTGTTATGTGCATTACCCAACTATAACTACTGATATGCTAAAACGTGTTTCAAATCGAGTGGCCATGTACAATAACCATAGAATGATTGCCCGAAGTCCATTTCTTACAGCAGGAAAATTGTTTTATTATAGAATCTTTGCAGCAGTAAGTTATTTTATTAATCAGGTATAAGTTTAAATGTGAATGATGAAGAGAAACGAAAAATATGTGGACAAAATATATACAAGTTCTCAAAATAGTTCTTGTATAGTGCATAGTTAATATTTGACCTTGAAAGAGTCTAAAAAGTTACTAGTGTAAAAACCGTCCAAGTTAATAGGAAACGAATTTATAAATTTTTTACTACTCTTTATTGCTCGTTGTTTTCCCCGACATAACTTATAGCAGATTTTTTTTGTAGTTTTATAGAACGCCTTGCCTTTTTACTTTCTCTCCTGAATTACGGAAAACAATTACATTTTTCGAAGTTGCACTTGGACAAAAATTTTTATCTATCATATCTTGTTATTGGTTTTTTGACGTCAAATAGTCATTTCTTATCGTCAGAAAATTATTTCTTTGGCGTCAGAAAAATATATTTTTGCAGTCAATATTTATTTTTTGACTGAAAATATATTTATGCCACTCAAATTTTATTTTTGAAGTCAGTAAATGAGTTTTTGACCTCAATAAATCAGCTTTAGACGTCAAAAAATGATTTTATGGTGTCAAAAAATTATTGACATCAAAAAATCTATTTTATTTATTAATTATTAAATATTTTTTTTTTAAATTTCTAGAATAAAAAAAATCAGTTTTTGACATTACAATATTAAAGTTTGATGTCAAAATATAAATTGGAGGTCCAAAAATAATTTTTTGACGTCAAGCACTAATATTGACACCAGAAATATTATTTTTTCCGGCATAATTAATTTTTTTCGTCAATAAACGAGTTTTTGACGTCAAACAATTATTTCTTGGCGTCAAAATATCATTTCTTTGGCGCCTTTATTTATTTTTTTACGGAAAAAATAATTTTGACGCCACAATTTATTATTTGACGTCAATAAATTATTTTGTGTTGTTAAACATTTTTATTGGCCTCAAAAAATCTGTTTTATGTATTAATATATAGATATTATTTTTAAATTCCTACACTAAGAAGTTGGACGTCAAAAACGTCAAATTTTTGACGTCACAAAATCAAATTTTGACGTCAAAAAATAAATTGTAGAAATGTGGAAATGATTTTTTGACGTTTTGAATTATATTTCTTGAAGAAAGATCAAAAATTTCCATATAAGCAACTTTATGATCTTTCCCAACCCCCGCCCAACCCCGCCTGGACAGCACAGAATTTTTTTTAAATTCTGTTTCTGCTCAAGTTAGGAACCCATGCGCCTATCTCCTAGCCGATTAAATTATTGTGCAGAATTTAATATTTATTATAAATTTTAGACGTCTATAAATTTTGCGCTGTAGTCAAAAAAATTTATTTTCTGACGCTAAAAAATTCTTTTTGACATCAATAAATGTTTAATAAAAATTTAAACGGCGTTTTATACAGTTTTAAACAAACGCAATATTTTTATTTCTAATTCATTTTATAAGTTCAGTTCAAAATAACTTTTGTAATTTTTGCTAACTTTTACAGCTTTATGCCTGGGCTGGCCAATGTTCAGATTCGTGTCTAGTCAACTCTACTTTCACTTTAGAACATCTTAACAATCTGTGGACTCAACCATTGCATCTTGTATACCCACCATGTGAAATTGACCACCTTAAAAAGATACCACGTGGCAGTAAACAACTTGAAAAAATCCGCATCCTTTCTCTAGCACAGTTCCGGCCTGAAAAGGATCACCCACTGCAACTTCAGGCGCTTTACGAACTGCGCGAAATTATTCCTGAAGAACTATTTGCCAATATAACCCTTGTTTTATGTGGAAGTTGCCGCAATGATGACGATAGCGCTCGGGTAAAAGACCTTCGAGATCTCACCAAGCACTTAAGTCTAGAAGATAATGTCGAGTTTCGTGTTAATGTGACTTATGAGGAACTGTTAAAGGAATTTGAGAATTCATATATGGGTATTCACACTATGTTAGATGAACATTTTGGCATTGGTGTCGTTGAACTAATGGCTGCTGGTCTAATAACAATTGCTCATAAGTCTGGCGGGCCACTACTTGATATTATTGAAACATCTGAAGCATCAAGATTGGGATTTTTAGCAGTTACCGCTGAAGAATACGCACATACTATTAAATTTATATTGTACTTGAGTGCTGAAGAAATTTCAGGAATTAGGGAGCGAGCAAGGGCATCGGTTGATAGGTTTTCCAATAAAAAGTTCCAAGTAGAATTTTTGAGAGCAGTTGAACCATTATTTAAATAATTTTCTACATGATTTTATAAGTTATTATTATGTAAATAATGTAGGTAAAACATGTATATAATAATTTTATTTGTTTTAATTAGTCATTTCCTAAACTGCAGTAATACAGAGTGGCTAGGAAAACCCGGGCCACTTTTCTTGCGGCGGTCAAGAGATGGCGCTCTAGTAAAGAAAAATTAAATTTAAATACTGGCAACAACACAGAATCCAAGACATTTTAGTTATTAAATACGCTCCATATTAAATCAAAACGTCTTGGATTCTGTGCTGTTGCCAGTAGTTTAATTTAAGTTTTCTTTACTAAAGCGCCATCTCTTGACCGCCGCAAGAAAAGTGGACGGGGTTTTCCTAGCCACTCTGTAGTTAATTTTTGCTTTTAGCTGTTGGGACTTAATATTTAATAATTAAATTTCTTACAACAGAATGAGTTTGAATGTTTGTTTTAGTTAAAGGGTTTTGGTTTGGCATGTTCTGAAAAAATTATACAGGGTGTGCCACAATAAGTGTGCAAAAATTCACCAGCTTATACAACTACATCCAAAAATAAGCAGAAAATTTCATATAAACATGGGCCGACAAATGCTTTGTTTTTGAAATATAGGTTGTTGAAGTTTAGGGAAAAAAATAGTTTTTTTTAAATATTTGTAAAAAGGGCTTTTCAAATTCGGCACAATGTTTGAGCTAGTAGACCTTCATTGTCAGCAGTTTACATATTCGAAATATCTCAACCATTGTTGGCGACTCGGGTAGATGTAGGGGTATCATAATCTTAAAAAAAATTTGTCATCTCGACGCCACTGGATTTTCAGCTGATTTGGTATTACCATCTAGTTTACTGTTCTATACCGAAAAACAAAATACTCTTTCATTTTTTGCGTAAAACGCATCGTTTTCATAAAAAAACTAGATCAAGTCACGTTATTTGTTAATCTTACACTCTTGTCACTTGAAATGTTCAAGAATAAATCACAACAATCGTGATGATTGCGTTAACGAACGTTGTGCCAAATTGGAAGATATTTGAAACACCTTTAAAAATATTTAAAAAAAAACGATTTTTTCATACACTTTAACACAAATAAAGCGTTTTTTGGATGTTGTATCAGCTGGTGAATTTTCGGACACTTATTGTGGGATATCCTGCTTACACAGTATCCATTTTTTTGACACTCGCCATTGAGATTTTGTTTTTTGCTTTATCATACCTTTGGTTTAGGGAAGTATTGATTCATGAAAATTTTCGAAATCTAGCTTTTAACGGAAATGCACGGTTTGAAACCCAAAAAAGTGGTTTAAAAAAAATGTCTATGAATGGGTGTGTATGTGCCACCTCTAAAGGTGAAAGTACTAGACTTATTTTGATGAATTTTTTCATGATGCGGTATATCAAAAATTGCAGTTATCTTTTCAAAAAAATGAGAAAACGAAAGTTGGACATCTTTTTTGGTAGCGTTTTTTTCAAAACTAAATTTTGGAAATTTGAGCAAAGGATCTGAAAATCAAATCGAAAACTTTTTTACAATTTGGTGTTTTGGACAGCTATAATTTCACTGTAGCGCTTTGTATAAAGTTTTGAAAATTGAAAATGGCTACCCTTTAATTATTTATAAACGGTGTCCGGTAACAAATTTTTTCTTAAGCAGAATTGCTCATCATGACTAGTAGAACCAAAATCTAATGTTGGTTTTTAGATACTTTTATACTTGGTGGGGCTACTGTACAAAATGTAAATTCCAAATATTTGAAATTTTCAAAATAATATTTCTCAAAAACTGTCCATAATAATATTTTTTTAACTTTGTAATCTTATAGAAGCGAACGTGGGCTACAATTTGGTTTTTTTGCCAAATACCATAAATCCACTATGGCACCCTGTATGAATTTTTGAAAATCAAAAATTTCTACTACCTACCTTATTTATTAAACGGGAAACGGTAAATAATTTCTGCTTAAGAAGAATTACTCATCTTTGCCACTAGAAGCAAAATCTAATGTTAGTTTGTAGAAAATTTTATATTTGGTAGGGTTACACGCCCGGCCCCCTCTATTTTTCTGGCTGACGAATTTAGGATTTGGTTGGCTATACTGTAGAAAATGTAAATTCCAAATACTTGTAATTTAAAAAAAATATTCTTACACAAAAATGTTTGGACTTTGACCAGTTAGGATCCGAGCAGGTATGATTACTAAGCCCGCATCATGTTTGCTGACGCCACGAATTGACTGAGCTGTAATAAATATTGAAGTATGGATAGAATGGAGGATATATACGAAATCTAACAGTTGGTAAACTATACAGCGTTATAATTATAAAATTTACATTTTTGTAAATACGGTAAGTATTATCTAGTATGGGAAAGTCCACTCGAAGTGAACAATTCAGCTTTTTTAGAGATTCGAGACGTTCAAAAAAGGGCAAAGTTGCATACTTTTACGCTAATCTGAAAAGCTTTAAGCTACCTTGCTTAGTTTCTGTGAATACATAAAAAAAAAATTTTTTATTTTTAACTGATTTGTTTTACATGTTACTCGCTAATGTATTATTATGAAACTTCTTTATGCTTAAGCTAGTTTTTTTATCAGATTTGATTTGACTACCATCACCATTGTTGATTTTCTATTGTCAATTTTTTTTCTATTCTCGATCAATGTATGGCTCTCATAGGCTGCAGAGAGAGAGAAAAAGATTTAAAGTAAATTGGTTTCTTTGAGAAAAACGTCGATTTTTTGGAAAAAGATTCTTTGTGATAAAGAAAACCAAAAACGGAAGGACAAATTCCTCTATCAAAAATTGGGCGAGAAGGGGAAGTTAACCTACATATACCTCCTAGGCCAACAACATTGTTTAAAAAAACCTTGTTTTTGCATTTTTTTTCTGTAAAAATATAACCGTTTTCTTAATAAAAATCTCGCGTTTGCCTTCTACATCAACAAAATTGTTTAAAAAAAGCTTGTTTTCGCATTTTTTTACTATTCTTAATCATAACCTTGAGTATACCACGTAGATCAACAACATTGTCTAAAAAAACCTTATCGCATTTTTTCTTTAAAAATACAACTGTTCTTAATCATACTTTGAGTGTCGGCTAGATTAGCAACACTGTTTAGGAAACCCTTGCTTTCTTTCTGTTTGCTGTAAAGTATAAAACTATTCTCAACTATAGCCTTGCGTATATCGCCGAGACCAGCAACATTGTTTGAAAAAATAACTTGTTTTCGCATTTTTTAACTTTTCTCATAACCTCGAGTATACCGCCTAAATCAACAACATTGTTTAAAAAACCCTTGTTTTTGCTGTAAAAGTATAGCTGTTCTTAACCATAACCTAATATATGTATACCGCCTAGACTAACAATGTTTGAAAAAACCTTGTTTTCGCATTTTTCCTGTAAAAATGTAACTGTGCCTAACCATAACCTTGAGTATACGGCCTAGATCAATATTGTTAGAAAAAAAAACGTCTTCGCTTTTTTTCTCTCTAATAAATATAACTGTTCTTACCCATAACCTCGCCTATACCGCCTAGACCAACAACATTGATTGAAAAAACTTTGTTTTCGCGTTTTTCTCTAAAAATGTAACTGTGCCTAACCATAACCTTTATGGCTTAGTGCATCCGACAGTTTAAGTGTGAATAACTTGACAACATATTGTTTTTTTTTTCCAAAAATTCAAATTCTTTCATTATTTTTCGTAAGCTTCTACAATTTTGTCTTATCTGTGTATTATATAACTAAATAGTTCTAAAAGGCGTAATTTAAAAACGGCAATACATTTGGAAAATTTTGTTGATTTGGATTAAGCGTTGAACGCTTAAAATATTCTGAAATAACCTTTAAAATCGTATTTCTTAAAATATAAAAGTGGCTGGGGAGTTTAGCATCGAACACCCTGTATATATCGAGCGTGTTAAAAGTATGGAAACGCCGATTTTTTGTCGTTAACATTAATTTTAAAAAAATGTTTCCAATAAAAGTTGTTCGTGAAATTTTTATCTACATATTGACATACAAAAATTTTTTGTTGTCAATTTTTTTTTAGTTACGTCACGCGATATTTTTTAAATAGGAACCTATTAATTTTTTTTTCTATTTGATATGGAATTTTTTTCTTTTATTTTTTTTATTTTTTCATTAGACTCCTTATTTATGTACAATCAATCCGCTGTTACGGACTATAAATACATCTCATGAAAATACTTAGTCTAAACCTTATCAACTATATACATGACATGTAGAGTGATGCTCCAGTGAGCATCCTCTAGAGTTCTATTTGAATATGACAAAATAAATGAAACTGAAAACTTATTAAGTAAAGCGATTTGTAAGGTCTGCTGGTTTAAACCGTTTTAATCTTCTAGGCACGTCTTCATCATCGAATAGTGTGGTTGCAATTTGATTAGGGTGTGACGATATCTTGTCTATGTATTTGGCGCAAATTTTTGCAATTTCTTGTCTTACTGTGGGCATGCATACTGCATAGGTCAGTATGCAATATAGTATTTGGTACGTACCATGGCCCGTTGACAATTGTCCTAAGTATTTTATTTTGAAATCTCTGTATATTTTCTATATTCGATTTCTCTTTATGATGGTATAAAAATATTATAGGGTTGCATAATAATTTTCACAAGAAAACGACGGTTAACGTTTTAACGTAAAATTTATCAACTTCGTCATGGAAAAACAGATGGCGTTTAAAGCAACCAACACAGGGGCAATATAAACATAAGCAAAATTTTAATCAATTAAAATTTTGTAGATGTTTAAAGTTGAAATGTCCGTTTACCAGAGAAACCATGGATTACCGATTACCGTGAGTTAAATTTTTTGCCTTATTATTTTCCTCATTAAGTGTGATTTTTCATAGCAAAGTTGATTAAGATTAAAATTTTAAGTGTCATTTTCTAGAAACAGTGGTTATGTAACCCAGTAATAGTTTTATACCACCATAAAGAGAAAAAATTCTGTATCTAATGGTTAAAATAATGAACAAAACTGCTCAACATCTTAACTCAAAAACATTTAAACAAAAAACTTGCATGTCAATATGTAGATAAGAACTTCTTGAAAAACTTTTATTACAATTTTTTATAAAATAAACATTAACAAAAATAGCGTTGTCTCCATACTTTTAACTTGCTCACTTTTGTTTATCGCGTCGCCCCTGTATTGTTTACTTTAAACCCCACCCGTTTTTTCATGGCGTAGTTTTACGTTAAAACTTTAACCGTCGTTTTCTCGAGAAAATTATTATGCAACCCCATATTTTTATACAATCATTAAGAGAAAAAAATTCCCTCAAATAAATGAAAAAAAATTAATAGGTTCCTATTTAAAAAAATATCGCGTGGCGTAACTCAAAAACAATTAAACAAAAAACATTTTTTTGTCAATATGTAGATCAAAATTTCATGAACAACTTTTATTCAAAACATTTTTTTCTAAAATTTATATCAACCACAAAAAATCCGCGTTTCCAAATTTTTAACGTGCTCCGTATGTTTTGCTTGTTATTTTTAAAAATAACCATGACATTGGCCTGGGGAGTCACGTCTGAAAAACTTTGCATAGCATGCAGATCAAATGGGTTTGGATATATTGAGCGCCCTAGCAAAAATAATGCACCTTCAATATTCTAAACAATATGCAAGGTAGACGAGATTAACATCAAGCAACTTTATGGGGCATAGAAAAGTAAATAATTGTTGAGCTTCCACTAATTCTTTACGCTTTACAATACTAACACAAAAATTTTTAATTGTAATATACCTACCATTTGGGGCACTTCAGCAAAAAAAAAACTCTTGCAGCATTTTTAAGTTACTTTGAAAAAAAAAATCAAGCATGAAAAGCAAAAAAAGAACAAAAACAGTGTCCACCATTAAGAAATGATAAATTTTATTTGAAATACTTTTCCCATTAGGAACTAAAATTTCTGAAAGTCAGTCTTAATAATAAAATTACATTGAAAGAACTTAAGTACTCATAAATTAAAATATTTACAACTACAGTAAAATCTATTTGGAGCTCTTAAATGACACTAATGTAAGTATGAAAATCCACATGCAAATCACAGTTATTATGATGGACTAAAACCAAAACAAAATCTCTCGGCAAATAAAATAAAAAATGCAAGTTAAAAAAGAACCAAACTAAAAACAATAATTATTAAACGATTAAAATTCATAAAATGGTGTTATTTAACAACCCAAATAGTTAACACAATAAAATAACTTATTGCAAATGTGATGTATCATTGAGCAAACACGTAACAGATACTTTGTATTAACTTTTAATTTTATCGAGGCATAAAACAACTTCGTTCACTTACAATATCATCAAAGACAGCACAATTTAGCTGTCCAATAAATTATATCACAAAAATAGTGAAAAAGTTACAAAATGTACAGAAATATCAAAAAGTATGACTAATAAACGACACGACACCAATTAAAACCTCTTTTGCCGTTTTACATTTGGTCACACTTTCCAAGTATTACCGTACACCCAAAGGAAACAATTGGGACTATTAAATTACTAAATAGGTTTAGATATTTCGTCATGACAGTATGCTAGACACAGCTTCATCTAAATCTAAATTTGAATTTTGTTGCAAGTTAAGTATAGAATCTATAGCGGACTGAACATGTTCGTCAATGCTATTGTTGCCGCTCTCACTCTCACTACTCTGTGATCCATGGGACTGTACATTATTCCTATTATTTACACCATTGTTAATATTTACACTATTATGTACACTACTGGAGTTCATGTTATGTTGCAAAGGCGCACCGAGTTGAGTAAGTTGCTGCGTCTGCGCATTATACATTGTGTGCATCTGCGAGACGTCCTGGGAGTGTGAGAACTGAAGATTATGCGTGTACTGCTGCTGATGCGTAATATTTGTACTATGGTAGGCACCTTGTGTGCTGGGATGTTGCGTCGTATAATGAACACTACGCGACCCGTGTTGTATTACATGCTGCTGTTGCAAACTATGTCTTACATTCTGCATGTTACTGTGAATATTTGTACTAGAAGATGCTTGAGATTGTGTATTTTGCAAGTTGAAAGGAGCTTGCTGCTGCTGTTGGACACCCCTCTGTTGCAGATCGTGCGGTATTCGCATACCTTGCGGTTTAAGTGCACCACAAACCCCACCAGGCACATTAAAATTATTTTGTTGCAAATTTCCACCACCCGCAAAATTATTTTGCACACTTACAGAGTCACCATGTCTCTTGTTGTGCTTGTCCACGCGAAACTTTTTTAAAGTCTCGAGTCGCGAGTCACTACTAGCAGATCTTTTTGGAGGCTGGTAGCTCGAGTTTACAGTTGACTGTTGTAGCTGACTTGGAATTGATTGCGGTTGGTTTACAAGCTTTTGTTGTGATGTGTTTCCTTGACTGGTCGCTGCATTCGCATGCTTGCTGTCGTCTTCCATACCAGATTGCAGGCAGCCAAGCTCGCGTTGAATGCAGGCCCACTCGTCGTACTCTTCTTGGGGCTGATCTGACATACCTGAAGACCCGTGGGTTGAATACTGGGGCAGCATATCAGGTGGTGGTCCCTCCTCTAACTCCTGTCGTAGCCGTATTAAAGATTGTTGCTCTTCAGCAAGGAACATACGGTCTAGCATCATTAGTTCTGATGTTTGAACTTGCCTCTGTTGAAACAAAATTGTTATTGAAACAGCCCTTTTACTTTTATTTTTGAATCAGTCAAGGAATTTACTGATATTCGTTACAAAAAAGTCGTTCTATAGTACAATTTTAACACAATATCGATAATTTTATTAAAATAATAGCCTTACTGAGGTTCAGGATACAACAAGCAAGTTTCTTATTTTAAATGACACATCCTGTATATTGTTCATTTTTTTAAAAGAATTGATTTTTCTCTAACCTGATTTTACTTTTATTTGGGATTACATAAAAAAAACTACACGGTAATAGATTTGATCCTACATACACTGTGTCCATAAAGTAACCCCCCCCCCCCCAACTAACTTTTGAACTTGATATTTTTCTACAAAATTTGGTGTGCTGTAATGGGAAATTAAATACTATTTTTCAAACCATATTAAAATTTTGTATCATCCAAAATGGCGACCGGGCGCCATTTTGAATTTTTTTTAAATAGAAAGCGGGGTCGAGTGACACCTCATTTGAAAGGCCTTTTAATTCTGCGTCTGATCCTAGAGTTTCAAAGAAAAATATTCAGCCATAACAAAATGGCAGATTTTAAACAAATGGACTCACTCAATTCAAAATTGTTTTGATTTTTTTTATCCAGGGTCGAGTGACACCTCATTTGAAAGGTCTTTTAGTTCTGCGTTTGATCCTAGAATTTCAAAGAAAAATATTGAGCCCTAACAAAAAATGGCGGATTGTAAACCAATGGACACACTCAGTTCAAAATTGTTTTGATTTTCTTATCCAGTAGTCCACTGTTTCATATGCAGAACTAAATTTTCCCAGATATATCTCAGGTGGCTTGAACTTTTTAAATGCTTTCAAAATACCCAAAAATTTACAAACTTTTAAATATTTTTAGAATTTCTATAAATTTTCACCATTTTAATTTTGTTTTAATTTTCTAAATTGTTCAAAATATTCAAAATTTCCAAAAATTTTCACAATTTTCAAACATTTTAAAAAATTTCAGAATATTACTTTTTCCAAAAAAAAAGGGGGAAAAATATTTTAATTTTTAATAAATACCTGGTATAAAACATTTGAAATATTTTCAAAAAACTTAAAAATTGTTTAAAGTAATAAACTTCCATAAAATTGTCAAAATTTCCAATTAAGACAAAATTTAATATTTCATAATTTCTTTTATTTAGAGCTAAAAATGGGCAAACGGGTCACTGGTACTTTTCGTTTTAAATATTCACGCGTCAAGAAGTGATGGAAATGTAGATGTAGTCATCTCTAGTTGGCACAAGCCCGCCGCAGACTTAAAGCATTAGTTTCGTAGGTACGGGTGGGCGGCACGCGCTCCTACTACGTAAAAGGCGCTAAGATATTTAATGCGATCACGAAAATAGTTATAACAGCTTTATTTATACAGTTATCAAAAATATGCAAATGAAAAATATTTTTTTTTATTAGAGCTACTTGATAGGCTTAGTTAAAATCACGTAACTGCCGGAAACACACATTGTTGATATTAAAAAGTATCGTTTTTTTCTTAATTTTTAAAATAGTTAAAAATTCTTGCTGATCCTAATAAAGTACTTCAAATAGTCTATCGAACTGATACAAGTTTCTAACGATCGGCGTTTGCGTTTTTGAATTAACTATAAATAAAATAAATTTGAAAATTATCAAAATTTCTTTCAGAGTAAAACTTGGGAGATAAATAAAAAACATATTTGTAGTTCATTGCTAGGTCTATCGGCTCAGAAAGTTTAAAAAAAGTGGCGTGGGCATTTTTTGTGGAAATTTTTTTTGAAAATGTCCAAAATTTTGAGCCGCTACTTTATTTACAGTTTTTGTATTTCCAAAAATGTTTTTACATAACTTGATTATATTTATTACGGGCTATCAAATAATATGATGATTTGTATTGATTGGATATTTTGTTTTTGAGTAATTGGGCATTAAAGTCAAAATTTTTAAAAATTCGTAGCGGCCTTCATTTTGAAGATACAGCATTCGACAAAAAAGCATTTAATTTGTATTTAGATGCACTACAACGCTATGGATTTAAATCTTTAAAAAAGTGTTTAGAAAAAATCTACACCAAAAAATAGGTCTCTTTTCAGTTTCCGGGTTCGGTTCTGATTAACGCCCGTAGAAAGGAACTATCTGCAACCAAAACAATTCCACACACCAAATCTTATAAAGATAGGTCTTTTTGAAAATTTTCAAAATTTTGAAGCTCGTTTTCAGATTTTCGAAATTAATTTTACTTCATCATATACTACCGAGACCTGCGATAGATCAGGCCACCGCAATTAAATTATCATTATATCAATTAAAATGGTGGCTTGCGAAGTTATAAAAGGTTTCGCCGTTCTACTGCAGTTACGCACAACAAATTAAGCAGTGTATTGCATAATACTTTTAAATTTTATAACAATATTATGCACCCAGTTAGAGGGGTAATCTATATTTAGGTTTAAGACAAAAGCCTACACCAGGCATGGGCAACCTGCGGCCGGCGTACTACTTTTTTCCGGCCCGCCGGACATATTTCATTTAACCACCAATCCAGCCCGCGGGACCGATTACTATTTTAAACCGATAAAAATAAACGACAGTTACAAGTTATTTTTTTTGTTTGAGAGAAAAATGCGACTACGTCGGATTTATGCGAAAGTGAAACATTCTGTATTCCTTTTTAATTTTTACATTTGTAATAATTTCTGTTTTTATTGAATATGTTTCTGTATACTTTTTGAATTTTTATATTTTAAAAAATGTATTGATTTTGTCGAATTTGTTTTTGTTGATTACGTTTATTAAAAATATTTTCCAAAAGAGTGAAGTCTTTTTATCTTATTTACGGCCCGCGATACATATATGGATTTTCAGTTGGCCCCAGCTACTCAAAAGGTTGCCCATGCCTGGCCTACACCATTTGATTTGATAGACTAGGACAGCACCCAGCAATGAAGCATATCCGTCCCCCCTCCAGGCGGTGAAACCCTTAGGGACGCCGTGATCGAGATACGCTCGATCAACGCGCCTGGCCTCAATACAAGAAAGAGAACAGGCTACCAGTCCTGGCATCAGGCTGCGAGCCCTAAGCCCCTACTGGAGGAGGGAGACCACCTAAATCTCTACTGATTCTGCAGATCAGTGCCCGAGCTGAAACGCAGCTCACCCGTCGAACCGCACTAAGACGGCCCTAACCTGCACTTAGGCTATACCACTGCCACCACGAGTCCTACTCCGCGACCAAAAACGGGGAGTGTGTTCCCCTGCGGGTACGGCATTGGTCACCGTGGTACTAGTCAAAGAAAGTCACTGGTTGGACTTGTTGGAGCAGCTCGTGCCAAGCAGCGCTGCCCCTCCCAGTTAGGACCTCGCAGGTCCCAGCACTGGTGAGCTACGCACTGCCCAGACTGGTCGGTAACCGGCCTGATCATAGTGGCCGGCACCTTAACAGCGTCGGGTGTACGTAAGTACGAACCCTCTGAGACGACACTTAGATAGTGGGCGTGAGCAGGCAAAGTGCGCTTCACCCCTAGAATCCTAGACCCCAGTGCCGGCTGCACACCACTCCATCGTTGGAAAGCACCATCACTTACCGGGATCCTTACCCCTACATAAGAGTTGGCCAGTCAAGGAGCGGGATTTAAACTTCAGCGATCGTACCTGAGGCATTAGGACCCATACTGAGGGCTGGCTGCAAGTGACACCCCTAGGACCCAGGTCGCTTTGCAGTAGCAGCCACTCCATCCTGGAAAGCACCATCACCTGCCGGACAGGGAGCGGGGTTTCCATTCCTGAGAGCGCTCAGATGTTAAGACCCATATTGGGGCTGGCTTGTTTACACCCCTAGAGCTCAGGGCTCTCATAGCAACGTTTTCTCCATCCTGGGGTACACCTTCATCCGCCAGACCCCCATCCTCCTAATTGATGTGAGGCTACCCGGTCAGAGAGCGGGGACCCCCTACCACCTGCCGGACCATTTGCCATCCAGCTCACGTCCGGGCGCGGTAAACGGGCTGGTGGCTCCCGGTACCCCGGTCAGGTAGCAGAGTTCCAGAGTTCCATTCAAGAGAGCGGGCTACTGTCGAGATATTAGGACTCATCTCAAGAGCTACACTTCACCTGGTGAAATCACTCACCCAGTCTCCGTGGTCCCAATTAAGGAAACCTTGAACCTCTCTGAAGAGAGGTGGACGTACCAAGTTGAAATCACCGAAGTGACAGTTACAACGCCGACCCCGCACAAGGTGTCTTTGTTCATGCCTCTCACCTAGGTGAGGGTCCTTGGCCGCCCCGCCGCACAAAAGCCTACAATGAAATTTCGAGTGATTTTAAAAAAAGTTACAACGAAAAAAAGTACAGTGCAATATGCAGAAAAAAATTTAAAAAACACGCACGCCGCGACCTTTGACTCGAAACGCTGCGAAAACCGTGACAGATGTGAAAGAAATTCAAATACAAAAGTTGTAGGAAAATAAATTTCCTACAAAAAAGTTCGGTGAGCAATATGTCTATTTTCAATTGTTTGGACGTGGAAGAGAAAACCAGAGACAATAAAGCAAATTCATCAGCCAAAAATTGGAAGAAAAGGGAAAATTTATCCCCTAAACATTGCTGCACCTAAAAAATTATGCCATGCTGGCAATTCATTTTTGAGTAATAAGGCGTTTAATTCAAATATACAAAATCGTAGCTGCCACAATTTTAATGCTAGAGAGTTGAGAAATGTTTCCGATTTAGCGCAAGGTCTTTTACTAGAAATTCAGATTTAAAAAAAACGAAATTAAACAAACATGTCGTAACTTCCGCTTCCGGTGTCGCATTTTTATCAAAAACTTAACATCAAACATGTGCTGACTATCTAGTCTGGTCAAAAGAAATATTAACCATGGGCTTCGGAGAGAGATGTAAATAAAACTGGTAGTGCTCTGCAATTTTTTTCTGTTTTTTTATGAGAGGAATTAACCTTTTGAATTTTGCAAAAAAATTTCTCAAGATTAAAAAAAAACCAAAAACGGAAGAACAAATTCGACCGCATAAAATTTGGTACGACAGGTAACCGTCCTAAATATTGCCGCACTCAAAAGTTGGCTTAAACAAAACTTTTTTAACATCCCCCCCATTTATTAAGGAAAAAGACATGAATAATCGATTTTCAAAAATTCATAGAAGGCATCGCAGAGAAATTAGCGAACTGGAACAAGAACCAAATTGTACCTCATCTCCTACAATCCTACAAAATTTTAAAGTATTGTGGCCAGCTTTAGAGCAGTATGTTTTTGAAAATGTAAAATACTTTATTTTATTTTCACATCGCAGTTTTAGTAGGTTTCAAAAATTCTCGTGGCTTATAACATTGTATACCCCAAGGGAATTGACTATATCATATTTCATCCCAGCCAAGTTAATATTTTCAAAAATTCATTGAAGGCGTCACAGAAAAATTAGCGGGATGAGACCCAAATAAAATTGTAGCTCATCTTCAGCTCTATTAGCCTACAAAATTAAAAAACATCGTGTGGCCAGTTTTTGAGCAATATTTTTTTGAAAATTATCAAAAGTTTGAACGTATTTTTCACTTAGTTTTTGTAGTTTTGAAAATGTTTGTCCACAGTATCATCGTGTCCTGCCTTACAAGGCTATTACGATAAAAAATTTCATCCCCATCTGTCAACTCGTTTTCGAGTGATAAGGCGCTAAAATGAAAACATTGATAAAATCGTACCGGGCGCAATTTTAAAGCTAGAAAGTTCGGAAATAAAAAACAAACGTTGGATTTGCCCTAAGATCTGCTATCAGATTTCGTGTTCATATTTAAAAAACTCAGTTTTGGAAAAATTTACAGGGTTCCCACTAACTATCAAGAATTAGAATCCATGACTTTTCCAGGATATCCATGAACAAAAATCATACTTACCCATGACTTTCGACAAAAAAAATCAATAAAATTAGAGACGCAAAAATAATCACGTTTATGCGTTTTTTATCAATTCTCAAGACAGTATGTGGCGGTCTCACTTGCACCTAATCATAAGCCATATTACGTTCCTTGGAATTTAACAAGGATAAGAAAAGTACCTCAATGATATTTTAAAAACCTTTAGCAGCAATAGTTTTATAAGCGGCAGTTTTGAAAATTCAATCGTAAAATTTTTATTTTTTTTAAATTATGTAATACTACTGCAGGAAAATCAGGTTTTTTACTGTAAATCAAGAGAGAAATCAAGACTTTTGCCAAATTTTGCATAAAATCCATGACTTCCAGGTTAAAATTTTATTTCCCTGACTTTTCCATGACTTCCAGGTTATCCAGGGTCCGTGGGAACCCTGAAAAAACACTACCAAAAAACCATATTCAACTTCCGGTTTCAGATTCTTTTTAAAAGATGATTCCCCGTATTGCAAAGCTCATTGAAATCGAACTATCCGTATGGGAGTTAGGGAGCGCACGAGCACACCCACCCACAGACAGACATTTTTTAAAAACTTAACATACTGAAAGTACAGGTAAATAAAAATTAACGTATACAACTTATGAAGTTCCAATACATGAAGTAGGCAGAAAAAGTGAATTTTACAGACTGAAGTTGTTGGTTTTTAACTTTTTTTAAACATTTTGTACTCGTATAACGAAGGAATATGGATGAACTTAATTAAACTATTATTATTATTATTGTACTGATCTCATCAAAATTGCTAGAATGGACAAAAATGTCTTCTTCTTTACAAGTAAATAACTTTATGATGATAACACGGCCCAACAAAAAAAAAAATATTTTTTTCGTTGCCGAAGATGTTTATGTGATTTTAGGGTACTTTGGGGCATTGAATTTAAAAACAATTTTTGTTTTTATTGAATTGGCTTTAGTTTTTTAGATAATTTATAACCTTCAAAATTAGAATTTACCTCAGTAACACTGCACTAGTACTGCCTAATATCCGACCGTTGTAATTTTTATATTACACTAAACAGACGCTTGTTATGACGCGTTGTAACAAGTTGCGACATGTCACAACAGTTTGCATGTACGTTACCGCACTCATTTACTTAGTTGTGTAGAGCGAGCCGTGGAATAAAGACTAGTTTTTATATTACTTAATTTCTGCAAGCATCATATTAACACAATATTTTAAGCGTTCGCATAGATATGAATTCCTCACGAAGAGCTTGCCTAAACCATCCAGACGTATTCTGCTACGTTTGTGGTGATTATACTGTGGAGAAACAAAGGCAAAATATTACTAATTTTGTAAAACACTCATATCTGGCTTATTTTGGTTTCCCAGTTGGGAAGCAAGACAAACCTTGGGTTCCCCATAACGTTTGTAAAACCTGTGTAGAGTCTCTACGGCAATGGACAAAAGGAGAGAGAAGTAGCTTAAACTTTGATGTCCCTATGATGTGGACGGAACCGAAAAACCATCAAGACGATTGTTATTTTTGTGTTGTGATTGTGAAAGGCTTTAACCGCTACAAAAAACGTACTTGGAAATATCCTAATTTGGAGTCAGCCAGGCGACCTTTACCACACAGCGAAACAATTCCTATTCCAGTTTTTACCTCACAGTCCGAGCTTCCGTTGTCAGATGTCGAAGTACTGCCGGACTCACACCCCACCACACAGTCTTCTAGTGAAAGTGAATATGATAGGAGCTTATCAACACCACAACAGTTTTCTCAAGATGAGCTGAATGATTTGGTACGGGATCTAAATCTGTCAAAACAAGCGTCTAAACTTCTAGCATCCAGATTAAAAGAAAAAAACTGTCTAAAGCCAGAAGTTACAATAACAACTTACAGAACAAGAGAGCAGGCAATTCTCCCGTACTTCAGCGAAAATGAAGAGCTTGTTTATTGCAATGACATTCCAGGACTTTTTTTAGAAATGGGTTTGCCTAAATATCAACCAAAAGAATGGCCGCTTTTTATTAACAGTTCTAAAAGAAGCTTGAAATGTGTTCTACTGCACAACAGAAATCGCTATGCATCCATTCCAATTGGCCGCTCAACGAAACTTAAAGAAGCTTTAGCTTTAGGAGTTGCCTATAGACCCGAATGGGTAAAAATAACGGATTTTTTTAACGCACTGGAAGAAGCTTTGGCTTATGTAATACCATCCTGTGATGATCTCATATGTGTAGGGAATTTTAATATTGATTTGCTTCAGGCAAACAGTCTGAAATCTACTAATTTCTATAATTTTCTTGAAATATTTGGTTTTAAGCAAGTCATAAGTGGTCCAACACGCATTACACCCACTTCTCAAACCTTGATAGATGTTATTTTTGTTTCTAATGAACAGTCGATTGTTGAATCTGGTATAAGAGAGGTACAAGGCGTGTCAGATCACTCGCTTGTTTTTTGTAAAATTACAGTTAAATCTCAACATATCCAACCATGTACCCGTACATATAGAGATTTTAAAAACTTTAGCGTGGTAGATTTTAATACAAATTTAGAATTAATTCCATGGAACAACATTCTCAATTTTTATCAACATCGACGAAAAGTTAACTTTTTTTAACGAAAACTTGCTTCACCTGTATAATACTCATGCACCAGTTAAAACTGCAAAATTTTCCAAATCTCCAGCTCCGTGGCTAACGGGTACAATTAAACTGATGCAAAAACTGCGTGATAATGCCTTGAAAAGGTTTAAAGCAACCAAAAATGTCCATCATTGGAATTATTACAAGTCTTTAAGAAATCTAACCACAAACGCCATTCGACGCGAGAAAAAAGCTTATTTAGAATACCGAGTTCGTAATATTAACAGGAAAACACCCTGGAAAGACTTAAAAGATCTTAACATTTATAATAAAGCTCAAAAATTCGAAATTCCTCAACACCTAGCGCATGCTGATAAAATTATCAATTATTTTGTTAATTCAGTACGAGAAATTTCTATCGTTCCTGATCCCAATTTAATAGCATTTTATACCGGTAATGTAAAAATCAACAATATTTTCTCATTCAAATTAGTGTCTGAAGATGAAGTCACTAAAATTATTAGAAGTATCAACTCGAAGTCCGTTGGCATAGATAATATTGGCATACAGTTAATCAATTTAGTCTGTCCTTTCTTAACTCCTTATATTACTCATATAGTAAATTTCTGCCTTGAGCACAGTGTATTCCCTGAATGTTGGAAAGTAGCGCGCATTCGGCCACTTCCCAAAAATAATGTCCCTGCAGACTTCAAAGATTTACGACCTATAAGTATCCTACCCACACTTTCCAAGATATTGGAAAGGGCAATGGATGCACAATTAAGAATGTTTTTAAACGAGCATAAGCTGCTCCCTGAAACACAGTCAGGTTTCCGTGCCGGTTACAGTTGTACCACGGCGCTCTCAAATATTTTGGATGATACCCTAACTGCTACCGACAGAGGCCAACTAACCGCTCTTGTCTTGTTGGATTTTTCAAAGGCTTTTGATACTTTAAATCATGGAATGTTGTTAGCCATACTGCATTATATCGGCGTTACTAACCATGCAACTTTGTTATTGGAAAATTATTTGTCAAATAGATCTCAGGTGGTTCAAGTTCCAAAACAAATATCAGATATTTGTAACGTATATAGTGGTGTACCCCAAGGTTCTATTCTGGGCCCATTACTGTACACTGTGTACACATCAAATTTAGGCAGTGTCTGTAAATCATGCCGTTATCATTTGTATGCGGATGACACACAATTGTATTATTCCTTTGATTCTGCTCACATTGCTGTGGCTAATAACATAATTAATAATGATTTAGATAACCTAATCAATATGGCAGAAAAGCACTCGCTTGTAATTAACCCTTTAAAATCACAGGTTATGTTATTTGGTAGACGCAAAATTCGTAAAAATGTAGTTGATCTTTTAGCAGTCAAGGTTAAAAATTCTCAATTATCCGTTACTGATATTTCTCGTAATCTGGGATTACATTTTGATTCTGAATTGAGATTTAAAAAACACATAAGCTTATGTATTCAAAAAGCATTTGCCAACTTAAAATTTATCTATTTAAATAGACATATTCTTAATAAGAAAACTAAAACTGTTTTAGCTGAATCCCTAGTTCTCTCTCAGTTTAATTTTTGTGATACTGTGTACGGACCATGCTTGAATAATGTTGATATCATCAGAATACAGAGAATACAAAATTGCTGTATTCGTCTAATTTTTGGCTTGAGAAAGAGGGATCATGTGTCTCACAAGTTAAAGGAGTTACATTGGTTAAATATGCTAAACAGGCGTACTTTGCATTCCTACTGTTTATTCCACAAAATAATTATGTCGAAAACTCCGCCTTACTTATTTAAAAAAATTAATTTCAGAACTGACGTACATAATTTAAATTTAAGTAATAAAGGTATCATCACTCCACCATTTCACAGAACTAGTGTTTTTCAACGCTGTTTCACTTACAATATTGCCAAACTATATAACTCGCTGCCTGTACACTATAAAAACCATCCCTACATTAAATTTAAAAAACAAGTATTTTCGTTATTATTTGATAAACAATAATGTGTATAATAAATTCTACACATCACAATAAGTGAATGCCCCATCATTACCAGCAAAGATCAAATATCACAAAGCCGAAACTGCATCGCACGGAAGCCACACATCCTGAACCGTAATTTCTTCTTAATTCTTCTTATAATTCTTATATTTCTTGTTTCATTATTTTGTTTTTCCATTTCTTAAGCGCTCAAATAGTTATACTTATTCAATAGTTATATATTATATTATTAATTTACTGGTTAGGTGGAAGAGCAGTGACTTTTCAAGCAATTTTGAGGTTACAATAAAGACATTATTATTATTATTATTATTATTATTAAAAATATGAAAACATAAAAATGGTTTTGCAGAAGATCCGCTATCAAGACCACCAGTGGTCTGTTTGCGTCAATTTAAAGATGGTGAATTTCTTGCTTGGACAGCAAAGTGGATACACGAAGTACCCTTGCTTCATCTGTCTATGGGATAGTAGAGCAAAGCAGGATCATTGGACGAAGAAGACATGACCACTAAGAGAAAATTTGAGTGTAGGTACAGCGAACATCGTGAACGAGCCATTGCTTGACAGAGATAATATCATTCTCCCACCACTCCATATAAAGCTAGGACTCATGAAACAATTTGTTAAAGCCTTAGATAGAAACGGGGATTGCTTTAAATACATTTGTACATCGTTCCCTAAACTAAGTATGGAAAAATTAAAGGAAGGAATTTTTGATGGTCCTCAAATTAACGATTCGTATTTCATAAAATTTATGACTGCGATGTTGAAGCTTCTGCCTGGTGCTGTTTTGTCTCAGTTGTTAAGAACTTCTTGGGTAACCATAAAGCAGACAATTATGAAGAACTAGTGCAAAATATGCTCGTTAATTTTAAGAAATTAGGTGCTAATATGAGCATTAAAGTACACTTTCTCCATATAGCCACTTAGACAGATTTCCGAAAAACCTGGGTGATTTTAGTGAGGAACAAGGGGAGCGGTTTCACCAGGATATAAAGACTATGGAGGAAAGGTATCAAGGCAGATGGGATAGCCACATGATGGCAGCCTATTGCTGGAGCCTCCTACGTGATTGTCCTGAAGACCAACACAAAAGAAAGTCATACAAACGGCGTTTTACCGAGCATTAGGAGTGATTTATGATATCATTTTTAATTCTTAACGTGTTCTTTGCAAACAATGTAATACTTTTTATTTTGTATAATTTGAGATTTATTTAATACTTTTAATTTTGGGTTTTCCTTGTTTTTTTCTTTCACACTTTCTAAAAGGGAGCATTATCTCAAAAACTAGAGCCAATCTAATAAAACTGATAGCTAATTCGGAATCAGCTGCACAAAGTAACCCTAAAATTGACCCAATACCAAGACAATAAAATCATTGTTGACCAGTGTAATCTATTACATTACCATGCTTTCTTTAAGAAGAAGGTAACGGTATTTATCCACCATCCTGGAAAATTTGTCGATGAAATGTCGAGCAGTCAATTCAAAGATCTCATCGGCCTTGTTTAAATCCTTCTGTGACAGTACCGGTTGATTGTAACAGTGATAGCGAATTAACCGTTTGCAGGCATCCGCTTTATCACGAAATGGAGTATGGACATCCGGTTTCATGGCACCATTTTGATCTGTATTCAACTGCTGCTCCAATCTAAACATAATTATTATATTATTATATCTTCCTTAAGATCTAACATTTAAAACGTTAATCTTATTATTTTAATAATTCTTCATGCTTTAGATGAATAACTGAAAAATACTTACAGCTGCGCTTTTGTAAAACTAGGTATGTATTTATTCTGCTGCATATGTGGCGAAACTGCTGGTTGCCCAGATGAGGATGGAACTTTTACAGGAGGTGCTGCAGTAGATGTAATAGGATGTATTGCACTGGTATGAGTGATGTGTTCAGTTGTTGCAGGTATTGTTACTGTAATCTTTGGTACCTGCTGAGTTGGGATTGTCGTAACCGCCTTTAAAATAATTCATTTTTAATATTGCTCTAAATCTTCAAAAAAAATCATGATATAGAGTGACTCAAAAGTATGAAGACAAAAATTTTCTGCCGTTAATAGAGCACCCCGTATATTTTGTAATATTATTACTCAACATTTAATTTCCTTTTAAATATGTTTCCTATTTAAAATTCCGCTGTCTTTATTGCAACGGTGCAAAAATTTCTAACTTGAATGGGTCATAGATCGATTTTTTAAAATAAAACACCCTGTATATTTTACATGGTTGGATAAAGCTTTTTGCTCTCTATAAATTTTATTAACCAATGGTCATATCTAAATCGAAAAAATTACATTCTAAAGAAACAAACCAGGTAATTTCTAGAAATCCAGACATCATAGGAGGTATTGACACATTTTTTTGTACAAGCACATCTGATTGAGTCATAATTTTTTGATGGAACAGTAAATGGACATATTTATCTAGATGTGCAAGTATGGTATTATTTAAATAATAAATTTCCAGGTAAATGGATTGGTAGAGGTGAACAAATTCGTAGGCCACCTATGTCTCCAGACCTAATAAATTATATTTTCTTATGTAGAATTGTGTAAATGAAAGGGTTTATTTATATTTTACAGTGGCAGTAGAAAATAAAATACGTTGATATAGATGGGGTAGGACACAACTCGCAACTCCACCGGTAGCGATAATTGCTTTATGGACTTTCTCACCGTTGGCTTTGGACGGTTTTGACAACAATCTCCACCGTGCACATAAGTCCCAATGTCGATTTTTTCCATATCTCCCACCATTGGATTTGGTTGGCTTTGGCCATAATTCCCACTGTCTCCATTTCATCAACCGATGTTTACTCTTCTAGTACAGGGTGTCTCATTTTCAATGCAGTTATATGAGTAACTTTGTTAATATTATAGTTATGAAAAAACTGTTTGCATCTTATTGGGTCAATTTTTTATGACGAATTCAATGATGAAAACAAGAATTTCTACATTTTCTTTTGTTTATGAGCTGCCGTCAAAAAATGAAATTTTTAACATTTCTACTAGGTGTTATAGTTCATTTATTTCTACAGATATTAAAAATAGCTGTTAGGATTTTTAATATATTTTTTTGTGTATATTACAGTGGCGTACTCACATTTTTCATATTTGCAATGGTTTTTGAGTTACACAACACAAACTTGCATTTTTTAAAAGGAAAGCATAGTCGACTTTAACATCATTTAAAGGGCGTTTTTAAGAATATATAATTCAATATACTTATTTTTCAAAATAAAAAAGATATTAAATATATTGTTCAAATTGATGTAGTCTAAAAATAAAAAAGGAGCCATAAAACAAAATTTACAAATACAAATGCCATGGGTATATTTACATAAGATACATTTAAATTTAAATGCCAAATAACGATCTACATAACAAATTTGAAAACAAACGGTAGTTAACGTTAAGTAACAAAGAGTAACATTATCAAAAATAAATAAATGTTAAACAAGCCGATTTTATTAATATAATTTTAATGTACAGAGTGATCAAATAAAAACTTAATCGCAGTTGCCTTTGAAACAAACGCGTCATGTCAATGAAGAGTTTGCAAATCGTGGAGCTGTTATCATAGTTGCACAGTTTATTATTTTACCGCAACTGCCCATATTTAACATTTTTAACAATTAGCAAGTGAGCAAGGTAAATTATTTTTAATTTGCAAGCACGCATGATAAATGTCAGTTGTAAACCGTGACCCATTTAACACACATAATAGAAAAAATATTACGACGGTTGTTTGGTTTAGCGGTAAAGGCGAGGGCTTGTAATCTGGTGACACCAGTTCAAATCCCATGACAGTCCTTTTTTTTTCTTAAATTTTTTATATTTCTATTGTTATATTTCTTACTACTATCTTATCTTGGCCCATGTCTATAATTTATTATAATTTTATCTTGTATTTATTTTTAAAAATTTTATTTTAAATTTAAATATTAAAATGTTTTATGTTGCTTTGTTAAAACCATTTTTACAAACAAACAAAATTTTTTACCGTTTAGAAAAGTAAGTAAATAAACGTATGTGAAAATTGAAAATGTCATTGCGCCATTGTTTTATACACGCAGCTATTACTCCACAAATGTTTGTGTTATATTTTTTAATTTAAATTAAAAATTAATTTTTTTTAAATAAATACAAGATAGATAAATATTAAAATAAATTATACACATGGGCCAAGATAAGGTAGTACTAAGATAACTCAAAAATAAATTAAAAAAATTAAGAAGAAAAAACAGGACCTTCATGGGATTTGAACTGGGGTCACCAGATTACAAGCCCTCGCCTTTACCGCTAAACCAAACAACCGTCTAATATTTTTTTCATTATGTGTTAAATGGGTCACGGTTTACAAATGACATTTATCATGCACGTTTGTAAAATAAAAATAATTAATATTATTAATAATTTACCATGCTCACATGCTAATTGTTTAATATGAGCAATTGCGGTAAAATAATAAACCGCGCAACTATGATAACAGCTCCACGATTTGCAAACCAATCATTGACATGACGTGTTTGTTTCAAAGGCGACTGCTATAAATTTTTTTATTTAATCGCTTTGTATGTTATATAAATCTACCCCTAGCATTTGTTTTTTGTAAATTTTAGGTTTCATGGCTTAGACTACATCAACTTGAACAATATATTTAATTAATATCTCTTGTTTTTTTGCTAAATAAGTATATCAAACTATATATTTTTAAGCTTTAAAGCTCTTAAAAACGCCCTTTAAATTATGTCAAAGTCAAAGACTATGCTTTCCATTTAAAAAAATGCATGTTTGTGTTGTAACTCAAAAACCATTGCATATCTGAAAAATTTGAGTAGGCCAATGTTATTTACTCAAAAAAAATCTATTAAAAACCTTAAAAGCATTTTTTAATATCTGTAGAAATAAATGAGCTATCACACCCCTTACAAATGTTTCAAATTTCACTTTTTGATTGTAGCTCAAAAACAAAAGATTTTCAATTTTTGTTTTCATCATTGAATTCATCATAAAAAATTGACCAATAAGACGAAAACAGAGTCGATTTGTGTACTACAGAGGAAGTAAGCATCAGTGGGTGTTCCAGTGAGAATTGTGGCTGAAGCCGATCAAACCCGACGATGGGACTTGTGGCCACTCTAGAAGGTATGGTCAAAATCGGCGATGGGAGTTATGAGCACGGCAACAATAGTGGTTAAAAAAACGACCAAAGCCTACAGTAGGACTAATAGCTCAAAAATAGTGAAGGCTACCCAAGTGGGAGATACGGACAGTAGGATATGTGTCCAGGTCCCTTGATATAGACATAATATGACCTGCAGTCAAAACGAGCTAAGTTATAACCACTACCTGACAAAAATGTTACCAAACAAACATGTTTAACTTCGTGCTTCCGGTTTCGAATTTTTTTAAATGTTTTATTTCCCCGACGATTGTTTCATATACCCCCCTTTGAAGCTCATCAAAATTGGACCATCCATTTGGAAGTTATGAAATGCACATACCCACCCACTAACAAACAGACATTTTTTAAAAACCACTTTTTTAGGTTCCTGAGTGTCCAAAACATACATTTCCATCATAATTTCGAAAATATGCATGAAATCAATACTTCCCTTTCTACGGGTAAAGTAAAAATTTCACCTTTGCTATTATGTAGTAACCATAGTTTCAATTTCAAAGAATTTTGTTTATCAAAGACATCTTACTTGCAAACGTCAATACTTACACAACCGTCAAGTTAAATAATTTAATTTAGACCTTTTAAAATTAATGCTTTTTGATAAATTTGTCAAGGTCGACGAAAAAATCATATGAAACTCTGGTAGAAAGTGTCTTTTTTTCCCTTGCGGCACACGCGGGAAAAAAGTATCACTTTCTTCCCTTGTTACACAAACAACTATTGGACAATAGCCGCTAACATTTTTTCCTAAAACAAAATCAATTGCAAAAAATTGGTGTCTCCATACTTTTGACACGCTCTGTATATACACTTACCTGGTGATTGTTTGATGTTTCACTAACTGTGCTCCTAGGTAAAATAGGTGCTTGCAAAACCTGTGGTTCAGTTTTTATTACAGGTGTACTACCAATTCCCAACGAGGACGGGTTAATAATCGTCAATTGGTTGTTCTGGTAGATAACTTTATCAGGTGGCAATAATTTCCCAGAGGCTAAAATCTTTTGCTGTTCGGCAAAAAGTAATTTTAAAGCTGTATGCATTTCTGTATCACCGGGCGTTAAACGGGCCGACAACGTCTGTATCTGTAACTGGATACTTTTCAAATGTTGTTGCTGTTGAGGTGTAAGTTGAATAGTGTGTATTCGCTGGGGAGGCTGTGACTGGGTATGGTTTGTGGTACTACCAGAAGTAGAAACATTCACTGGGTTGGATTCCTCCAAAAGTTGTCCTAGGAGATGATCGACGTCCGGCGTGCTACCATTTCCATCAGTTTGGACACTGTGGGTTTGTGATGTTTGCGTACCTTGCATTTTCGCCTGTACCGGTGGTTTAGGCGTTTGTGTCTGACTCGAAACTGTGGATTGTACCGTTGGTTGCACAGCCACGGATGGCTGCACAACTGCCGATGGTTGAGAAGGCATCTTTTGCTGAGGTTGTACTTGTACATGATTTTGAGGCGGAATGATCTTCGGTGGTGCTTGCAGTGCCGTCACTAAGCTGGATTTGGTAGTCTCCTTCACCACATGATTCAGTATCTTCTCAGTTGTGTGATTCACATTCTTACTCCCTAAATTGTCTTGCATGATGTTTTTAACGGCTGGTGTGTTAGTCTGAATTTTGTTAACTTTTCTGACCGGCTTTATTTTTGGTGATAATTTGACTTTGTTTTCATTATTCTGTTGATTACTGGGCTCGGGGGTTTTGTTTACGACATTAGGCCGTTGCATAAAGATGGTTTGACCATTAACAGTAAGCTGCCCATTTCGTTTCAATTGTTCCAACTGGTCGGGTGTTAAGTTTACAACATAGGAAGTTTGTGGCGGATGGTTCTGTTGGTTTTCATTAATGTTATGTTGCGACGGCTGATGGTGGATGGTTTGCACTGGCTGAACTGGTTGTGGATGGACTGCTTGAACTGGTGGAGTTTTCTGAAATGGTTGCACTTTCAAGATGGGCTGAGATTGAACAGTTTGGTGCTGCGTCTGAATTGTAGGAGTCACATGAGTCGACTGCGCCTGTGAGTGAACTGGTTGAGATTGTACTGACTGTAGAGTTTGCAACGGTTGCGATTGCAAAAGCGACTGTATTTGCCCTTGGATTTGCGACTGTATTTGCCCTTGGATTTGCGACTGTATACTCTGATGAACCTATAAAAAAATTCTTTTATTATCTCAAAAACTAGTAATAGGAGAATACACTGTATTTATTTAAAAAAAAAAAAAAAACTACAGAGTGGCTAGAAAAACCCCGGCCACTTTTCTTGCGGCGGTCAAGAGATGGCGCTTTAGTAAAGAAAAATTAAGTTAAAATACTGGCAACAACGCAGAATCCAAGAAGCTTTGGTTGTTTTGATTTAATATGGGGCGTATTTAATAACTAAAGTGTCTTGGATTCTGCGTTGTTGTCAGTATTTTAACTTAGTTTTTCTTTACTAAAGCGCCATCTCTTGACCGCCGCAAGAAAAGTGGCCGGGGTTTTCCTATCCACTCTGTAGATTCTTTTCTTGAATCCTCCTGGGAAAATTCTCATTTTTCTTATTTTTGGTTATAATCAGACGTATTGCACAATGGACAATGACATTAATTTTGATACCAAATAACTCCATTTTTCAAGCGTATTTCTTTGTTTTTTCATAACAATCATAATCAGAGTGCAACCAAATCATGACATTTACAAAAAAATCCAAAAAATCGAATATTGTAATGTAAATAGAATTGATTCAAAGAGTTTGCTATTTAAAAAAAATTTAATTACCCCTCGTTATTTGCTTGTTATTTGTTGTTTGCAGAATAATTGTTTCGTTTAAATATTATAATAACATTTGAGCAAGTAACATTCCTATTACTATCTTATTTTTTATTTTGAATTATGGTGCTGAATTAAATTTCATTTTCTTGTATGGATTTGTGCAGAAGTAAAAATTACTTCATAATGTCTGTAACTTCATAAATACTGATTCTATGAAAAAATAGTAGGGTTGTAACTTGACAGGTAGAGTATTATTTTCTACATTACACATAGAAAATAGTGTGTAGAAGACATAGAATAGGTAGAATAATATGTATGTGTAAATAAAACTGGTATATCTACCTTTTTCTACAAATTATATGTGTAAAATATGTGCAATCGATTCTAGAAAAACACACGTGTGCATGGTATGGGGGGGGGGGACATGCGACTATCCAACGTAATGAATGTGCTGCCTTTCCTTTCTATTCAAACGAAAAAAAAATGCGCCCTTTAAATCGTTATGTCTGGGGCGGAAGGCTTCCTTACTCCACCCTAATTCTGGTACTGGTCACAATTATTTTTGGTTTTTAGTTTTTACTATTCTGGGATGTTATAAATTTTAATGTAATAATCTATATAATATATCCAAATTATTTCCCAACTATCTAAACATTTAGTTGTGAGGGGCCTCCGCTACTAGAAGCCACATATTTAAGCCTTCATTAACAAAAGATGTTGGGCTTATTGGAAGCATGATTTTTTAGTCCGTATTTATAAGTTCCAAAAGCATTTTGAAAATCTATGTTAAAGCACTCCCCTGGAAATGGGAAAAACTGCTAAATTTAATGAACTTTTATTCCGTTTTTTTCCCGGGATTTTATAGAATTTCGTTGGGGAATTTTTTTCCTGGAGATTTATTCGTGATGCTTTAATATGGCGAGTTCTCTTTCAAAAATTTTTTTTGGTTGTGTTTCATTCGTTTTTTATGGGATTTTCTTTCTTGGAATTTTTTGCCCATTTTTTGCTAGTTTTACAGATTACAAGATCTTTACAATATTTCGGTAAGCGCCTGCACCTTAGGCAACAAATCCATATATTAATTTCGAATCCCTCCACCCTGTCTCAACTTTTGGTGACATGGGTATCATTATAGTATAAGCAGCGCACACTTAATAAGTAAATTAAAACATGGGAGTAGCAAAATACCTTTTTAATTTAAAAATTTCCTAGTTGCTATAGCAACCAAATAACTAGTGATGGACGGTCGAGAAAATACTCAAATCAGAAAGAAGACATTTGGTTTCAATTTGCAACTTTTCCTCGCCGCACACCGTACTTGTGTAATCCCCCTTTAATGAAATACTCAAATCATTTCCCGAAGGGAATATATTAAACATTCCCCAAATATCAAAGCCAAACGTCAAAACATCAAACTAAAAGTCTAAAAAACATAACATAATCTTGTATCCTAATTTTCCTTTGTGTAAAATTATTGTAAAAAAAAGTACAGTGCGGAAGTTAAACTGGCAAATTTTATTGTGAGCAGAATGCCAAGACATTTGTCAACCATTTGGTAATATTTTGAAGCATACTCTAAAAACAAAAAAAGATTAAAGTATTGCTATGATATTTGGAGGTGTAAGTTTTGACTGGGGTATTGTGGTTCCTAGAAGGCAAATTTTGGGATGCTTGCTGCAATTCATTTTGCGATTGGAGGTTTGTGAGAACTTTAAGATTTTGATTTTCTAACTTTTAAACTCAGGGTTGCGTATTATTGCTATAATTTCTTGTTATAATTAATATAAAAAATAAATTCAAATAATTTATATTTTTCATATTTGTGAGGTTTGTTTTTACTGAAAGAAAAGAAAAACACAATCAGATTGATACGATTTTTGTTTATGTTAATTTTAATTATAATTTAGTTCAGAATTGTTCAGAAGGTTTAATTTATAAGAAAGTTTTAGACTTACTTGTGTGTGCATCGATAAATGTCATTATGGATGTCAGTGTCAATGTCACAAACGTATTAAAGAATACTCATGGTCATGAGATTTATTTGTTTGTTCAAAAAATGGGAATCAAGAAGGAAATCAAGAATGGACAATTTTGTTTAGTTAGTTACGACTCGTCTTTGTAAATAAAGACAGAGAATTTTATATCCTTTGGATAAATAAAGAGGAAAAACGAGTTTAAAAAGTAATGTAAAAGTAATTGTGAATATAAAAGAAGAAAATACAACTAATTATCAACGAATCGTGAAAAGTCCAGAAGAATAACAAGTATAAAGCGATCCAGAAAGTTTTTCCAGTTGTGATGGTGGTAAAACCAAGTTCAAAATAACGTAAAAGCAGTCCAGAGGAGGACTCAAATTAAAGGCGAGTGTTTGTGGTTCCTTGAGGAACTTGCAGACTAGTGAAGTAGAAGTTGGACATTCATCGTTTGCACGAGTGAAGGATATCCCAACAAGGAGACGTTAAGATAAGTGTTCTCTTTTTAAAGGACGATAGTATTTAGTAAAATTTATTTGATTTTTCGAAAACTTCATTTAGAAATTGATTTATTAAATAAAACCTTTCTTTGTAACGTTGATATTGTTTTGTGTTTAGTCTATTTCTTATTTATTTATTAATAATTTATCTTACAAGCTAAATAACGACCCTGAGAAAGTTAATAAGAGTCTCATAGAAAATATAATTTGTAATTGCGTGAATTGCGGGCATTTAGGGAATTGTTTTCTAGTGAGTACATGCACACGCATATCATTGCAGTATATTATGGCAATGTTTCCAAACTAAGGAGACGCATTTAACAAATTGCAAATTGTGCCCACAATGCAATTTAAAATCCAATTTTGACAATACTTGCTTAAGTGTCTCTTTTCTAGTAAGTAAACAAATCATTCCTAATTAAACTAATACTAATTCAATGTGGTAATGGGTGTTATTAATTTTCAGTTTTATTTTACAACAGTCGCAACCTGTAACAAAAGAGTCAGTGTCAGCATTATCAACAGCAATACCACATAAAATTGTGTAGCTGCCAGGCAATATCACGACTCCGAAGGAGGAGTGGTATTGCATTGCATCAACACAGTTGAGTTCGTCAATGAAAGACAGAATTATAGATAATTTTTAATTGACGAATGGTATTTTTAAAAATATTCCACAAACAAAAATATTAAATTATTATTTAGTATAATTATCTGTTATGTACTAACGTACAAATGCATTATTTAATTAATAAATGCAAAAATTAATTTTTTTGGTTATACAGCACCGATAACACCAGTGCTTCCTAATAAAAGAATTATCACGGCCAGTCAGGGTCTAACTACTCAAGAACCTGAAAATAAACAGCTGCCATCATCTGTTACAATGCGAGTGGAATATTCATCTTTATTGAGGAGGTTCTAGTTGGTTTCGACTTCCACTTGGAAAGGTACTTTGGATGTATTTTTTGATACAATGAAGGAAAATGACAAAAGAAAGTTAACTACTGCATTTGAGAGGGCAATGTTTTCCTGAAATATGCCATTCACAACTATGGAGAATTATTTCTTTCATTAAGCAGTTAACATATTTGATTTTAATCACGATTTAAATCAAATTGATTTAAACCCTCGCAGATGATAATTAATAATTTTACAAATATTGTATTGATTTTTCCTTTGTGTAAATTGTAAAATGATATGGGGAGGAATAAAAATAAATATAACAGTACATACAGGGTGAGTAAAAAGTAATGCGTCTGTAACTTCGTAAATATTGGTTTAAAAAAAAATGACCTTAATTAAAGTTGTTTGTAAATTTCGGCGCATACTTTGTGAATATTAAATTTTGTATGCGTTTAGTTATTTGGTTGATATGACAGCAAACCTTAGTTTTTGAAATTAAACCCTACATTTCTTTACACGTTTCTGGATTCAGCAATTGTTTTTCTTTCTGGTGTAATTTCTTTCTCATGGAATTACATAACAAAATTTTTAAGGATGTACCGAATAGTGGTTTTAGCCACTGGCCGAATACCGATACCTGGCCAGCCTCTCACCAAATATTCGGCCAAAGAGTCGAATATTCGCTGGAGTACCGAATATTAGACCAATTTCTCAGCCAAGTACCAAATATTAGGTCAACTTTTCGGCTAAGTACCGAATATTACCCAAGTCAAGCCAATTATTCGGCCACGTGCCGAATACTTAGTGATGATAAATGTGTGGGTTAATTGCTTAACGTAAGCAGCTAGCGTCCAGTTTGGCTATCAAAATTATAAATTTTGTTTTTTTGGCTTTTAATCTTAACTATAAAATCAAAATATTCAAAAAATTGCAATTTACTGTTCCTTTCATGTAGTACCAAAAATGCCAAACAATTGGCAAATATTCGGCAGACTCGAAAAACTATTCGGTTTATACGAATATTCGTCAAGCTCCAAAAAATGGCCGAATATTCGACCCACCGAATCCTCTGTACATCCCTAAAAATTTTGAAATAAAAGACCCATGAAGTTCAAAAATTTTCTACTTGCCATAGCTGCCGAATAATGAAACATATAAAAACATGAACATCAACAAAGTATGCACTGAAATTTAACAAAGCACTTTTATTATTATTATTAAGATTCAATACAATATGCAAAACAAAGTTGCGTTACTTCTTACTCACTCTGTATAAATTTAAAACAAAAAATGTTTTTAGTGTTTACAATTTTACACAAAGATTAGTTTGATGTTCTGGTGCCAAATTTAAATTTGGGTATATTCAGACATTTCCAACAAGTTTCCTCCGGGAAAAAACAGATTTGAGAATTTTCCCAGCCGCCCATCACTGACGTGATGAGACAAAAACAAAATACTATTCTGGTTGACTCTACACAAACACATTAAACTCAAAACTTTTATTGCATGCTTACCTGTGATTGAATTGCTTGAACTGTAGGTGTCTGCAGCGACTGTACAGGCTGTGACTGAATAGTGTGCTGCTGTATATTATGGGACTGAATAGTATGAATCGGCTGTGGCTGCACGATTTGCATAGGTTGCGAATGTGGGTGTTGCTGCAATGCTGACAACGGTTGCGACTGTACAGTTTGGTGCTGAATGGTTTGTTGAACTGTCTGTTGGACAGTTTGCGGCTGAACAGCCTGAATTTGTGGCTGTATCGTTTGCTGAATGGTTTGCAGAGCGTGCGTGTGTGGTTGGACTGTCTGTTGCTGCACTGTCTGTATAGTTTGAGACTGCACCGTTTGCTGCTGTATCGTCTGCACTGATTGTTGCTGTATAGTTTGTACCGTTTGGGAGTGCACTTGTTGATCCATAGATGGCTGTAAAACTAATCCATTTAACCCAAATATACTCTGCAATAACAGCTGGGACTGCAAATCCTGATTGAGAGTTGGGTCGTGCTGCAAAACTAAACGGCCGTCTTCACCTAAAGCAAGCTTGAAACCGCCATTTCTGTGCACCACCAAACCATTATTTATTGTGATATTTGGAGCAATAAACGAATTTAGAGGAATTCCTGCAGGAGCTGCCGTACCTTGTGATGTTTGAAAACTAGTGCTATTGATGCCACTTTGAAAACTCTGATTTAAAAGCTGTTAACATAAAAAACAATGATTAAAAAAAAATAACACATCTACTATATTAACGAACCTGAACTAGTGGTGTCGCCGTGGAGACCGTTGGTTGCGCAACAGTTGATATCTGTATGTTTCCAATTCTTTTACCCGAATCATGTATCACATTTGCTTGCGATCTTATAATATTTGCCTCGTGTATCACACTATGATGGTGTTGCGGCATTTCTGAATGTAGCTGCACAGTGTTAGGTTCACTTTCACTCTGTGAAGTATCACTCTCAAACTGAATATCATCCTCGTCACCAATTCCAGATAATTTCATTATATTTGCCAAATCTAACTTCTGTTTCTTCTTTTTGGGCTTCTTTTTGTGAAAGCTGTCGGAATTCGCATGTGACAGAGCCAAATGATGCTCATTATGCATAATCTGCGCTTGTTGTGCTGTAGTGTGCGTAATAACAGGGCTTGCTACTTGTGTAACAACTTGCGTATGTGGAGCCAGTTGCATTCCGTTTGTTAAAACTCTCATCATAGGTTGGCCCGTTCTTGGAGATTGAATCTGTAGAAGTTGTTGTCCACTTGGTTGTAAAATCAAACCCTGTGGCCCTGCAGTCTGAACATGATGTGTTGGAATTTTTGTTGTTTGCGGCCGCAGAATTAACTGGACTCCCGGTGCTAACATGGGCATCTGATTTAATAGAAGTGGTTGTGCTGTTGGCATTATCGTTGCAGTTTGTTGACTTGGAATGACTATATGAGGACTGCAACACATTTACATATTTTATACAATACTATTTCACAATCATTCTATAAAAAAGACAAATTTAACAGATTCAATACTGTTCATATATACCATATGTTCCAATAAAAAAAACATAAGAGTTGGCCGTGGAAAATAAAATTACTGTCTTTGCATACTTTAGAATTTAACTGTCAGTGTCACCACACTACAAATGACAATAACCTAAGAATTTTAAGAGACTTTTTGTTGGTTTGTTTAAATTCTAAAACATACAAAGACAGTACTTCTAGTTTCCATGGCCAACCCTTATGTATTTTTTATTTGAACATCATCATAATCTATCCTCATATACCCGAAGGTGTCGAGGTCTTTCACTCCGGGTAGGCTCTTTGCCTGTGTAGTAGGAGGTAGTGGGGCTTTTGGCCTTTAAACCACCACGCTCCTGAAGCTTATGCCACCCTTCATGCACATTCATTCAAGCCATACGCACATGTGTTTTATTTACGTTAGTATATGTTATTAATGATAGAGTATAGAACATGGTATGCTGTTGCTAGGACCAAATTTCATCAACTTCTGCGTAAGTGAAAACTTGTTGAGAAACCCTGTTTTTATCAGTGCGCAGGCGCAGTACGTGTACTTCTGTCAGTTTCTAATGTCATAAGAAATGATAAAGAGGTTAGGTGCTTCTAATCTGTCAACAAATTAGTGTTCAAAGTAAGTTTCATTTACTTTATTATGAAACGCTATGTAAAAAATTGCCCCAACTGTAATAGTAGGACAAAAAGTAAGTAATAAATTATAGATCTACCTACACTAATTTTTTGTCTATTGAACATTATACAGGGTCGCTATTAAAGATGGAACCAAAGCTCTCCTGCTAAAACGGTTTAAGATATAGATATGAAAATTGGAAGGCTTCCATTTGAAATTATTTCGCATATTTTAAGGTTACAAAAAAATTTTTTTGACACATGATTTTTGAGCGCGGCCGCCATCTTGAATTTTTTTAAATGGCAACATGGGCTTTGTGATACATCATTAGAAAGCTTATTTTTTTCTCTTTCTTACTACCTTAATCATGTATGGTGTTAAAGTAGAAAATAATGCCGTATGCGTGGCTGGCTAATGTATTGCACTTTAAATCTAGATACCTTTGCAATATGAAACGTCAAAAATAAACAAAAAACAATCAGCAGGGGTTTAATAAGTGCCAAAAAACACAGTACATATGGTTTGTTTCCTTACAACTATTGTATTACGTGACAAATAAACCTTAATTTCGTGAAATATGGCAAAGGTTTTTCTAATTTTTCTGCATTATTTTCTACTTTAACACCATACATGATTAAGGTAGTAAGAAAGAGAAAAAAATAAGCTTTCTAATGATGTATCACAAAGCCCATGTTGCCATTTAAAAAAATTCAAGATGGCGGCCTTCCAATTTTCATATCTATATCTCAAACCGATTTAGCAGGAGAGCTTTGGTTCCATCTTTAATAGCGACCCTGTATTATTATGGGCATAGGTACATCCAATGTGAAATAATTTAGTTTCCCAAAGGAATTTTATTTGTATTTTATCATCGTAACTAAATTATTATATTTATATGTCGTAAAAACGATTAAAATTCACCGACTGCAGACTTGCCGCGAATTAATTTTAAATTTGCCGTTGTTTTTACACTTGATGACGTCACACAGTGACTCTTAAACTGTGCGCTGTAGCATACCATACTTTATACTATATCATGGTGCAACACAAAAGAAATTAACAAATTCTGTACTTTGGAAGAGTTCTGATATATGAGGAAAACTTGTTTTATGAGCTAAGTTTTACTTTGCGTAAGGCACCTAAGAAAAAAACTATTTATTATAAAATAAAAAAATAATACCGTCTGTCTAGTTTCAATCTGAAACATAGACATACCTGTACAGGGTTTGCCAAAAGTATAGATGCTATTTACAGCTAAATCACTGCTTGCGTTAAAATACTTTTCTACCCACTGTATTTATGAGGTCATGGAGCATATATGGCGGTTTTTGCAATAAATTTATTGTTTTGTTTTTGCTAGTAATGGCGTCACATGAAATTGTTTCCAATGAGAACATACTTGTTTTTTTGTCTCATTTGATACATTTTTTTGGTTCTCTTTTCAATGATTTTCAAACACAGAGCATAATATATACCATATGTTCAAATAAAAAATACATAAGGATTGGCCATGGAAAATAAAATTTCTGTCTTTGCATGCATTAGAATTTAACTGTCATCACTCTGTCAGTGTCACTACAAACGACAAATTACAAGCTTAAAATTTTAAGTGACATTTATGTTTTGTTTGTTTAAATTCTAAAGCATGCAAAGACAGAAATTTTATTTTCCATGGCCAACCCTTGTGTTTTTTTATTTGAACATACGGTACTTAAGAGTATGCACAAACCCTGGTTGCCATGGCCTTATTCTGTGGTGTTTTAGAAAGAGAGCACCAAGCCAAGGAAACTACTAAATTAAAGTACTATTTCAAGGATGTGCTGATTCGCGCTAATATTGTTTTTTGTTCACAATTAACGTTGGAATTTGATTGTAAATACAAAAATTTATAATTTTCAACAATATTTAAAAACTAAAACATGTTCTGGCCTGATAGATCCGACACCGTCAAGAAATCAACATAACCTTACATACACAGTCTTTATCAACATTTAAAATAAAATATTGACGATGAGTACTTTTTATAGGTTCCTTGTCTCGGATCTCCCCGTCACATGTACTGCAAAATAGAGACCTGAGAGAATGCTGTTGTTTTCTAGTTTTCTTGACAATTGCAACTCACTTTAGCAAAACAAAAGAGAAGATACTACTTTTGTTGTCATTAAACCGTGTTTTGGTTGTGCCGTTTTTAAATTGGATTTAGTTGTCATTAAAGTATGTAAATTTGTCCATAGCCAACCATGATCAAAATGCGAATACGATTAGTTTCTGATTATTATTCTTAACAAATTTACATACTTTAATGACAACTTAAAATATGTGGCAATTTGTGGTACTCGTTACGAAAGGCAATCTTTCGTATTTTGACTCGTAGTTTACCCCTCGATTTGTATCTTAGGTACTTTGTGAGAAACTCTGAAAATAATGTTTTCCTTCGAGGGGCGTATCTCCTAAACGAAGGCGAGTGGGACAGACATGTTCATCAATCGTTTTCGAATCAAAATATTACTTAGCTACTATTACTGTATGTTACTTTACTTTCCGGACACACTGTATTATTGTATTTTTTTAAAGCTGTTGTTATTTACGAACAGACTATGTCAATATTATTTGTATAAACTTTTATTCCCTGATGCAGTAATCAGTTTTTAATTTATCATCTAGTTTTAGTAGAATGCTATGGATAACAAAAAAAAACTGAAGTTTATTTCAAATGATTTAAGAAGATCCGAAGGACAGAATACAATTAGCAACTAAAAACTATTAATAAGTTGAAGCTTGACTACATTGAAGTTCATATTAATAAAATAGTAACAGCAACTGGTATTTATTTTAGCCTTATACGTATTTCAAGGTGTTTATATGTCATTATCAAAGGCAAATTAAAAGTAAACAGTTGGTACTGCTATAGGAACAATAGAACTGGATGACTTGATCTTGGTTATCCATGTCTGCAGACGGCTTGGTTACCTATTCCAAAACTTCTATTAATGCTGAATTTAAGACGTAAATTTGCTCTATCATTAAAGGTGCAGTTTTATACATTTCCAGTATATTTATTTACATTTATCATCATAAAAGTGTAAAAATCATATAGTCTGGTACAATAGATCATTTACATGTAGGGACGCAATATATAAACTTAACCTCACTTATTATTAACGTAAAATTAGTGTAACAAAAAGACTTTTTACACTTTTGTGATAATAAACGTAAATTAGATATACATTTAAAAACCGTACCTTTAATAAATGACAAAAGTAATGTTTTAAATTCATCATTATTGGAAGTTTTGGAATACGAAATCAAGTCATCTGCAAACATAGATAACCAATTTCAAGCCATCAAATTCTATTGTTCCTACAGCAACACTGACTGTTGAAGTTATTAATTATTTTATTTATAATACATTATTATTCAATTTATTTTCATTTCACCATGAAAAAAAATAATTAGTATATTAAGAGACCAACATTTATTACTAAAATTGACACAGTCTGGTAGTAAAAAAAAAGCTTTAAAATAATACACAAATTTAAATATAAAAGTATTCCATTTAAGATAAAAAAAGTTTTCATCGCCAATTGGCACAGTTGCAAAAATTTTGGATTTATTGTGATTTACAGTGAGATGCAAACTGAGGCGGTATTTAAAAATACAGATGCTATGTATATGTTATAAATTACTATAACACCGCTATTCATCGAGGCTGCTTAGATACAACAGTATGAAATGTTTCATTTTAATAAAAAAACTAATAATGAACAATCGATAAAAAAAGGCTTTTTGTTTTTGGCACAAAACAATAACTGCAATTTAAATTGTTAATAAAACAAAAGACAAAACATGAAGGCTGGCAGGTACATACAAATTAGGAGCAACTGGTATGCTTGTTTATTCATTCCGTCATATCTGTATTTTATGTTATTAATTTTAGTAATAAATTCTGATAAGCAAGCAAGAATTTAGATTAACAAGACAGTTGTTTTTAATTCAAAATAAAAAATTAAACAAAAAAGACTGCTATATTGCTACATACCTAACACTCGGTTTTGGTGGAGGTTGCGGACTAGCAGACGGTTTTGGTAAAATATTCAAGTGCGGCTTGAGTTTTATAACATTTTGTGGTTGACTTGTTTGTATAGGTCTTGCCAGAAGTTGGTGGCTGCTGTGAATTATTTGCATTACAGGAAAACTCGGTTGTGGCGTAGGTGGCTTAAAGCTTTGTGGAGACGGCGATTTCAGACTAGCAGGTGAAGAGTACGGTGATGGAGGATAACCTGGGCTCGGGTTTGAATATGCAGGAGACATACTAGTGACCACTTGTGGTTTCTTCACTAAATGTAGGTTGTTGGAGCCAATAACCGTGCAGTTAGTACTGAGGTTTTCATACTCGTTGATAATTTGTACTTTTTCCGACTTGGTAGCTTGGAAAGCAGAACTTTTTGGCGACTTACACATCTTCGGTGCAGGTTTTTGAGGACCCGAAGACATATTTGTAAGGTTTTATCAAGAATTTGCAAAGTTTAATATTTCACTGTCTTCGTTAAGTACATTTTCTTTAAACAGATTTATACACATATAACTTTTAAAATAAATAAGAAAGAATTTTTACAACTGGAATGCACTTTTATTTAATGCTATATCCTCATAATTTATCACTGTTCTTTAAACATTGCAAATTATCAATTTTAATGCACCACATAGGTTCGCTAGCATATAGTTGCCATTACGATTTCAACTACTTAACACTTATCCAAACTCAAATAAAGCCATCTCACTGTTTAACATTTCTGGATTATCCGAATCTTTCAGAAACATTATTCCGTGAAGGTGTTGTATTCCATTGCAGCAAATATGAATTTATCACAATTGTATTTCACTTATATGTGTTCTGGTTGTCTTCAGGCTGAAATTAAATAGAAAAATGAGATTGAATGTTCGTACATGCACTGAATGAAGTTATGCAAGTAAAAAATTAAGATTTTAAGCGGCTAGTGATGCTTATTGTTAAACAATAATAACTAGCAACTTTGTAAAATGTTATATTGTCTATGATGTTTACAATGTTAGCTTATTTTATTGTGCTGTGGTACAAAACACAAAGTGTAACCTAACCTTTTCGTGGTACTGCACAAGTTTTCCAACCAAAACTACACTTTCGGTTGATTTCATGACTTAAAATCTATCCATATTTTAAGAATAATGTTAGATAAATCGTTTGCGTAAGTTATCCTTAACCATTTTCGCAATTTTTGTTTGTTTATAAACAATTTCGCAAATTTGCAACACAAATGGATATGATCAGCGCACCGCCATCTTTTTCAATGCGATGCTCCTTTTTTCTCTTCCCCCACCCCCAAGGAAAATGGCGCTAGTGCAAACGCTACTAAATTTCATAAGTGACCAAAACATCCTGAAAGTTGTTTGCCGTATTCTTATTGTCATCAATTTGCATCTAAATAAAATGAATAATGCGAACCCCCCGCTATAAAACCCATAAAAGTAGCATAATAAATAAACAGTACTCCTCTAAAGTAGACATTTGGTAGTGGGGGCAGAACTGAAAGTCGTAATAAAAGTGGAGGGGATGTAAATGCTCTAAAAACCGAAAAAGGATGTAAAAATAGCTGCAATTGTCCAAAATAAGTTGCATACAATAAAAAAATGTGGGCGTCTTTTTTGTGTTTCGATAAAAAAATCGCGAACAACGTCCACGTAAAAAATCAATAGCAAAGTTAGGTTATAAAAGAGTACTTCAAGAAAAACGTTGAAATCATAATTTAATGAACAACATAAGTCCCAAATTAATCCAATTTCGAAAAAACGGGTCGAAAATTGTCCATTTTAAGCCAGAAAGGAGCATAGAAGTACTACCCACATGATTTTCGAGATAAAATGAATAAAATTTCTACGTACCTTAACAATTTTCACTTCATGGGCTGATACGGGGTTCACAAAAGTGAAAGCAGGGAACTCTCGCTTTTCATTGGTTCTCGCGTAGCGTCATTTGATACACAAAAAAATAACATTTACTTTGAGGTTAAATTAGATAAGGACCGACTGTGATCCTTATGGAAGTATAGCTTTAGGCCATCCCATTTTCACAGTAAATCTTTTAGAACGGGCTTTTTTAAACTAATCATTCTTGGTTTGATGGTTTTGAAAGGGGCAGAGCCATGTTTTTGTCCCTTTCAGAATAGTCGTTGAATTTCTGCATTCGAATAAATAAATCGATGAATTTTGAAAGATTTTCAGTTGTAAATATTTACATTGGACATTCTCACTCTTGTGCTCATTAAGGAACTATTTAGCAATAAACAAAAACGTTTTTGTTTACTCTATAAATATAACCTTAAAATTATTTTAATTATTATTTATAAAAACAACAAATTGCGAATTCTTGTTTATTAACAAAAATAATATTATGAAGTGGAGGTACCAAGCATGTTCAAAACTTGCACTAATTCCCTCTTGAAAATGCTTTAGGCACATTTATCAATTTGGCGTATAAAAGTACAATAAATTACATTATAGTTCTTAGCTACATTATTTACCGAATTATCTTAAACACATACAGAAAAATCACACGAGTTTACGAACACTCCATTGTAGCCAGCGAATTGGAATTTTCATTAAGCATTGGTATATCGATAGAGGTATTAGTGTTATTTTCCATCATTTCGCTGGTAGAACCATTAGTAGCGCTTATTTCAACACTAACAGCACCATCCTGAGCAGTTGCCTCTTCCCAATTTATCTTGAATCTTGTAACTCTAGGTTCCGATGCCAGAATGTTTCGAATAACCTAAACAGTTTTCTTTGTATAAATAAAATAATTAATAACTTCAACACTATTTATTTATTTCAAGTTTATAGGTATTTCGACACGTTTACATGTCATTATCAAAGGTAAGATTAAAAGTAAACGGTAAAAACAAAAACATTTTTACCCCCCCCCCCCGCCCCTGTAATGACGTTCAATTTTTTTAATTTTTATTTTAAAAAATTAATCGCGTCCATTCTATACGAAGGCGTAGAAGGGACGCGATTTCTTTACACTAAAAACCTCGAAATTTCAATTTCGAAATTTGCAAGTGAGTATTTAAAGTCGATGGTTTGACATCGTTGGTACAGCATGCGACACATGCATGGGACAAAAGATGTAAATAGCATAATAACCTATGAAAAAATTTCGAAACCAAAGAAAAATACTGTTGATAAAAAATTACAAATAACACACTTTTTACGTTCATACGTTTTAACCTGTATGAATGAAATTCTGAAAATATTAAAAACAGAAAGAGAATTTTTTAATACTGCCTACTAAAAATACGCAACAAAAATTAAGATCAAGCAAAATTTAATAGGACTGAAAATTCAAATTTTACAGCCCCTAATGGGGAAAAAAAATCTGGAAATATTAAAAAAGGAAACGATAGTTATTTTTCGCCGACCTTGTTAAAAAGTAGGCTTTTCGACCCTCATTTTGTGGTCGAAAGTTGACAATTGCCGCTTAGCAGGAGCAAAATTACTTTTTCTCCCGTTGGGAGGAAAAGTGATTTTGCTCCTGCTTTTAAAACGAATGTTGGTTACGCTTTGTTTGTTTTCCTTGGATACATCTTGCATACTTGCAAGTCAATTTTTACACAACTGTCAAATTAAGTAATTTAATTTAATTTTTTAAATGAATGTTTTTTTGATAAATTTCTCAAGGTCGGCGAAAAAATCATATGTAAAACTCGGGTGAAAGTGTTTTTTTTCACTGTGTGGGGCACCCCCGGGAAAGAAAGTACCCCTTTCTACCCGTGTTACACAAATAACTATTGTGTAACAAAGGAAGAAAGTGATAATGCACAAAAGGAAAAAAAACTTTCTTCCCGAGTTTCATAGATTTTTTCGTCGACCTTGAGAAATTTATCAAAATACATTCATTTAAAAATTAATCAAAATTACATTATTTTAATTTGACAGTTCTGTAAAAATCGACTTTTGCAAGAAAGATGCCTTTGTTAACTACGGTAACCAAGACATATCCATGGTATACAAGAGGTATCCAAGTAAAATAAACAAAGCGTAAACAACATTGGCATTTAAAAGCGGGAGGCAAAATCACTTTGTCTCCTGCTAAACATTAATTGTCAACTTTCCAACACAAAATGAGGGTCGATAAACCTACTTTCTAACAAGGCCGTCAAAAAAATCATTTGATAGTGAAAAGTTTTTAAGTTACTCCGCACCCCTTAAAGCAGGGTAGTTTTTCAAAACTCACTATTAGCATAATATAGGCCGTTTCAAATTCGAGCCCCACCACGAGGATCTCGCTTATTTGAAGAAATAGAGAGTTGGTTAAATTGAGGCAAAGTTGCCAAATTTTATGCCTAACAATAATCTGTAAAGAAATTTAAAGTAGCCACTCTGGTTTTACAGATATTTGAAAAAAACTGAAATTTTGGATTTTCTATTTTCGGCTATAACTCATTTATTATTTATGTTATAGATTTCTAGTTAACGCATTATTAGGACACTTTTTTATGCTAAATCTAAATTTTTTATCAGATTTAGTGTAACTGTTACCATTGGACAGAGTTTTTAATTCTGATTTCAACAATGTGTCACACTTTGCATTTTGTTTAAGTTTTGAGCATTTTATTACAGAAATAAAAAATTTCATAAGAGTGCCATGAAAAGACCACGTCATTTAATTTATTTTGAAAAACTTCTAGTAGGCCATGAACTGATGGAAGTAAAACCAAACACTTCTCTTATTTACTTTAACTTTTAGATACATTAAGTATGCGAAAATTTCACGAAACTTTGTTTTGTTTTTGATATCTCGATATTTAAAAATCGAAATTTTGAGAATAAAAGGTTGGAATTTCGAGATTATAAAGTCGAAATTAAGAGATTATGAAGTCGAAATTTTGTTATAAGAAAATCGATGTTTTAAGATAACAAAATTCGAAATTTCTTGGTTAAAAATCGAAAATTTCGAGAATTAAGTTAAAATTTTGAGATTAAAACGTCAAAATTTTGAAATTAAATGTCGAAATTGTGAGATTATTAAGTTGAAATTTCAAGATTATAAAGTCGAAATTTCAACATTAAAAAGTTTTGAAATAAAAAATTTGAAATATGATAACCAAGATCATGTCATCGGGTCCTATTGTTTCTATAGCAACACCAACTGTTTATTTTTAATCTTACCTTTGATAGTTGATAATGGCATGTAAACATGTCAAATACATATAAATAAATATTGTGGGAGCTATTAATTATTTCATTTTTACATTAATATGACTTTAATGAAGTAAAGCTGCAACTTTTTCATAAAGTTTTCTTTTCTATAAACTCAATTCATACCTTATCAAATTGAGGAGGGCTTGGAGCATTTTCACGAAGCTCCAAATCACTGTACTCATTGTTTATAAAATATCCCACACGAATAAATTCTTGGCCTCTGTAGGAGCACGTTAACAATACAACAGTGACACCAATGGCATCATTTTCTGGTATACGTGACACATCTGGAGGATCTGCCTAAATACCAGACATTGTTATTCAAGTGTACTACTAAAAAAAATTTCAAACTTACTTGAAAAACAAACATATGCTTTCCTTCCGGTACGGGGCCGACATATACAGAGTCCAAGATTTGATCATACTCCTCACTTTCTGCAGAGCCTACATAGATCATTTTCCACTCCAAATCTACAACATTCAATGTTCACAAAAAGATTTATATGAGATGGAACACTAAAATGAAAATTACCTTCCTTTAGTTCTTCGATACATTCGAAAGTGATTTCAAATTGGAATGGATTTAAAAAAGGGCTCGGGTTGTCCATAACTGTGATGTTACACAACTGTACTTTTGCCATTTCGGTTGATTAATGGAAATTTTAACAAAAATTGGAAAATCCCACAATTTTGAGGTTAGATATTAAAAATTTTCAAAAGTAATACGGCTTAGTTTTAATGAACACTGTAAGCTATACAATTTAATTTACCGCACTAGATATAGTTTAAATATTTTGTAAAATCCGTTCAACTTCAGAAAAATTGTCTTCCCAAATTTTACGCGCTAAAACCGAGAAAAACAGAATTGGACTCACTTCGCATTTGAGCGCGCAACAGCGAGTGATGTAAGGAAGAGCATGGTGTTTCAACTCCCACTATTTATCTATATAAAAAATTCTTCCTAAGAGTTTGACAATCTCGAGACTCTTTATATGATTTGCGCATAGATAGCGCTCTTAAAACTTTAAATTTAAGCAATATTTTAAATTTGGCGCCGTTTGATAAGTCTTTGATTACTACTTGACACTTTGTGAACCTTATTCTGTGTACAACACTTACTTACTAAGGTTAGCTTAATTAGTTAATTTCGTTTTTATTTTTATTAATGAAATACGCAAGTAAAACATTTATTTCGCATTTATAAGTAACGTTTATAGATTATTGTAGTTATTTTGTGGTGGTTTCACAAAATACCAGCAACCAACAATACTGGACAAATAAGTCGTTACAATAAACTGGTGGTCTTAACGAATGATGCAATTACACGAAATTTGTAATTCGTTACCGTTAGTTTACAGTAAGTGTTCTAAAGCAAAACGTTACTGGCCTCGTTACTTAAAAATGTAACGCGTTACTTCCGATAACTGCATAAACTTAACTTGGTAGAAAGCATAATTTTAATACAAACCATTTATTTACTGCTATGTTCTCATTATCGTCGCGTACATACACATTAGTTTTATCTGCAGTGAACATTCTGAAATTTATTTGTAAATTAGTTTTATCATATAAGAATGCTTGGAACTTTTACAAATTTCTTTTATTAAGGAGTACCCGTCTTTTATTTTTAATTTGAATGGTGTCATTAAAATGCTTACTACAAATAAAATCATTTTTGGGGATTTTTCTTTCAAAATTTTTATTCCAATCCTCGCGTCCTGTTTGAATCTGCAATTCCATCAAAGTTAGAAATTATAGCTAAACTAAATAGCTTGGGAACAACAAATAATACTACCGTGGCAATAAATAAATAAAAAAACTTCATACTTGTAAAATTTATTTTTAAATAAAATTGACATTTACAGTTGGGCCATCTGTTGATAAAATTTACAAGGAGCCCTGAGATTGTCGAAGTTTTGAGATGAAACAATTAAATAGACTGCAAACACCAGTCTATCTTACATCACTGAAAAGCGTTTCTAGGATACAAATTTTTGTTCAACAATGTAGTGCCATCTAGCCTCTTCGTGTATGTTTTATGTCTAGCCTTGATGCCATTATACTGTTATGGCGCGCATATTTTATGCTTTTAATTTTTTAGGTGATTTAAATTTGTGTATATTTTGCAACTAGTTAATACTAAAAAAATAAACCTTGAATTAAATAGTTATGTATTTTATATCATTTTCTTTTCTGTATTAGTAAGTCGTTGATTGATACTTTACTGTTTGATGTTTATGTATTTGTTTATTTTTTGTGAGTTTTATGCACAGATAAAAGATATATGTTTTATATTTGATCGATTTCCTGTATTGCTATGATAGAGTATAGAACACTGTATTGCTAATGCTAAATCCGACTGTAACCATGTTGTTACCAACTTAAGTGTAACGCTCTAATAATGTTCTTAAAGTGTAAACCATTTTCCCTTTAATGCTTTATTTTGTACCCTTTGTATTCTACCTGCTAATATATTTTCCAAAATTCTAATTAAATAACTTATAATTGAAACTACATAAGTGAGTAATAAATGCTTTTTAGCGTGGGGGTAGGAAGATATTTTGATACAATTTTTTTTTTATTCCTCTTTATTTCACAATCTGCCAAACAATATACAGGCATTCAGTAAATTCTATGATGTTGCTAATGACTTGTGGGTTATTGCCTATTACCCTTAAATACCCTAAAATACTTAGGCTTTTGATTACTATATATCTGTTGAACATACTATAACTAGGTAAAACTAAACTAAAACTAAATAGCTTGATTTAACATTTTTCAATGATTTGAAATATTTGGCAAATCTATTTGGTAAGTCCAAGGATTTGAACCTCTTAAGTGGTCACACTGCACGAACATTTAGTAGGTCACTGGCTAAATTGTTTGGATGTACATTGAGCTGCTCACGATAATTACCACTCAACTTCGTGACTATTTCACTGACCGAACTTATTCCAAGATTGCGACTTATAATATTCACTATTTGATGTAGCACTTTACATTAGAATCTTCTGATTATATTTATGAAAGAGTTTGCTGCTGCAGCCCATAACTGCAAGCTGTAAGTCCAGATTGGTCGTAAGATTGTTTTGTAAAGTAGTCATTTATTGGCTGTTGATAACTGTGAACTTCTACCTAGCAACCAATACATTTTCCTATATTTAAGTCCTAATTGCTTACGTTTGGCCCAAATATGCTGTTTCCAAGTGTACTTAAGTACTTAACTGTGTCTTGTTGAGGAAGTTGTTGTCCATTGGCGGGCAAGTTTCTCACCTCAGCGTAAATGTTACATGTGCTGATTTTGTTTCATTGGCTTTAACTCGCCATTTTCTTAAACAAATTTGCAATTTGCTGAGAGGAGATTGTAATTGTTGGGATGACAAAATAGCTGTGTCATCAGCATCTGTAGCAATCGTTGTTAACAAAACGATCCTAAATGTTTTTGGAATTTTGTAAGAAGTAAACATGCATCTGGGGTATTCCCGCATTAATAACAAATGTAGATGGAACTACACTTGAAAATGGTTTGGATAGAGTAAACGCATTTCAAAGTTTTTTAGTAGTCAGTAAATTGTAAATTGTATACAATCAAATGCCTTACGCAAATGTTTTGTCAAATAATGTTATTTTTTCAGACGATGCAGTACTTGCTAGTAAACAACTAAAAAATACTTGAGCTACTGGTCCTAATAGAGAGAGAGAGCTAGCAATGTCAAAGACTACAGAATTTTATCATGGTAATTTTAAATCTCTCCGTATTCTAAAATTGGTTTCATCCACTAAAATGCGAGTCTGGCTAGCGACATCGGTTGCGTGTCAATGTAAGTACCCCAAAAAATAGGAAACATACATTATAGTATCAAAGCTTAGTTTTCTTTTACTCCAACCCTGTACAATTTAAAACAAATTTGCCTTCAGCGTTGTTTCAGAAGCAGTGCAGTGACCTCCAACGAATTGCTAGATAGGATGTATAAAATAATTTTTATTTGTGGCAGATGGCACTTGATAGCAGTGTTAATTTATTATTTTGTTTACCACACACGCCTCCTTACGTGCCATTACTAAGTTTACTTTATTTTAACTACTGTATTGATTTTACAGGTATGCATTGAGTCCACCCATAAAATAATATAATACATTCAAATAATTCATACGAAAGAGGTATTACGATTAACACAATTAACAATTAAATATTGCTATGAAACTGGCTCTCACTTTGGAGTCTCAACTAACAATAAAAAATGGTCGGAGTCGATGCATGGCTGTAGGATTACTACGATATGTAGGGTTAGGTACAAATTTATTATTTTTTTGCCTTTTTTATTTTGCCAAGGTTTAGATGGTAGAACAGTAGTAGGTATACCCTACTACTGAAGCTCGCCTTGCGGTTGGATCATGCCAGCTTCTCTTTACCTTTAAATAAAATGTGTATTCGTCATGTAATGGTAGCATTCAATAAAGCTTATTATTATTATTATGTCTCTCTCTATTTGTTGCATATTCTGGGGTACCGCAAGGAAGCATCCTGGGTCTTCTATTATTTCTAATATTTATTAATGACATATGTGATGTAATTGAAAGTTCTTTTACGTTATTGTTTGCTGATGATTTTAAATTGTTTTCCAATATTAATTGTGACTGTTTAATGTTGGAAAAAGACTTAAATAACGTTTGGAACTGGTCTGTTACCAACAAACTAGGTTTCAACATTGCTAAATGCCAATATGTAATTTCTTTTAGAAAACAAAATCAATTAGTTTTAATTATTCCATAAACAATAATATCTTGCAACGTGTTTTCAAAGTAAACGATCTTGGCATTAATTTCTAACCGTTTTTGAAGTTTAAAATTCATATTGAAAACAGTTAGGTTTTCTTATCTGAAATACCATTCATTTCAACTTTAAAAACTCTATACACAAGCTTAATCCGTTCAGTTAGAATATGCTGTGATCATTTGGAATCCTTACTACCTTCATTATTCAATACGACTGGAAAGCATAAAAAAAAAGTTTTCGAGATACTGCAATAACAAATCTGGTATAAGTAACGTAAAGGTTGACTACCAATCAAACTCAAAGCATTATAACATGGTTTCTTTACCTGACAGAACAAACATATACATGTCAATATTACAATTTACTTTTGGCTTCGACCGCGTCGTCAATTGGGAACTACACCCAGCATAATCAGGTCAGGACTGACCTGTAGCTTGTCTGCCTTTACGAGCATTTCCTCTAAATAATCTAAGCACACGGCCCTGTTTAGGCAGGCTCAGGCAGGGCCTACGAACAAATATTGCTCAAACTTCTAGAGCAAATGCTTGTAAAGGCAGACAAGCTACAGGTCGGTCTGTACCTGATTATGCTGGGTGTCGTTCCCAAATGACGACGCGGTCTAAGCCGAAAGTAAATTGTATTATTGACAGTTCGAGAAACCGCCAAAAGCCTCAAAGAATATAAAAGATACACGTACTAGTATTTCTTTATAAGATAATAAATTTCCACTTTGATGCACCATTGTTGCTCTCCAAATTATATTTTTAAGTATCGGATAGACGGACTCGATCTCAATTCACATTTGCCTACTCTTATAGTACAAATTTCCATGTACATGTACATTCACCTGTAGTTGCTATGTCAATTAATTAAAGTTAACAAACTTAATTCAGACATTGACATTTTTTCTTTTACCCTTATTCAGTTTCATACTGCCATTAGTAGGGAATGTGCTAGTAATAATTGAAGTAGTGTCCTTTTGGCAAAGATTTTTTTATTCTTATATTGAAATCAATTGTTATTTTATTTGCGTGGCTATGTTGATTGCTTCCTTAAGATTTAGTTTTTCTTTGTATTCTTTACATTTCCTGTAATTGGGTAATTTACCTCTTGGAAATATATTATTATTATTATTATATTTTAGTCGTAACTATAATTTTAAATTTGTCAAAAAAATTGAGATCTTCATTGTTTTTCTTGTTTATTTCACAGATAAATTACAATATCTCAGTTTAAATATTTATTCTACAATAATAAAAAAAATAGTATAATATTCGATCTAAATCTATTAAGTAAACAGTGATGCAAATGAGATTACTTAAAATATACTACACATAAAAAACAAACAATTTATAAAAATAATCTCAGGTTAAAATAGGTATAAAATGACTGCTTAAACTAAACTCTCATAAACGCGAATAAGTGTGTTTGAATAAGAAACTTTGGCTATTAAATTCGTAACTCTTTAGGTTGTCAATTGTTTACAAATGACAAATGCTAGGAGAATAGTTAAAATTGTGCAAATTTTAAATTCGAATAATTTTAACTTTTAAGTTTGTGAACAAATAGCAAAATTTAGTGGTTCAATAAAGTATTAAATGTTGCAGCATTTATTTGAGCAACCGTAAAACTTTTGATAGTTACCTACCTGTCAGTTATGTTTACATAAGAGGTTGACGTACATTGGTTTTACCTTTACTGAAAGTGATAATGCTATCATCTTCATGTTCATTTGCAAGAAGAAGTTCTTGGCCATTTTTGTTTCGTCCCAAAATCCTGCAAAAACAAGGAATAAATTAAGTTATTTGAACAATGCAAGCAGGCAACTTGAAAAAAAGAAAAATTGAACCAAAGCATGCACTAATACTAGAAACTATGACAAGAAATCAATTATGTACACTGATAAGAAATTGTATATGCTAAAAGTAAACAAAGATAAGAAATTTTTCTTTGAATAAATTCCAATTTCAGGCAAATTTCTTATCAGCTTCTTATTGTTTCACCAACAATTTATTTAGTGACCAGGCAAAGGTTAGACTTCACAACATAAAAAAAGAGTCAACCACAGATATTAGTTAGTAGTTTTAATACAATTATTTTAATATAAAACAATATATCACAACATTATATTATCTATTTTGCACTGAAATAACGACAATCAGTATTATTGTTAAATGAAGCTGATTAAAATAACAATATTGATGTAATTTCGGTACGTCCTTTGAAATTTTCTGAAACAAGCTCGAAATTTTGGGTTGAGTGTAGTTTGTTACAAATTTTCATAACTTAAAAGTCGTGCAATCATCTTTCCATAAGGAAAATAAAAACGTACAAGCATTGTAGACAGTCATAACGTTTTTCTATTTTAACGTTTCACTATTTTTAACTAATTTTGTCAAATACAGGGTGAGTTGTTTAAGTGTCACCCCACGACTATTTCCTAAACTATTAAAAATATCAAGTTGTTTTCTTAATAAAAATTGTTGGTAATTAACCCCTGTATAACTTAAAATTATTAACAATTATAATGGGTGTTTAGTTATGTCTGTACAGCACATTACTTTGTTATTTTAAATGGAACACCTTGTATATTAATACAGTTTTAGATTCTAAATTTAATTCTAGATATAAAAGTGTTAAAGTATTATGTTCTTAAAATTTGTGATTTTCATGTTAATTGATTTTTTTTCAAAAATGTTAACATTTTTGTGGACTAATATTACAAAACATTCCATAGCACACTTATTTTAACTTACAATTTATAAAAAGCAAAAAAAACTGTACAAATTTTAATATTTGGTATACAAGACCCTACATCAAATCGAAAAAGAATTTAATTCTACATTTACTAATGATAAAAAATACAGGGGGTTCCGTTTGTAAAACTAAAGTTACTGACTTTTGAAGTTCTGCAAAATGGACACTAAATTATGAAAAGCCCATGTAATAATTTGCTGTTCTGAACATACCGCTAAATATTTTATAATGTGTTAATAGTCTGTGCAAAATAGCCATACGTGACGTCTAAAATATTAAATTTGTAATACTAGTGCACGGTTGTCAGAATTTTTGAAAACAGTCAAATAACTCAAAAACCATTCACTTTAAAATTGTATTACCTTAAGACTTTTATATCTAGAATTAAATGTAGATTCTAAAAATGCAATAATATACAGGGTGTTTTATTTAAAATAACAAAGTAATGTGTTAGACAGGTATAACCAAACACTCAGTATAGTTCGTAACAATTTTAAGTTATGCTGCAATTAATTCCCAACAACTTTTATTAAGAAAATAATTTCATATTCTCAATAGTTTAGCAAACAGTAGTGAGGCGACACTTAAATGACTCACCCTGTATAACTATATACCATAAAAACCGGCTTGGGCTATAACCATATTATTATAAATTTTAAGTCCATGAAACCATATATCAGATTAAATGACAAAGAAGAAACACTCGAACTGTGGAATACAGTTCGAGTGTTTCTTCTTTAACATTTAATCTTTACCACTGATGATGATAGCTTTGCTGTCGAAATACGTACCTGGTATTTAGTTACTTTTGTGGAAGGATGCTGTACTTTTCAAGATTAAATGTCACACAAAGCTCTATTTGATGGTGATGCCCATTTTTTTGTGTTTTCAACTGTTTCGAGATTATGGAGCAGTCGTCAATATTTTAAAATTGCATGGTATATATTTTCTTATATTTTGTGGTAAAGCGCTTTCTTCTCTTTTCAACCATATAAAAATTATCATCGTTACATAAAACAAATTGCGCAAAATATGCGACTTTACCATCACGTTAACCGTTAATATTAATAAAACAAAATGGGGCAAAAGAAACAATCGAAACATAGAAACAGAAAAGCCAATTAACTTGACAGCCATGATGCTTGTTTGTTTTCATGTTTCGATTGTTTATTTGGCCCCGGTTTTTGTTTATTACAATTCATGGCAAACTTGATAGAAAAGTTTTTTGCGTTTTGGGAAAATTTTTTTATATTACTATAAAAATCTATATATGGTTGGAATGAGAAGAACCACATAATAGAAAAGAATATATACTCAAAACAATTGAAGATAAAACAATGAGCATCACCGAAAAATACGATTTACTGGACTTAAAATTTACAACAGCGCTGTACCGCGGAGCGTTTTTATAGAATGGATGGTACAGGGTCGTCAAAACTCTGCCGTTCTTTGCTAGCTTTGTTAATATTAAAGATACGAAAAAATTTTAAACGAAAAAGTTGTTGGTAATTAACTACTGCATAACCCAAAATTATTATCAGTTATACTGAGTGTTTGGTTACGCCCGTACAGCACTAATTTATTTTTTGTAATAGAACACCCTGTATATTATTACATTTTTAGATTCTACATTTAATACCAAGTATAAAAGTATTTTTCCTGATTTTTTTGTAAATCGAAAATTAAAATTAAAGTGCTATGAAAACAAAACAATAACTTTCTTTTATTATGTTTCAAGTGCCAAAACAATGTCAAATTATTTTTCCATCTTGCTATATAGTAGATCGTGAACCTGGGACCATAATAGGCAAATATGCAAGTTAGGCCTTTAGAAGTATCGCACCTCAAATTTTAAAAAATGTTCAAGAATCATAAAAATCGTATTGGTGTGTGTGTTTAAAGGAAAATGGACCTAACTTCTAACATTTACTGCATTAATAGCAGTTAAATAACTAATAATAAACTTATTCATTGTTGTTGCTTTTGTTGTTGTCTTCTTCTTAGATAGCTATTTTTTAATTTAATTTTATAGCTCTGTTCCTACCTCTTGCAAATAAATTAAACTTTATAGCACCCTTACCATTTTCATCATGCAAAATATTTCAATAAATTTTCGTCACGTGCAGCAAGATGGAAAAATAATTTGACAATTTTATGTCACTTTAACTATAATATAAGAAAGTTTTTCTACTTTTTTTTTCATGCCACACCAATTTTAATTCGCAATTTATATGAAAAATTTTAAAAAAGCAGAAAAACATATAGAAATATTAGTTTTTAGTATACAAAACCTTATATCAAATCAAAAAAAATTTACTTCTACATTTGACTGTTAAAAAGACTGGGTGTTTCATTTGAAAAACAAAAGTTATTGACATCTAATGTTTTGTAAAATGGACAACAAATTATAAACAACGCTGTGTGAAACAATCTGCTGTTTTAAACATACCGCCGAGTACTGTATAATGTGTTAATAATCTGTGCAAAACAGCGAAACGTGAACGTTTGGTATCTTAAAATATGAATTTTTTTAATACTAGTCAACTAATGCCAAAATTTTGGTAAAAATGCTAATAACTCAAAAACCGTTACTTTGAACATTATTGAACCTTTATACTTTTATAGCTGTAATTAAATTTAGAATCTAAAATGTAATAATATACAGAGTGTTGTATTTAAAATAACATACTAAAATGCTGTACGGGCGTAACCAAATACCCAGTATAATTGACAACAATTATAGGATATGCAGCATACCATAGGTATCTTTTTTATTATTAAAGATATTGGGTCGGTTAAATGAGCAATGTTGTAAAGTTTTTCATACTGATTCATATCCCAACAGCTCAGTGTAATGTAACACATTTTATTTCTTTTTTTTCATGATTAACTTGATTGTAAATTAAAACGTCAATAAATTTAATACTGTTTTTAATTTAAACATAGATTGTTATACATCGTTGAAATCAGAAAAACAAATGCATTCTGTTTATGCCAAAAAACAATATGGCGGCTATTTGAAATAAGAAAGTTGCTAACAGTATCTTGAAAACCGCCATCTTGAAAACGTTTTTTAACAACATTCTTAAATTTGTCTAATCGAACCTAGTAAAGCATTTTTAAAACTTTTTTTCACAAATATTAAATTAACGCAAATATCTCACTTAAAAAAAAATTATTTTTCAGTTTACAAAGATGGCATTTTATTGGCTAAAAATTTGTAATTTTTCTAAATGGGATACGAATCAGTATGAAAAACATTGCCCACTTAACCGACTCTGTATCTTTAATAATAACAAAGATACCCTGCAATGCTACTAAATTTGAGACACCCTGTAGTGGTAGTGATGACGATAGTTTTTCAAAACAAAAACAGTTTTTTCTACTCCCATGTTTTAATTTACTTATTAAGCGCTACCTATACTAAAATGGAACCCATTTCGATATAGATTTTCATTATGAAATGACCCAAACTGACCAATAGCAGCAAAGCATTGTTTAAACTGACCAATACCAGCAAAGCACTGTTTTTGGTTACAAGAGTTGTTGACAGTTAACGTCGCAAAACAGTTTGAGTTTTTTTTGCATAAAAAAACTTTTTTAATGAATATTTTTTTAATTAACTTGTCGTAGAAAAAATAGTGTATGCAACTCTTATACAGAGTCGCTATTAAAGATGGAACCAAAGCTCTCCTGCTAAAACGGTTTAAGATATAGATATGAAAATTGGAAGGCTTCCATTTGAAATTATTTCGTATATTTTGAGGTTAAAAAATTTTTTTTTGACACATGATTTTTGAGCGCGGCCGCCATCTTGAATTTTTTTAAATGGCAACATGGGCTTTGTGATACATTATTAGAAAGCCTATTTTTTTCTCTTTCTTACTACCTTAATTATGTATGGTGTTAAAGTAGAAAATAATGCTGTATGCGTGGCTGGCTAATGTATTGCACTTTAAATCTAGATACCTTTGCAATACGAAACGTCAAAAATAAACAAAAAACAATCAGCAGGGGTTTAATAAGTGACAAAAAACACAGTATATATGGTTTGTTTCCTTACAACTATTGTATTACGTCACAAATAAACCTTAATTTCGTGAAATATGGCAAAGGTTTTTCTAATTTTTCTGCATTATTTTCTACTTTAACACCATACACGATTAAGGTAGTAAGAAAGAGAAAAAAATAGGCTTTCTAATGACGCATCACAAAGCCCATGTTGCCATTTAAAAAAATTCAAGATGGCGGCCGCGCTCAAAAATCATGTCAAAAAAAAATATTTTTAACCTCAAAATATGCGAAATAACTTCAAATGGAAGCCTTCCAATTTTCATATCGATATCTCAAACCGTTTTAGCAGGAGAGCTTTGGTTCCATCTTTAATAACGACCCTGTATAATGGCTATTAATACACTCGTTTGAAAATCTCACTAGTGTATTAATAGCTATCATTAATAATATACTATTATGAAAAATTCGTAGTCAAATAACAAACAAAAAATTGTGAATTGAATTTTACAATTACTAACATAAAAGTAACCTCTCAATTCGAGTTTGTTTCAAAAAACTTATTATTGATTCTCGGCTAAATTTAAATAAACACATTCCAACAGGTGTGTGCACACAAACTCACATCTAAACATTTGATTTAATAAAATTGAGCTTCATATTTTTGCTGGTGCTTTGCACCGCAGACAGAATGCTGTAAGACAAAGATACTGTAACATAATTTATAAATAAATGTATATAATATAAAAATCTAATAATCTCATAAGGTAAAAAACTACCTTCTCAATACAAAAATAAAATTGTATATTTCTTTAAAACTTGGAAATCACTAAACTATAAATTAAGTCTTTATTTTACACATCACACAACTGTGTATACCTTGAAAGAGCTGTGGGGGTCCCGTTGATTTGCTCCAAGTCATCTAGACCTCGATGAACGGAAATTGTATCCAATTCACAATTATTCCTCAACATTAAATACTCTGTAGTTTCTAAATCTTGCTTCGTTGGCTTCTTCCACGTTTTTAGTAACAAACTAGAACCGACAACTGAGACGCTACTTAAAGCCATGGCAGCTGAGGCCATCCAAGGTTGTAATACAAGACCAAACGAACTAAAGGCACCCGCTGCCAATGGAATTCCTGTAAAGTTACACCGTAATGAAAAGGAAAATTTAAAATAAGACGAACCATTATACCCAAAAGGTTATACATGCTAGCAAATAAGAAATTAAGTCTTATTCTTGTGACTGTTTTCCTAGATAATTCTAAACATGCTACAACATCAAGGAGATCGTTTCGCATAAGTACTACGTGTGCTGCTTCGACGGCTACATCAGTGCCTGCTGCTATAGCCATGCCCACATCTGCCTGAGCAAGTGCCGGAGAGTCGTTGATACCATCCCCCACCATGCATACTTTTATACCTTTCGCTTGTAACCTAAAAAAAAGATTATTATTTATTAAATTAAATAGATAGATTGTAAAAAAAAGCATTTACAGCATAAGGTAGAGGAAGAAGGGGAGAAAGTAAGGGACAAATGGAGAAAAAATGTGCTTGCAAAAACTTCTTAGCCTTATAAGTTTTATATTTGAAGCAATTTTAAAACCATACGAGGCTGGGACACCCTACAGAGGGAGAACAGGGCAGAGAGAGAAAGAAAAATGGGTGAAACAGGTCGCTAGTACTTTTTCATACCTTGTACGTTTTAAGTATTCTCGCGCCAATAAATGACTGAATAACAGTGTTTTAGCAAAATTAAAGCAACAACAAAAATAATTAAAGTTTAAGAAAATGGTAACGGTAACGGTTCGTCCTACGGCTGATTAGGTGAGCTTCGGAGGGCGTTAGAGTAAAATTTGGGAGATTAGTAAAAAATAAATTTGTAGTTCATTGTAAGCTCTATCGGCTCACAAGGTTTTGAAAAAATAGCTTAGGCAGTTCTTGAGGAAGAATTTTTTGAAAATTTCGAAAATTTTGAGAAGCTAGCATTACAGTTTTCGTATTTCTAAAAACATTTTTACATTACTTAATTATCCCTATTAAGGGCTATTAAATAATATGCAAATTTTGTATTTATTAGATATTTTGTTTTTGAGTAATCAGGCATTAAAGTCTCATAAAAATCGGGCATTAAAGTCTCATAAAAATCGGTAAAGGGGTTCCAGAGACATAGGGAAACGAACGCACCCACCCACAGAGAGACATTTTTTTAGAAATCAACTTGTTTGGGTTTCCTGGACCCCAAGAGAAAATAAGAACCGAAGAGAAGGAGAGAGAGAAGGTGGGCCAAGATTGAGTGAGGAGAAGAGAGAAAGATTAACTAATGCATTTTGTAAACAACAGCAGTAGCCATTCAAGTGAAGAAAGGTGCAGAGAAAAAGCACAAGGTAGAAAAACAACCAGAGAACGAGAAAAGGAAAGAGAAAGATAGAGAAAAGAGCGAGAGGAAAAAATGATGGTGAGGGAGAAAGAGAGAATAGAGGGAGGAGAATAGAGAGGAGAGGGAGAGGAGGATAGAGAAGGAGAAGAACGAGAATGGGGAGAGGGAGAGAGAGAGAGGAAATAATATACACATACACTTTATTTACCTTTAAGAAGTTTAATTTTTCTTAGTGGCATAAGATAATACATTTGAGGTTGTGGGGAATCTACGAGGGTAGTTCATGCAAAAATCGGAATTTATGCAGTGATTTAGTGATTCGTGTAATTATCTGTTATGCGCAATAATGCATGTACCCTACTCTAAAGAGGTAACACATAACCATGGAAACTGTTCACTTGTTATTTAACATGATGGATCTAAATGTCAACTGTATTGCGAAGCAGCATATTATAATTCAATTTCGCGGTAAGATTTCTCATAAATGAAGGAGTCAAATCGACAGAAATTTTACGCAGACTCAGCTCATAGTTTCTAAAAAATACGCCCAACAAGTCGCATGTATTTCAATGGGCTAACCCCTTTTTAAAATGGCCGTGATAAGAGTGCAACAAGAGTGTTGTTGGTTTTCCCCACTATTTCAGAGACATTTATTCGACGATTTGCATTGGTCTCTAAAGACAGGAAGGGGATGAGGTAGAGAAAAAGAAAAGGCAATGTTTAAACAATTACAAATTTTTTACCTTTGTACTCGTGCCACTTTGTGTGAAGGAAGAACTTCTGCATACACTTTTGTAATGCCTACTTGTCGTGCTATACTGGTGGCTGTTTGTCTGTTATCTCCGGTTAATAGTATCACTTCCAGTCCCATTTTCTTCAGTGAATACACTGCCAGGTGTGCTTCAGGTTTGACTGTATCCGCTATACTTAGCATAGCCACCACATGCCCTATAATTGTACATACGTAATAACAACTTATTTTTTCTGGTTTTCGTTTACTCAAATACTTACCATCAATTGCACATAGGACAGCTGATCTGCCTTGTTCTTCTTCAACAACCATTTTCCTATCAATGTCATCTTGTATAATAATGCCATTTCTGTTCATCCACTCTCTATTTCCAACAATAACATTGAACTCTGTTTTTTTTAAATCACCAGCCGAATCACCAGTCGAACCACCAACTCCAATTAATTCTTCAAGCTTTAAACTTTGAGAATTAGTAACTTCAACTGTCACACCAAGTAATGTAAAGAACCCTGAACTTCCACCTCCAACCAAGGATAAAAAATTGCCGAATTCAGCTGAGTTCCTCGCATTGTTTACCATGGAACTTATTGAAGAAATGGTACACCTTAACCCGCATCCAGGCACTGCTTGAAAATTGCCAGTACTACCCGATATTTCCGTCCCAAGAGCGTCCCGGACATATTTCACAATTGCTGTAGCAATTGGATGTTCGCTGTTCATTTCAGCACAACCCAAAGTCGATAAAATTATGGCAGGGTTTAAAATGTCTCCTTGTAACCATATTCGCGATACTGCCGGCACACCTTTTGTGATTGTTCCAGTTTTGTCAAACATAATCGCACGCACTTTATGTGCATTCTCGAGTGGTTCGGCACCTTTGATTAAAATTCCATGGGAGGCACCGACTCCAGTTCCCACCATCACAGCTGTGGGAGTGGCTAACCCGAGAGCACATGGGCATGCAATCGCTAAAACACTCAACGCACATCGAAAAACAAACTGCAAAATTATTTCTGTTTTAGTGAAGCCTTCCTTTTCGGAGTCGGAGATCGGAAGGTTGTCGACGTTTATTGAACCAATTATGGACCAGACTACCAACGTAAGTACTGATAGGAATACAACAGCCGGAACAAAGTAACCCGCGATTTTATCAGCTAATTGCTGAATTGGAGCTTTCGAGGTTTGAGCTTCTTCTACTAAGCGGACAATTTGGGAAAGAGTTGTAGCTTCTCCCGTATGAGTTGCTTGGACAATTAATAAACCATGTTGGTTGATTGAACCACCGATGACAGTGCTACCAATTTTTTTTGGCACAGGCATGCTTTCACCTGTTATAAGGCTTTCATCACACATAGATCTACCCTGAAATATATTTACTGTAAGTGTACTTATCAATTGAAATTTTGATTTAAGCTTAGCGACAAAATTAGATATTTCATATTCAAAATTGTACCATTTCGCTGTAACAGACATAATATAAACAAAAACAAATAAATTTACGAATAAAATACTTTATTTTACTTCAACAATATTTATTTATACTGTTAGCTACTGTATCCTAACTGTACCATATGGGACCGTATCTTATCTGCTACCGTTCGCTAATGTATCTTAATTGCTACCATATCTTATTTGCTACTGTATTTTATCCACTTTCATCGTATTTTGCTTCCTCCGTATTGCTTCCATATTTGCTTTGCTTGGCTTTAACACCTTGTGTTTTTGGTGTAATGATTGCTTGATTTAACTATATATGGTTTAATGCTATAGTTGTTAATTACCTGAGCACAAATGGTTTGGGTACGTAAAACTATTTAGACCCCTGGAGACCGCCATCTTCACTGTAGTTGCCCAGGTCTTCAACCTACGTACAGGGAAGCTAGAGTAAAGCTTCCTTCAAAAAGCAGTCACACTGGGAAAAAGACTTCCTCAAAAGTGCAGTCTAACTGGAGAAAAACCTTCCTCAAAAGTGCAATTCCACCAGAAAAAAGCTCTCGCCCAGTGAAGTCCATTCAGAGAGTAAACCTCATTATAAAAATTAGCGCCCGAGCATTTCACCGAGATTGTATGCAGAAGCCAACGTACAATACCACCCGCAACACCGACCATGTAACAAAGGAGTGTAACAAAATAAATATTGTTGAAGTAAAATAAAGTAATTTATTCATAAATCAATATGAACTTAAACAAAGTAAAGCTAGAACTTATTATAAAAACAAATAAATACCTGAGAAACCCGTCCATCAACAGGAACTTTAGCACCAGGAAGCACTTTGAGAAAATCACCTCGTTGTACCAAATCGACATTAACTTGTCTTTCAGATTCAATTTCACCTTTATTTCCTAAATTTACCAGAATTGCTTCTGTAGCTTTCAAAGACAATAGACGTGAAAGTGCCTCAGATGTCTGGCCTTTTGCTATGTGCTCCAACCATCGTCCCAAACTGATAAAAAGCAGCAACATTGGTGGAGTATCGAAAAAAGTTTGTGGTGAAGTGTTTTGTCTCAGTACCATCGCAGCCACAACAACACACACACTATAAATATATGAAATCGACGTTGCCATTGCAATAAGAACATCCATATTAGAAGTGCCGTGCTTTAGGGCTTTCGCAGCTTGGATAAAAAAATGTTTACCACCAAAAATCAGTACTGGAGTGGATAGTGCCCACATGATTAGATTCTCAAGAGAAAGTCCAGGAATGACACAACACATGTCTTCATGAGATATGAATCCAGTTGACATGGCAACCATAAAATAAGTCATGGCAAGCATACAAGGACCTCCAAATATTAAAGACACCAAAAATGCATTCCACCACTTACGAATCTCCTCCTTTTGATGGAGATAGTCAGTGTTACGTTCACGCGAGAAAAGTTCTGCATGGAATCCTAAGCTGTTTATTGCTTCAATTATGTTACGTGGTCCTGTAATTTCTGCATCGTATCTAAATTGGAAAAAAAAATTATAAATAAAAATACAGGGTGTCACAGACATCATTACCAGGTCAAATATCTACTTTGTTTTTGTGAATAACCTCATTAAACCTTATCTACTCTTCACTAAATCATGAAGTAGAGAAATCACAACGCATCGACAACAGGAATCAACATACAATAACACCAAATATTAATGAAACACAGAAAATCAACAGAGATGCAAATGCATCCCATAATACATAATGGCTTATAAAAAAAATCTGAAAACCTATGTAACTCTATACCAAAAATTTAAATCAGAAAAAACAATAAATAAAATATGCAAGAATATTTGATGTATGATAACAAAACTACAGTTAAAAATGAGATTGGGGTGGAAATTCGCTCTTGTCGCGAGGAGGGTTAAATGGGAGGAAAATATCCATTAAGCTACTATAAAATTGACTGTAAGTAGCCGAGTAGCATTTTATTTTGAGAATTAAAATTGGCTGCGTCCAGAGAACCTCAGCAGCTTTGACGTAAACTGAGCAGTATCACCTAATTTGAGGTAATTGGTATTGCTGAGTCAGCAGCAAAGCTGCTGAGGTCCTGCAGACCTACCATTAAAATATAAACAGCAAAAAATTGCACTAAATTTTGTTTTGAAGATTTAAATTGAAGTGACATAATGGTTACTAGATTCAAAATTTAATAATGTTTTACGTTGAAGAATAAAAAATTTCGATAGGTCTAAAATGATGAGATAATTGAATGGTTTAGAGCCACGGTGCTCAACCTTTTGAAAATTAAGGGGGGGAGGTTGCCAAGAAAACTAGAAATAAATCTCTATGTGATTAAAATGATGAGAAAGTAAAGCCTAATTTATACACACTTTTCGTAAGTAGCGTACCCGTATCCGTGTACGTTTACGTAGGTCCGTACGAAAAAGTTAGAGCATTTATACACCCTCAAATTTTTGTAAGCGCAAATCTTAAAGTTTTCGAATTTTAAGTTATCTTTAGCGGTGTTTATCACTCGTCAGTTATTAATGTTTTGATCTACGTGCTATGACAAATATATTGATAGTAGGAAAAAGAAATTACTGATGATGATCATAAATAAGAGAGTGATTTATTATGACGATGACAGCAGTTGCTATCGTAATTGTTATGCATAAAAGGTGGCACAATGTTCCAGTCGTTCGTTTACATTCAGGAAATTGACGATATTTCGTTAGTTTGTTAACGTACATGGAACTTACGTAAAAGTAGTATAAATACAAGTAAGGATTGCAGCCTACTAAACTTTCTTACGTAAACATACACGGATACAGATACAGTACTTACAAAAAGTGTGTATAAATTAGGTTTAAAAGTTCTTAGTTACAAAATTGCAGTTTATTATAGCTTCAAGACAAAAACAGAATATTTCTTTTAGATCAAAAGCACAGACGGCTCAAATTACATAGACAAAAATGGCTAGTCATTCTTAGTTACCATGCTAACATATTCCAAAAATTGTATGTATGTCAGAGTTTGCAAAGTCAAAGAAAAGTAGTTCTCAGTGATAAGCAAGAATCTTTTAAAAAGAAAATGATTGTGTGAAAAAAATGTAATTGGCCAAGATAATTTTGAAATGATTTATATAATATTAATTACCACAATGACTAAGGCCGTTCTCCCACCAGCACTACGCGACCGCGACGCTACTTCGAAGCGATCAAAATTACGCTACGCAACGGCGACTGTATTTTTGTGAGGTTCACACATACAAAGCTACAAGACCGCGACTGGTATTTGACTCAGGAGTCTTTGAAGGCTATTGTCATCAAAGCGTTGGAAAATGTCTAGTGATGAAGATGTTGTTGTTGCGTATTATTACGCCTACCAACGGAAGAAAAAGAAAGGCAGCTGATGGGTTAATTCCTACAACGTAAATAATGTAGATCGCAGTGCATTTGTGTGTGCAAGAGAATTGTTAAATGACGAATCCAGGTTCAAATCTTTTTACCAAAACAAACTAGCGGAGTGAGTGAATTAGCCAACCAACATGGGAAAAAATCAAAAAGAGGAAATCTCTGAAGCAACAGGGGCTACAATCTACAGATGAAGAAAAGAAGAAAGAAATACAGAGGCAATATCAAAGAGCAAGCAAGGAAGTGAAGAACAGTATTAAAAGAGATAAAGCAAACTATGTAAAAAAATTGGCAGAAAAAGCACAAGCAGCAGCAAATATTGGCGACAGCAAGGCATTGTATAAAATAATAAATAAAATAGCGGCGAAAAATAGAAATATGGCGGAGGTACCAACAAAGAGCAAAGATGGGCAGATACTAACTACAGCAGAGCAGCAAGCCCAAAGGAGGAAGGAGCACTTTGAAGAAATAATGAATGTCAAGAACGATATGGTAGAGATACCAGAAGTTATAGACAGACCAGAACTACAAATAGATCAAAGTAGCCCAACAAGAGAAGAACTGAGTACAGCCATTCAACAGATGAAAAACGGAAAAACTCCTGGTGCAGATCAAATAAGGGCTGAGATGCTAAAGCTGGATATCCCATCCTCGGTAAACCTACTGCATCCAATAGTAGAAAAAATCTGGAGAAAAGAAACATTCCCGAACGACTTAAAATCCTCAAAAAAGGAGACCTGCAAATATGTGGAAATTGCCGTGGAATAAGTCTGCTAAGCATAGTTAGTAAAATATTCTACAAAGTTATTCTAAATAGAATAATAGACGTTTTAGATAGAGATATACGCAAGGAACAAAGTGGATTTCGAAGGAGAAGATCTTGCATAGACAATATTAACACCTTGAGAATAATTATCAAACAATCAATGGAATACCAATCATCACTGCACATCTTATTCATAGATTACGAGAAAGCATTCGATTCTATACATCGAGAATGCATATGGATCGCATTAAAAAATAGAGGTTTGTCAGATAAACTGATACGTTTAATTAGAACAGGATATACGGAATACAAATGTAGAGTCTTGCACAAAGGAAAGCTGTCACAACCATTCCCAGCAGATACAGGAGTCCCACAAGGATGCATCCTGTCCCCTTTGCTATTTGTTATTATAATGGATGAAATGATGGACAACACATGTAGGGGTAAAAGAAGAGGAATTACTTGAAACATGATTAATACTTTGGAAGATCTAGAATATGCAGATGATGCATGATAATATCACATAATTTGCAGCAAATGCGCGAGAAACTACACGATCTACAAATCGAATCAAACAAGAAGAGCTTAAAAGTGAATAAAATTAAAACAAAATTAATGAGTGTAAACGTACAAAACATAAGTAACTTACTATATGAAGGGGAAGCCATAGAAAGGGTTAGCAGCTTCACATTTTTGGGAAGTGTATTAGCATGTGATGGTGGAACTACAAAGGATATCGAACAGCGGATAAACAAAGCTAGAGGGGCATTTTGTAGTATGAACAAGATCTGGCATGCAAATATTAATATAAATACAAAGTTAAAAGTGTTTAATACAACAGTGATACCAGTTATGTTGTACGGCTCTGAATCTTGGTGTGTAACTAGTGAAATAAGAAGGAAACTACAAACTTTTGTGAATAGGTGTTTAAGGTACAAACTAAAAGTTTGGTGGACCGAAATAAATAATAACAAATGAGGAATTGAAGGCAAGGACGAGACAGCAATATATAAATGTGCAAATAAAACGCAGGAAATATGGATGGTTAAGGGAATACACTACGAAAATGCAACGACGAACCCTCAAGAGCAGCTCTGGAGTGGAACCCACAAGGGAGTAGGAAGAAGGGAAGACCGAGAACAACATGGCGCAGAACCATAACAGAGGAAACAAACATGACAATAGCAGAACTGAAGAGAATTGCAAAGATGGAAGGAACTGATAAACACTGGGGAATAATGGGACTTATTATTATTATTTATTAATACGGTCGAATAGAGAAAAATCAGATCCTTTAGAAAAATGAACAGGGAGTAATTTAAAATAAGAAATTTGCATGTTGGTTTTCTGGTAGAAGAAGTTTTTAACAATACTCACCCTGTATAGTTTAATTGGGTTATTTTAAAAAATACAGAAGATATTAGTGATGTCTGAGACACCTTAATAGTTTTGCACACATACTCTATTTCAATATTAAAATATATTATAACAAACCTAAACTTTCCCTTTTGTGTTGTTAAAGCCACTTGAGCACTAAGTATTCCAGGCAATTTTGATATGCTGCTTTCTATTTTGTGCACACAGCTCGCACATGTCATTCCGCTTATTTGTAGATCAACTTCCGATTCACCAGCACCATTCTGCTGCAGCACAGAAGTTGGAAAACCTAGTTCTGTTATAGAAGTTGCTATTTCTATCGGAGTAACTACAGCTGGACTATATGTAACTTCGGCTCTGGCTGCCAAAAGAGCTACTAATATATTGTGGCAACCTAAAAATTGTATTGGAATTTTTTTTTATCTATTGTTTCGTAATTTTGATATTCACAACGTTACCTTCAATTTTAAGGCAGTGCTTTTCAATTGCAGCCACACATGAACCGCAAGTCATTCCTTTAATGTGTAACTGGCATTTATCTAAATTTAATTCGTTGCTCGACCGCTGTACATGAGATCTATTAATTGCTCCATTGGCAGGACTGTTCAATTCTGAAAGCAACAAAAAGTAAATTATTAGTTAGAGAATGATATTTATTTAATGATAAAAATAAATATTAAAAAATGAGCGCAAACTTTTCAAATTCAACATGAGGGTATAAAAAACATATATACAGGATATAAGGTATTTTCATGTGCATATTTTGAGTCCTAACTTATTCCAATCAGATCACATCGTGTCGTATCGTAATCAGCCTTTACGTCCAATAACTGGACTCTGGCACTCTTTTCTGCACGGGAAATCACAGTATACAGTAAATGGATGTCTACACCGTACTAGGGAACTAAGTGACAAGTTGCAGCATAGATTTGTTTTATTGTTGCACTTTTGGTACCTGTAGGAAATCAAATCCTAGGTCTTTGCATCAGAAGCGAGTGCTCATCCTATAAGCGACCACCGCTCTTCCGATTAAATACAACCAATAGTTAAAATATGCTGTCAATTTTTACTTTAAAATTACAAAGCAAATATTACATTAAATAGGAAGTAAAATAAAAATAAATTCAACATCATTTTGTATTTTCTCTTATGTTTTATCTGCAGATTGGTACTATACAAAAAAAATAATTTTTAATTACATCGGAATCATAAAATTGGCAAAAGCAGATTGACTTATAGTCGAAAGAACTTTAACTTGGCAGGTACAAAGTTCAGTTTTGTATTAGTATGAAAGGAGTAACGACGTACTGTATTATTATCGAAGGGTACTTATTGCAGGTAAACGAGGGTCGTGTCCAGCAGGTAGTACGTCTACGGAGCTGAAACCTTTTATTTATTTATTTATTTATTTACGAGCACCATTTTCGCATAATACAAACATGAAAAATATCACATGACAATATAACTATCAGTAAGATTAATAGATACAGTATTGGACAATAAATTTATAATTGTAATTGTAATACAGTGTAATTAGTTTATAAGTAGGTATACAGCATTAAGATAAAGTATGAATTTGACTTTTTAAAACATTTTAAAATGTAGTTAACGACTTGTCGAAAAAGTCTATTTCGCAGGAATTTCCGAGTCGTAGCATTCTATTTATGGGTGAATTTATAGCATAATTTGAGCTGTGGAAGGAGTTGTAGAAGAGTCTATTACTTCTGAGATTCCTCCCAGGTATATTAAATGATATCATCTCAAGTAAGTCCTTGCAATCGCACTGGCTGTTAATAATCTTATATTTCTGCGCTCTTCCATTGTATTCATATTGCAAGCAGATAAAAGAAAATCATAACCTACTACATAATGCTGTACACCTAACATATAAGCTACATGTCTCAAGAACCTACGTGGAGATAATGAGACGCACTGTGCTGATAAGTAAGAGAGAGAAAAAGAAGCAACTAGTAGCAACTCGGTGGTTCAAAACATGTGAATGCTTTACTATTTTTACCTGGAATATTATAAAATATATTCTAAGATTTTTGCCATTACAAAAGCACATAAAAAATCAAGAAAATATGTTGTTGCGAAGCTGGCCACACAGTGGCGAAAGTGCGTGGAACATACGGAGAAACTAATTCAATCTTGGTGGCAACGTGAGATTATAGTTGATGATATTGATCCTATAATAATAAACGTAGGTGAAGATTCATCGAATAGCTCAAATCAAGAAAGCGGCGATTCCTCTAATTAAATGTATTTACTTCTAATTAATTTTTTTATTTTAAACCATTTTAGTTTAATATAGGAAAATTCAAAATACAAAAATTGATTTGATTATGACAAATAAATTTTTAATATTGTAAATAAAATAATCAATACTTCAACAGTTTTATTTTTCTATTATTATACGTATTTCGGTATGTTTACATACCATTATCAAAGAATTTTTTATGAAATTCTAACACTGCACGAAAATACTACGTTTAGATGTTGAGAACTGCTGAGTATTGGCTCATCTTTGTTGGGACGCTTTGTACCTGCCAAGTTAAAGTTCTTTCGACTATAGTACAAAAATTGATTAAAAAGCTACAGAACTGGCATTAAATTATTGTCATATTAATACAGGTATAAATAATCAGATTGATTTTAATAATTGTACTATTATACAGGATGAGTAAAAAGTAACACATAATGCCTAACTTCATGAATATCGATACATGAAAAAATAACCTTAACATATATTTAATGATTATCTGTATATAAAATACTTAATTACTTTAACAATATTTATTTATTTTAACCATATTAGCGCATAATTTATCTGCGTTCAATGATTTATACGTTTCGTTATTTGGTCGCTAAGGCAACTAGAAAATTTTTGAGCTTCAAAAGTATTTCATTCAAAAATTTTTCTACCTTTATTTTCAGACCGGTTTTTGAGACTGGTTTTTAGAACGTTTATTCAGACCTGTTTTTTTGGAAAATTTTTTCAGACCGGTTCTTTAAGACTGGTTTTTCAGACCAGTTTTTTAAGGACTTTTCTGACTTTTTTTTTATTGGAAGGTTTTTCAGACCGTTTTTCTCAGACCAGTTTTTCAGACTTTTTTGTAGAACGTGTTTTCAGACCGGTTCTTTAAGGACTTTTTCAGACTGGTTGTTTAAGAACATTTTTCAGATCGGTTTTTTCAGACCGGTTTTTCAGGCCAGTTTTTTTAGACCGGTTTTCCAGGCCAGTTTTTTTAAGACGGTTTTTCAGACCAGTTTTTTTTAAGAACCAACCAAAAATTGCAAAATCCGTTAACCAGTTAAAATTAAATGACATTTTTATTTTTTGTAACAAATGCTTTAAACTCAAACAAAATGCAAAGTGTAGCACATCGTTGAAATCAGAATTAAAAACTCGATTCAAATATGAAATAAGCTGAAGTATTAACTTCGAGTGGAATTTCCCATACTAGATATTAATACTTGCCGTATTTGCAAAAGAGTAATTTTTTACAATTATAACGTTGTACACTTCACCGACTATTAGATTTCTGAAAAAACAAGCAGCGAGAATTTGAACTTGCGATAGCCTGTGCAATTAGTTTATGTATCGTATCTGTATGCATAATAGCATGAAAGCAAGGTAAGCGCAGTACCCTACAGCTAACTACAAATTCTGCTTCAAATATCGGACAAAATTAAATTAAATTTAGTTTTACTGCACTATACCGAAGGTATGGAAAGGTAAAAATTTAAAATGCCGACCATAAGAAAAAAAAAAGTTGACAGTCGAAAATGAGCAATGGTAACAGTTACATCAAATCTGATAAAAAAATTAGATTTAGCATAAACAAAGGGTCCTAATAATGTTTTAACTAGAAATAAGTAATATAAACTACAAATGAGCTATAGCCGAAAAAAAACATATCTAAAGTTTCAGATTTTTTAAGTTCTTTCAGAAACTAAGCAACATTTTTTTTAGGTTATTAGTGAACATAAAATTCCACAACTTTATTCTAATTTCATTTGTCATTGTATCTCTTCAAATAAGCGAGATCCCAATGCAATGCAATTTGATACATCCCGTACAAAGTATAATAAAACAGTAAATTTAATAGAGTCTACATTCGAGTGCTTGTTTGTCTTTTTGAAATAAACTGTTTAATGGTTTGGTATTTTTTAATAGCAATTTTATTTTATATTAAGAACTCCAGTTAATTCTTAAAGTTAGTGGATTATTTGCACTCAAAAATGTTTTAAGGTGCCACATAGAAAAAATTACTTGACAACGCCTAGAACACCATTTCCCCCAAAAAAAAATATTTCTGGGAGGGGCGAGCCTCTAATTTATTTTGCGACCAGGCAAATAAATCCTAGCTACACCACTGCCGGGTTTAATCAAAATTAAAGCAGCTGTATAGTACTGCTTTTAACACTCCACTCCTCTTTTATGATATAAAAAAGTATTATAAAAGCCCCAAAAAGTATGAGACCAACAGACAGATGAAAACCATGCATAAAAAGTAAGATGTAATAATTCATGTAATTTGGCACCGGTAGAAAACAATTTTTTTATGCAATATGTTGCAGCGCTGTGTTTGCGAGAAATTTGCTGACGGCAGTTAAAATCATAGTTCATCGTTATGGAAGCGCAGCTGATAAAATGCGAATCTCAGTATGATGTAAATTATCAAACCTTCTTAATGTAAATATTTTATTAAATTTAGTAAAAACATACCTTGTTTAACAGTCCTGCCATTAACCGATTTGACATGAGCCTCAAATCCCATATCTTTGATTTGTTCCACAATATCGTTGGGAGTTACAAGGCTCTGCATGAATTGAACTTGACCTTCTTTCTCGTTTAAGTCTACTTTTATATCTTTTATACCTTCCCTGCCAGAAAGCATCCCTAAAAACTAATGTTTCTTAAACGTCACAACAAAAATTAACAAAAGAAAATTAATGGTAAGGCCGTTGCTCGAGCCTAGAATACTATAAACAAAATCAACACACCTTCAATGCTCCTTACACATGAATTGCATGTCATACCATCTATGTGGACGGTACAGGTGGTTATAAGCTGGCTGTCTTGTAATAATGGCAAAGACGCCTCAAAGCCCATGTCATCAATATAGTCACACACATCTTGGGGTGTTAATAAATTTGTGTCGTAATGTACTAAACCACACTGTTCTGATAAGTTCACCTAAAGATTTATATCTTAATAAATTTTACACATATAAAGTTTATTAAACATCTACTTGCCTTAATACTTAAAATTCCGCGTTTTTTTCCTACAGTTTCTTCAATATTTTTAACGCATGATTGGCATGTCATACCAATAATGCCCACCTTGATTGTGTTTTCAACAATTTCACCTTCAAGCAGGGGTGTTGTTAATGAACTGAAGTCGCCAGTAGCGGTTAGCTGTGATAGAAGGTCATCTTTCGTTTCCGCCAGTGGTTCAAACCCCAAATTTTGTGTAGCTTCCCTATAAAACAAAAACAAACATTATTACGATTATTTAACATTCAGTTTTTGTACAGCACAGGAAGCGTAATTTAATATTGAAACGTCTACCAAGAAATTTTTTGCTACACTACTGATTGATTATAAAATACCTATTCGTAATGACTCCCTTATGTAAATAAACTTATAAATTTCTCATAATTTGGTACTATAATTGCGCTATGATGACAGAATCTTACTATGTATGAAAATTTTTTAAAACCATGAAAACTATAAAGCAGAGATTGTTTCAAAATATTAAAATTTAAAAAACATTGCCCCAAGACTGATAACACGATTTTTTTAAATTTTGTATGCTAATAGAGCTAGGAATGAACTACAATTGCGTTCGCATTCTAGTCCGGTAATTTCTCTATGAATTTTTGCAAATTTTAATTTTAGTGTGTGTTTACTCAAAAAAGAGTTATAAGATCGGGGCGAAATTTGGTATTGTTTGCCCTAGTAATACACAATGTTACTACAAGAATTTTTTGTACTACTAAAACTATGAAGTAAAATTTTCAATATTTTAACATTTCAAATCATAGTTCTCAAAAACTCGCAACACAATTTTAAAGTCCCTGTCCGTTAATTTTTCTGTGAAACTTTCTATGAATTTTATAAAATCGAAAATTCACGTCCCTTTATTTAATAAACGCAGGACGATTAAAAATGTTTGTTCAAGCTAGACTGCTAATAAGTGGTACTAGAATAAAATTTATAGTTTAATTTTTAGGTGCAGCAAACATTAGAGGAGTTAATTTTCCGGCGACACCTAGCAGTGAATCTTAAAACTTTTGTTGTGAAACTAAAATGACAGCTGACAATGAACATCATTTCTATTAAAAAAAAACAAAAGATGTCCACATTTACGGGTAGGAACAACAAAAAAATTAGTGGCGTGCGGTCTGGCGATCGAGCCGGCCATAAGTACCTATTGCAATATTATTGATTTAAAATAGCTCTTATTATGTTCGTTTTGTTATAATCTCATTTGTTATATCATCAAGGCATACTCGTTTCTTAATAAATAGAGAAAATCAGTTTTAACTCAGTTATTTTGATAATTAAATATATCAAACTATATATTTTCAAAATGGAAAAAAAATAAGCATTTTAATGGTGTCATAGCCAACTATAGTTTACGTTCAGAAAAATGTAAGTTTGAATCATATCTTGAAAACAATTGAAAATATTTTGTTGCACTATCGTAATCTAAAATCTAATCAAAACCAGTTCATCAAAAATGGATATGGGTTTCCCCATATCTCGTCAAATAATGACGTTACAGCAACCATTTAAAATTTTAAAAATGTCAAGTACGAGCAATAATTGGAAAACAACAGAAGATACTTAATTTCTGCCTCGACAATTGAATTTGTCTCAAAAACATGTTCCGAGATACTAAGATACCCCAGGTTTGCATCGAAAATGCCCACCCTTTACATACGCGAAAAAGTGCAAATAATTAATTGTAAATAAAACAATAATTCTTAACTTCAACAGGTTCTTTATTTTAGCCTTATACATATTTCAACGTGTTTACACGTCATTATCAAAGACAAGATTGATCTTCGTGTACATTTTAGCATGTTCTTCTAGCGAAGATGACATCACTTTATTTATAAGCTTTACTTCGTTGAAGTTCATTTAATTTATTGTAAATAAAACAATTTTTAACTTCAACAGGTTTTTTATTTTAGCATTATACGTATTTCAATCTTGCCTTTGATAATGACGTGTACACGTTGAAATACATCTAAGGCTAAAATAAAAATAAAAAACCTGAAGTTAAGATTTGTTTTAGTTACAATAAATTAAAATGAACTTCAACGAAGTAAAGCTCGAACCTATAAATAGAAATAATTAGATTAATCAGTGAAAATGAATGGTCGTACTAGAGAATTTAATTTGTGGCATCAACAACAACCACCAATTAATTTTAATTAAAGGTGTTTCCAGTTTATAATCATTGCTTTTATTTTCCTTGGCTTGACTCGGCAAAAATTCAGGAGTAAAATTAAAACAAACAAAAATTCAATTTCCTTCTGTGAAATTTGGTATCTGGGGATATTTTTTGCTTCCAAACAAATTTTCCAAATAAAAAAATTTCAAGTTTCTTCTGATCATACTACAGAGTGGCTAGGAAACCCCCGGCCACTTTTCTTGCAGCGGCCAAGAGATGGCGCTTTAGTAAAGAAAAATTAGATTAAAATACTGGCAACAATGCAGAATTCAAGACGTTTTAGTTGTTTTGATTTAATATGGGGCGTATTTAATAACTAAAACGTCTTGGATTCTGCGTTGTTGCCAGTATTTTAATTTAATTTTTCTTTACTAAAGCGCCATCTCTTGACCGCCGCAAGAAAAGTGGCCGGGGTTTTCCTAGCCACTCTGTAAGTTGATGTTATTATTTAAATATGGTATGTATGCATCAGGAGTTGTAGAACTAACCAAAATTAGAAATTGTTACGTTAAACAGCAGCAAAAATATTAAGGCGTGTTTATGAAAAGTGAAACACACTGTATAAAACGGTAGATTTTCAAAACAGAATACAGTTACATTTTCTTAATTCATTGCTAATAATTATGTGAAAGTCATTTTTGTTTGTTCCTAAAAAATAACCTAAACACAAAAATATCAAAGCTGTCCTTCAATGTGTAAAACCAACACCAAAAAATATCTTACCACACATTGTCATCTGATAACAAGGGACGCTTATCACTGCTGCTCATGTTTCCACTATGAATATTAATTTCGTGTTTTATAACAACAAGTGTTATCAAAATTGAAACAATTTCACAAATTTTAAAGTTTTTTGTTAAGACACATTTTTGTATTAACTCCTAGTATAACACTAAGAACATAAAAATTTAATCAGTTTTGTGGTAAGTCTTAATAAGCTCTGCGGACCAGAACGTTCTAAGATAAAACTACCGTGAGCAGACAATACAGATAAAGCTATTCTGATAAGAAAATGCACGTTTATTTAATCGATAAATACCTACATATACATTTTTATCAAAAGCAAACAATTTCTTCAAACCTCTTAGTTTAATTCAACAACCAAATTCACATCAGGGTACTACAATTTTTTTATTTTTCATGTTTTTTTATTAAATGAGAAAAACAGTAGTTTCCTAAATTAATTTTATATTTCTAAACATCTTTTTTTATTATAAATTATTGACATTTATCGACAAAATACAAACAGAAAAGTCGTTAATTCTACATTAATGGAAATTTTTCAAACAGAAACATTTTTTTTCCGAGAAACTAAAAATTAACCTTTTATACACGGCTGAGCTTTTTTTGCAAATCGAAAAATATTTAACATTATGTATTAAAAAAATGAGCAAAGCACTTCGCCTGGATTTTCCTATACTTTAGATGTGTTACTTATCATGTTTTCAAGAGTATTCAAGTATTAACAACTTATTATCGCGGCCCCATTGCTAACTTCGTTGTTATTATTAGGGCTACGAAGTCACTTAAATCAGCAAAGTATTAGTTAGAGTTTTTTGCGATGATTACGATGCTGTAATAAAAAAAAACAATTGAATTGTTTACGAGTTATTCATAAAAACAACATTTTTTAAATATTCTTTACGGCAATTATATTTTGAATATAAAAGTTTCTATGCAGTAGTAACCTGAAGTGGATAATAAAAAAGTTATTGACGATTATTTCTGGAGTTTATCAACAATTTATTGCTATGTATGAACCATTTTGATGCTGGCCATAATTACCAATAACTTTTTTTATTATCAACTTTACTGTTGCATTAGAACTTGTTTATTCAGAATATGCAAAAATGAACAGAATGTTCAATTTTAAGCAAAACTATTTTATGGAATATCTCAAAAAGGAGACGTTCAATTGTTCTTTTGAATATAGCATCGTAATCAGCGCAGAAAACTGCAATACTTTGGTAATTTAACCAACTTCGTAGCTCCAATAATAACGAAGTTAGCAATAGCGCCCCGATAATTTCAAACAGCCTGTATACAGGGTGTATATGAACTATACCGACAAACTTCAACAAGTGATTCCTACGATACAAAATACATAAAAATGGTACTCTTGATTGTTTTGTACGACTAGCCCATTTTCCATAAAAAAATTGATTAAAACATTTTTCTTCTTCAGAATGAGATAACTTTTTTTCATTTCGTACTTATTTATTAACTTTTGAGTCATTTTACAGAATAACAATATGTTTTATGAAAACATTACTAGAATACTTTTTCCTTGCAAGATACTGGTCGATTTGAAAAACTCAAAACAGTTTTTGTTAACTTTTTGATATCAATTTTTATTTAGACAACCATTGATTATTATTAAGAACTGTAATAATTACCTTTTGTTATTAGTTAATAGTTGCTATACTTCATCTCTAAGTTTTTTGAATTCAAAGTTAATAAATGAGTACGAAATGAAAAAGGTTTTATCTCCTTTTATCTAGAAAAAGAAAAATGTTAAAAATCGTTTTTCTTTTCTAAAAATTATAGTCCTACAAAAAAAAGAGTGTCATGCATTCTTTAACGTAGAATCATATTACAGACTCAAATGTGTGAAAAAATTTAAAATTAAAAAATTAATATATAAAAATCACCCAGCCCCCCTCCCCCAGTTTGGAACGCCTCTGGTTTAACTAATTTCATTTGGATGCTGTTATGTAGTAGCACTTACTAATAGTAAACCACATGCCAAGTTTCATTACTTTATATTAAAGGGTGTCCGAGACATTAAACAAAATTTAAATTTCATTCACCCCCTTCCGGGGGCCGTACCTCCCTTCAGAACGATTTTAGTACACATGTTTGTAAAAACTTTTTTTCTTAATTGACCTAAGAAATTACCTCCCAAAGTTTGTCAATTTAGTTTATATACACCCTGTATATACGGTCTACTACAAGCAAATGGAACTAGCTATGCATTCTCACCGCACACTGGAGAGAACCACTACCCCGCACCTATCCCAAGAAGACCAATATACTTAACTTGTGCTTTACCCGGGGGCATGTCTTATATTTAGAAACCGAAACTTTTTAGGATTTTTTTATTTACAATTTTATAAACAGAAATTTTTATAATCCTCCGTTTTTCAGACAAAAATGCATGAATATTCGATTTTCAAAAATTCGTAGCAGGCGTCACAAATAAACTATTGGACTGGGGCACAAACTAAATTATTGCTCATTCATAGGTCTATTTGCTTATAGAAATAAAAAAAAATCGTGCTTCCATTTTTGAGCAATATTTTTTTGAAAAAGTCAAAATTTTTATTTTTTTTCCACTTCGCAGTTTTAGTAGTTCTAAAAGTTTCCGTTGCTTGTAACATTATGTACCCCTAGAGCATTCCCAACATCAAATTTCATCCGAATCTGATAAGTCGATTTTGAATAAATAGGCGTTAAAACACAAATTTTCAAAAATTCATAGAAGGCGTCACAGACAAGTTAGCGAGCTGGGACACTAACCAAATTGTAGCTAATTCCCAGCTCTATAAGCATACAAAATTTAAAAAAAAAATCCTGTGTTCACGTTTTGGGAAACATTTTTTTGAAAATTTCCAAAATTTTGGCGAATATTTTTCACTTCATATCTTTCAGCTTTTCAACATTTTTGTTATAACGGCCGCCATTTTAAAGCTAGAACGTTTAAAAAAAAGCGTTAGATTTGTCCTTGAATCTCCTATAAGCTTCCATTTGCAAATTCAATTTCTGAAAAAAATGCTACCAAGAGCAACATGTCTAACTTCCCCTCCCAGTTTCGAGTTTTTTAAAAAACTTGATTCCCCGATGAATTTTTGATATACCCCCACATTACGAAGCTCATTGAAATCGGACCATCCGTTTGTGAGTTACTCATTCAGAATATTGAACAATATACAGAGTGTTCTATTTAAGAAAAGCATAGTTGATGTCAGTTGTGCCTATTACTGGATTTCAAATTATTTTTCTGAAAAAAATGATACCAAAAAACAAGTCTAAATTCCACGTCCGGTTTTGGATTTTTTACCGGCTTATTTTGTCAGTGAATTTTTAATATACCCCCACATTCCAAAGCTCATCGAATCAGACCATCTGTTTGGAAGTTATGATGCACCACACACACACATTCCCACCCACCACAGACATTTTTTAGGTTCCTAGAGGCCCAAAACATGTATTCGAAAGTTTTCACGAAATCAATACTTCCCTATACCGAAGGTAAGTAATATAAATAAAAAATCGTGTGTCCACGTTTTGAGAAATATTTTTTTTTTAATTTCCAAAATCATGGCAAATATAAAATCAATACTTCCCTATACACTGTAAGTATAGGAAAATATTAAAAAAAAAAAGATAGGTCATAGAAGTTTGATATGTTGCTCTTTTCCTTTCGCAATTTATCTTTTTTTCATAAAAAAAAAGCGCCCCACTGTAGCTGAAAGTAGGTGAAACAAATCTTACATAAATTTTGCATGTGAAAGCAAAAAACAATTGCAAAGTTCAAAAAAGAGAATTTAGGACCAATTAAGAAAAATAAACATTTATAGTGAAACGTCTATTTATACTTTGCCATTTTTCACGAAAAAAATACGTAAAACAATTAACGTGTTTGATCGCACATATTATGTTTCACTTACCATGTTAAATCAGTATCAAAAACAAAAATTATCAAAAACGTTAAATCAGAAAACACACTATACAGGCATAAACAGATCCACTATTCATCAAAGACTGAGCAAGCAGATTAAACATGACAATACAAAAAACCACAAACTCAAGTTTAACCACAGCAGTATCAGTCGTATTTTCTAGAAGAATTCAAATTTTATCATTATGGTTTCCAGTTTGGTTACAAATAACTTACATTTGTGTTCAACTACCGTTTTCCTCTAGAAGGCAAGTTTCTGGTAATGTTAATGTTACCATTATATTATAAACTTAATTTTTTAATTTATCACCAATTAATTATTAACACCTACATATTATAAATTCACTAAACCATATCTTTTCTATATCACAAGTGATTTTCTTAAAACACTCAACACTTAAAGCACACAACATAAAATAATGCTGTAAAAACGCTAAAGTGAAAGTCTGCCCTAGATTACGACCTTATTTTATAAATTATGAAAGTAAAATAAGAACAATTATTTTCAAGCAACGCCAAGTATGATTGAAGTGAAAGGTTTAATTTAAAATGACCGTGAACTTGATTTTTTAAACAAACGGCGATCTTAAAATCAAGGACTTACATAATATTAAACAAAGGCGTTGGAGAGTTATTTATCATTTTGTTGCACCACATTATTTCTAATTGCTTTCTTTACTAAGTTCTCTAAAAAACAGTAAGTAAACACTACTGTTTATGTTCTGGAATATGAGGAGCAAAATGTCTCTCCACCTTTGTACGAGTTTAATATTGTAAACTAAACCCCTACTTTATGCATTCCATTAATCATACTAAGCCCCCATGAATAATAAGTACACAAATAATAGGTGAGGCATCGGTCTGAACCAAGCAACAGGTGTATCATAAACAAAGTTGCGAACTGTATCAACAAAGCGATAAGGCAGAGGAAATACAATCCATAATATGAAATTCAAACATTCTATCATGTGCTAAATATTTTTGTAACCAATAATACTTACTTTACTAACTGATAATTGGCTTCTGATATTGTGATGTCTAGGTAGGAAAAATCTTTAGGAATACTGACGACTGTACCATCGATCTTTTGAATTTGTACCTTGCAATTTTCATAATCTTGTTCGGTTTTATTACCTTCATCTGGAATATATCAAATTCAAAATATTATAATACTGAATGTAATGATAAATGAGTCACTGATAATGCATTCTTGGAAAAATGCAATCAGATCTTTCAATGTAAAAGTGTAATAAAATAAGACAGTATTACCTTTTAATATAAATCGTACTACATTGCTATCCATTACAGCTCTTAAAATCAAAATTCAAAGCTTTAGGAAGGCTGTTGTCCGATTATAAACAACTTTATCACCATATGGTGCATCTAGGTTAACTTAAACAACTTCCTTTAAAATAACACTGTATAAAATTACTGTCTAATTAAGTCAGTCATTCACATACGGTTTTTCTGATTATTCTTATCAGTTTGCCTGATACAATGAACTCCCAAGGAAGCCCTGAACTGGTGCATTTGAATCATAAAGTACAAAAGAACTAAATTACAATGATATCATCAATGACAAGGTGCCGCAGTTAATAATCAATAATTTCACATTATTTTAGCAACATGTAGGAACTTAAAAGTTTTTAGCTTTTTTAACTAATTTGTCGAAATTATTACAAAAACATAAATTTTGACAATAACTTCCAATTTTAATAAACACAAGGTCATGCCTGTCAAAGTTGGTGTTTTCTATTTATAGGTTGGTGTAACTCCACTTCACTTGATTTCTCTCCCTTGTAACAAGAGTTCAAAAAAAAAGGTTGTTTGACAACATTTGTTTACGTGAAGGCATTTCTGAATTTTTTCCATACATTTTGTGTTATATAACCTCATTATAAGCCGTAATTTGCTTAAATCCACTTATTTAACAGTAACATTTAAAATACAAATATTTTAATGAACAATATCATTTGCCACGTAATATCGGGAGGTTTTTTAAATAGTTATTTAAGTATCAAGGAATGTAAGGACGTAATAACATCCAAGGTAGGCGAATACGAGCTGAGGCGGAGCCGAAGCTTGTCGCCTGCCGAAGATGTTATTAGTCGATACATTCCGTGTTACTTATTAAATTTTTCACGCTACCGGCAATGTAAGTAGGCCTACAGGTAAAAATTTAATCATATTTTTAAAAGTTCGTTTTGACAGCTGTCATCGGAATTATTTTTTAAAAGCCCCATTATTCTAAGTTGTCTGTGCATGTTACCATATCAACGAACAGTTAAAATCAACATTATTTTCCTAGGGATGTGACACTATTGAGCTCCATCGTCAAGGGTAACTAGTACACGAATGTTATCAGCCATTTACGATCCCTGTAGCTATGGATGTACGGCCTACTTACATTGCGTGATTAGCTGACGTTATCTGTGCCGGCCATCCATTGAATCGTTATGTATTAAGATATAAATTATATTTTTTTAAATTATTTAAGTGTTAGAAATCATAATTGTTATTATATTTTACATTAATTGTGACATGTTTTAACAGTCACCTTTAAAACAAATATTTAAGTAAATGTTGTCTGTTGCTACATAATAATTTACACCGCATTTGGCACTGCTGGCATCTAGCGGTTGATTTAAAAAACAGCTTATAAAACCTCCCGATAACACCGTATTTGACTCTGCTTGCATCTAGCGACTGATTTGAGGTACAGCTTAATAAACCTTCCAGTGAATTGAAAAATTATTTGTATATTAGTTTTGAAAAAATTCGCTTTTTACGTAATTGAATAAATGCCTACTAAAATGCAAAAAACCAATCAAGAAACAACAAATTTGGCAACTCAACAGTCAAACCTGCGTGTATCTTATGCGCTCAGACATGCCCTACCGTAATCAAAATTCAATTTCAGCCAACTTAACACCTCTTTTTTTGAACGATCGTTACATTGTACGTCACGAAAGGGAAAGGGGGGTTTAACCTCACAATTTTTAAAAATTTATTTTTTGTATAGTGTAGGGTGTTTGGTGGTCCGGATGATTAAGTTTTTCCACATATCAAGATGACGAAATTAATTGAATGGCTCACAGTTTTTGGATGTATTTTCTGCGTCTGGGCTGCCCTGGTTACAAATAAAATAGAAAGCAACTTTACAAAACAATATTTCAGTGCAATTTTGTATTCCCCTATTATCTTTGTATTCCTTTTTGGGGTGTGTATATCTGTTTTAATATTGCTGATTTTTTAAATTATACTGATGTGTTCTTTAGGCATATGCAGCTACCATTGTTCTATATCGAACATTTACATTCAATAATTGTGAAGAAGCAGCAGTCGAGTTACAAAAGGTGTGTTTCATATCCTGAATGAATCTAGGTAGTGCTACTTTAGGGTATATCAATGTTGTCTTTATTGTTTAAGGAAATCAAAGAAGCTAGAGAAGATTTGACTGCGCTTGGGTTTAAATTTAAAGAGAAGTAGACCAATAATTCATTAATGTTTGTATTTTGCAATCAGTGTTAAATAATTATAACAATAAACTAGTTTTAACTAAAAATATGTATTTATTCAATTCCAATGTTGGTAAAATTAAACAATTAAAACCTACTTGTGGATTTACATGTGCGAAAAACTGTAAAGATGTACAACTGAGAGCAGATAAAAGTGCACTACTCTTATGGTGGATTTTTGCTATTTTTACAAATGTCTTAATATTGAGAACCAATCACAAAATAATAGAGGTACTTGTTTTCACTTTGACCATAGGAATGCACAGTCAAATTCACAAAATATCTTGTGCACTTTTGTCGGCTTCCCACTTAAATACAACTGCAATAAATGAAAAATTATTCTTAAAACTATAACAAAAAAGGTTTCTCAAATGCTGCTCGTCTACCTTAAAAACTAGCTTAATTATCGACTAACAACAAATACAGTACAAAAACTTTAGTAATGTCGATTAATATTTCTAATACAGTGTGATGAGTTATAAAACTACATGTTTAGAAACGAGTTGTTATAGTTCCAAATAGTTTATTTTGAGTTTATATTGCTGTTAATGTGCGCACGGCTTCTGTTATCTTGAACACTTAATGAAAACTGTAAATGTACGTGTCCCAAGGTATGGTATTGGAGATAACAACTACAAAAGGAAAATACGTAGAAAAACTAAAAGTATTTTTATAAATTAAAAGAAACAAGCAAGAGTGTGCTGCCAATTTCTTAACAAAGGGCTCGCTACTCGCTCGCAAATGTTTCCATGAAATTTAAAACAATTCAACATTAATTCAAAAACAGTTTTACAATTAGAAATATTTAAATTAGAAAATAGATTATGAACTGTTAACTGCGTACTGCACCTGCAGCTATCAACATTGAACAGTGCTATAAAATGAGTAAAACTTATTCTAGAGGTTGAGTGCTCTTTGAATTTAGAAACGGTAGATGCAAAGAAAAAGTAGGGATAATATACGGTTTAGTGTTATTTTTTTTTAAATAAATTTAATCGTATTACTTTTCTGCTAAGGGGCTCGGTAAATCCCTAAAAATTTAACAAGGGGTTGCACGGGCTCACTCCAGCATACCCTGGAAAGAAGTAACTAGAACATGTTTTTTAAATTGATCAATATTTCTGGTTTAGCACAGTCAAATTAGCTCGAAAAAGGCCGTTTGAGAATTAGTGTTGTAGATTTACCGGTAAATTGATATGTATTTACTAAATTTACCGGTAAATACGGATAATAACAAAACAGTATAAAACTTGCATATTTGTGTTCTAATTTTTTTCTCATTCATTTGATACCAACCACCTATACAGGCTTTCCAAGATAAGGGCCCCTTGCATGGGGATCTCGTAAAGGGTAAAAGAGAGATTTAGTTAAATAGGAAAAATTATTCAGCATCTCAAGTACTGCTATGATCTACATTCAAACCCTACAATTTTGACTTAATTTTCAGTACAGATTGAAAAACTAAAATTAAGAGTTTTTGCTTTTTGTGTGATTTCTTTTTTTGTGAATTTTCAGCCTACTACAACTTACAAGAAAACAGTTTTTCACAGCCTATTACGAAAAAACAGATTTTCGCCTATAACTCCGTTATTTCTGAAAATAAACCCATCAAACCTTGCATCAGAGAAAAGCCAAGTTAATGTCAATTTCTTGAAAATTTAATGACCTATAAAAATTTGAATTATAAATACGGTCTAAAATTATACATGCTAACAGAACCAAATGGGCCGATTCTGAATTTCGCTGTGTATAATAGATAGGCAGGACCAAATAATGGCTTATTATACATCTCTCGACGAAAAACTAAAATGTAACAATTAATTTTTGCAGTAGGAATTTACTGGTGTAACCAGAATTTTTTTATTACCCTCCATTTTTCGAGAAGAGACAGTTAACTTTTTTTTTGTGATGGGCGCTATGTCACACTTTCACATTTTTAGAAAATATTTTTATTCTCTGTTCAACAATGTATGACAATTCTGTAAAACAACTGAAACTGATTGTTTAAAATAATTCAAAAATATGTTTCTTAATGTTGGCATCTACCTTACAGTGATTTTTTTCCCAAAAACAAAAAACGATCATTAAATGTATGAAAAAAAAATTTGAGCCTATGCTTTAAGCCTTTTCCATTAAACATTTTTCTATAGTTGTGTTTTATTATTAATTGTGATTAAACTGTTTGTATTGTATTGTTATTCCAAGTATTAGCAGCATGTTTCATTACTATTGTTAATTGATTATCCATATCCATACATATATAAAAACACAAAGGGTTTTTTTCTCCCCTTCCTCCAGCGGCTACCGATTCACCAATTTGGACCATTTTTTTTTTAAATGAAAGATCTCTATCCACAGATGGAACATGAAACATTTTTATATTTTTATTCTACGTCGATTTTTTATTAATAATTATTTTAATTTATAATATATATGAAGGTCGGCTAGACGCGCGTCACTTGGGGCGCCATCTACAATAACGTCGCGTGTCATTAATTGAACTAATGCATCACGTGACTTGACATTTCGACGGCTCTGTCAACGCTGTCTGACAGTGCATTGTGTGCTGGGGTAACACTAGTTTAATTTAAATTTTAATTAATTTCCCGTGAATTAAGACTTTGTTTTCCATAGCTTACCCTTATCCAATCATCATAGTGTAGTTATTGTTTGTGGTTATTCTAAACTTTAATAATATATTTCTATGGACAATAATTAATAAAGTGTTGGTGCCTGGTGGTTTATTTTCTTAATATTTAACACTATTAACTATCTCATTTGCTTGTCTGTGACATGTTCACTACCTAAATGTACATTTAACCAAATCGTCTTTAGTTTTAGAAACACGCCCAAATTTAAGAAATATGTTTTTAATTGTTTTAAATGTCAGTTTCAGTTATTTTACATGAATTTCGTCATACATCGTTGAACAGAGAATAAAAATTGCTTTCTAAAAATGAAAAATATTTGATATAGCAGTCACAAGAAAAAGAAAGTTGATTAGTGCCTCTGGCAAATGATAGGCCAAAAAAAAAATTCTGGTTATACCAGTACATTCCTTCTTGTGTGTTACACTACCACTGCAAAAATGAATTGTTAAAATTTATAAATAAGGTACGAGCAAAAGAAGAAAAAGTCAAATTTTAGTTTTCTATCTGTATCTAGTCGGCTATGGATTTTTCAAAACTTCTAAAAATGGCATTAAACTGGTCTCCTAAATAAACAATTTTTTTCTCATTTAACAGACGTTCTATCTCTTACCATTTTCTAGATCCCAATGGTGAGCAAAGTTAAAGTTTACACCCTGTATATTGCATTGCAAATACTCTGGAAAAAAATTCCTTTTCATGATTATCGGTTGGCAATTACTGATAAACTATTGCCTGATGCGTCTTCCAGAGAATCAAACCAAATGTTACCAAACACATCCCAAGCAGAATAGAAGCAAATCAGGATGGAAATTGAAAGCCCAGAAAAAGCTGTCGCGTAATGTACATAAAATAAAATTAGGAAAGACACGGTGTGGGAATGTCAAGTTTGTCCCGAACACAGATTTCTGTATTTATTAGATACACAACTGTAGCTTCTGAATAAACAAATAAGTGAAGCCCGTCGGTCATTTTGTAGAAGGTCGTCATATCAAGTTAAAATGTTATTTATTACATATCTACCACAAAATTTACCATTATTCTGCAATAATCACATATTTAACAAATATGCTTTTAAAACTTAACTTAAAAAACTGCAAATTAAATCTTTTTCTCCAACAATTTTTGAAAGCAACCACACAACATACTTGCCGCATACCTTCCAATTATACTGTACAATTAAAAATTATATATATATTAATCATTATCAAGGCTAAAGTACGAAACACTTTAAATTCTAACATATTAGAACTGACACTGACCTCCTAGAAAATGGCCTCTGGCTTCAATTTGTTTTTAGAAGTCGTGTATCTACTGTAACTATATAGAAATCTGTGGTCCCGAAAAACCTAGATTGTGTGTAGAGACTTGTTTCAGTTTTTCCATGAAAAAAATGTAATTTTTACGCACCTAAGCGAAGTGATATTCATGTATTTGTAAGAATTTATTTTCTGTTATTTGTTAAAGAATATTGAGTAGTAAAAAATAAAAAGTAAAAAAATAATAGTTTTTCATTGTTCTCTCATTTTTCATTCAAAATACTACGGTTCTAGTTAACGATATTTGGCATCATCGGCATAATATCTGAAAATTTCAGGATGAGCACGATGCCTTTTGGCGTATGTCACTAGGAATGAAAAATCACGTACCGCTCTTGAAGGCGACATATGGTGGACAATGGTGTTTTGTTTCATTTTCGAGATATCACATAAACGTAATTTTTAAAAATGGAAACCATATTTTAATATTAACCCTTAAGTACTAACGTTACGTCTGAGAGACGGATATATTCGACGCGCGTGTAATATTTCCCCCTCCAGTTAAGATTTATGGTTGACCTTTCATCTACCTTCAAACTACCTAAAAATAGCTCAGTTCTTAAAACTTCGTTGCGGTGGTATGTTTTGTGCGGAAGTTATTTATGTCTAAAAATAAATTCCGTCTCAGAGACGTGACGTTAGTTTGCACGCTACTATTTTTGCATGATGGATCAAAAACCAAGTTGCTCCAAAACGGTTAGACCAACAGACAGTTGCTTTGAGCAGCAAGTGTTGCAGTGGTATAATGAATTAGACAGTGAGGACAGTAACGTAGAAGATGATATTGATGAAAATTCTGCTATACTTGGTGACCATAATACAGATACCGAAGAGGAAGGTAAAATTTTACAGCAATAGTTTTTATGAGTGCTGATATTGAAATATTTTTTTAGGTGATCAAGCAGAATCTGAAGATGAGATTGATTCAGATAACGGGAATGGAAATCAAGGTAAAAGGCATTTTTACAGAAAAAATAGATTTAAATGGTCCAGTCAGCATATGACATCCAGAATTCGTACAGGAAAGCATAACATTATCGTGAAATTGCCGGGCTTACGTCCAGTAGCTAGAAATATAGGAAATACACCAGATGCATCAACTTTGTGGAAGTTACTATTCACAGATAAAATGTGTGATATTGTTATGAATTGGACAAACAAGAAAATTCAGCAACTCAGATCAAAATACAAAAATCAAAATTCTCCGACGCTAAAAGATATCGATAGGGAGGAATTCAATGCTTTTCTTGGCCTTCTTGCCTTTACATCTATCTTCAAGTCCAATAATGAAGGTATAGATCGTATATTCGCTACCAATGGAACTGGTAGAACGTTTGACAACTGGTTCACTTCGCTTGAAGTTGTAAAATTGTTAAGAGAAAGAGGTCTGACATGTGTTGGAACACTAAAAACAAGAGAGAAATTCCTGCTGAATTTCAAATCAATAAAAAAAGAGAAGTAGGAACTTCGCTGTATGGATTCACAAAAGACATAACTCAGGTTTTCCATGTAACAAAGAAAAATAAGGCAGTTATTTTAGCTTCCTCGATGCACCATCAAAAATTTGATGATCCAATCACTAAAAAGCCCGATATTATTTTATATTATAATATGACAAAGGGTGGATGAAAAATGCGCTAAGTTTTCAAGTAGTAGGAGAACCCGTCGATGGCCTATGGCTATATTTATTAGACTTTAGATATCAGCATCGTTAATGCTTACGTATTATTCACCGCGGCAAAAAATAGTTCACAAAAAGAAAGATCTACTTTTATAGAAGAACTGGCTTTCCAGTTGGTAACACCACATCTTGAGACAAGGGCCAGGAATGCACGTATGCCTAGAAAAACCAGATTAGCCACTTGCGAAATTTTGGGGTTGTGTCCCTCTAAGAAAAAAAGACAAACAGTATATGTTTGCTATAGCTGTCAAAAGGCAATTTGTCTTGAATGTGCAAAAAAAATGTGTTCATCTTGCACTAATTCTTTATAGTTTTAAGGTGATGTGAATTTTTATACGTATTGTTTTTCCTCACTTTTTTTTAATTAAGTTATGTTAGAATACCATTTGTCTGTTGAAATATTTTTGCTGAAAATAAAAAAAAATATTAAAAATTGCCTTTTGCTATAATTAAGTTAACACCTACAAATTTAATCACCCTTTTTTATTTGACTTTGTAAATGCTACTATTTTTATAAATTTATATTTTTTATATGATTAAAATACACTTGATACAACATTGCATAGTACTTTACATTTAAAAATAAATTTTAGTAAGAAATTCATATGCCCGTCTCTCAGACGTCACGTTAGTACTGGAGGGTTAAAAAACTTATTTTTTCTTTTGTTACCTTATGCTGTGCCTGAGCAAGTTAAACTGGGCAACCTGTATATACATCTATTGAAGCGATTAATTATTTTATTTATATTACCAATAAAATTGTTTATTCTGATATCCAAATTTAAATACAGTTTATTAACGTGTACCTAATACTTCTATTGCTCCAAATAGAACTAAGCCATTCAGAGTTCGTGCAACAGCAACAATAAATTAAAGAATTTATTATAACTGAATTGAGAAAATATTCTTAAAATAAAATAAGCAATCATGCCCAATCTAAAATGAAACTATTTGGAACTATCAGCAGACTAGAGTAACCCCATTTGCTTATCTACGTTATCATTCAGTAGATACTCTCAAGTCTACATAAATATAAATACATTTTTTCCACAGCCTTCTATCACTGGTACAACTAGATACCTACATACGTACCTTGATATAACCAGTGATACTTATTTAAAATTTAAAACAATTAAAAGTGTAGTTTTGGCCGACAAACACACGCAAACTCGTGAATCAGTCTACACTGTGGATTGGACATCATAAATCGCTGCACACCAGTAAACGTAACATTTGTACCAGTAACATCCAACAAATCTAACTCCATTTCTTTCAACAAATCTAACGTAAGGTCACTGACATGATAACCTCGCAAAGAGAGTTCTTTCATATTTGTAGGAACACCACGTACACTTTCTGGGGCTAGAACTTCCACAACGAAATTGTTTGCAGGCCATATTGGTGGAGCTAAATTTCCAAGATGTCTAGGAGGTTGCTCGAAATGAACGTTAACTTGCTCGTTAATTATAGGAAGTGGTACATATTCGATTTCCCTTCTTGTACTCTCTTTTATTTCCAGATCAGTCTTTGATTTATACTTCTTTTCAAATATAATTAAATCACCGTCTACTACGTAAATAGGTGAACCTAAGTCATTTAGGTGATCGAATTTATTATTATCTGAATCCGAGTCATTTTTGGATTCACCTAATTTATCCGCTTTAGTCTTTCGTTTTTTGCTTTCGATATGTTTACGTTTTCTTGACTGCAAACCGCTTGGACCAGGAAGATTCCAGTTTTCGTCTGTGTGTGGATAACGCGTCTTATCGTCTTTTCCTCCTGCTGGCTGCTCGGTACCATTTGCACTGCTACATGATAAGTTCTTAAAGAAGAACTCTAGTAAACGCTTCCTATTTACAATATGATCATCCTTCTCCAACTGCTTCAATAGATCTTGGAAGCAGATGAAGTGGTATTTGAGTACTCGCTCCATATTTTGATGTACAGTCCTTGACATGTGAGAAAAGACAACCCACAAATCCTGCACAAAACTTGAATCTTCTGCGTATTTAGAATACTCTTCTGTTTTTAAACATTCATCAAAAGCGGTCAAGACTTCATTTATAACTGTAGCAGATTCATTATCTGAATAGTGACTAATTTTTGCAATCAGCTGTGTAATTTTTTCAATTAAATTTGTTACATCTGCCTTGCTTGTTTGTTTCGCCAAAGTTGGGTTGGAGTAGGGAGAGTGACCGCGTGGTCTAAAATGAATTAAACTGCCATTTTCATTACGAGATATAACAATCACATTTGTTTCTTCGTGACATGAACCACCACATTCGCATTCTGCATTTTTTGTCCCACAACTAAAAAGAAAAGTAAAACGCACGTTATAAACAGATGTTGCATTACATTTTTGGAAAAATGCATTTTGTAAATATACTAGCGGTACAAAATTTTAGACATTTTCAAAAAAAAATTCCCTGAAAAACTGCCCACGCCATTTTTTACAATTTTAACTACGCCTATCAATTAGCTCTAATAAAAATAAGTATTTTTCGTTCTTTGCAAATTTTTGATAACTGTATAAATAAAGCTGTTATAACTATTTTCGTGAGCGCATTAAATATCTTAAGCGTCTTTCACGTCGCGTCGTAGGAGCGCGCGCAGCCCATAAGTAACCAACGTCTTGAGTCTGCAACGGGCTTGTACCGCGACCGGCTGAAGAAGTAAATTTCCATCACTCCTTAACGCGAGAATATTTAAAACGTAAAAAGTATGAGAAAGTACCAGCGACCTGTTTCGCCCATTTTTTCAAAAAAGTTTGCCGAATTTTAAAGCGTCTGGGATCGACGGATACAGACAGCAAATGATAATAAAGTTTTATGGTAACGCGTGGCTGCAGAGAAACAGCTTTATGCCTGCCATGGCACTTTAAACGCAAAAGAAAACAAATTAAATATTTTAAATTGTCAAAAAAACAGCTTTTCATGCAGAATTGCATCCTGATTCTAAATATGTAAAAACATACAAGGTGTTGCGTTTAAGGTAAGAAAGTTAGGGTCATTTCTGGCGAAAGCAGAAGCGATAGAAAATTGCTAATACCATCAAATAATTGAATTTTATGAATATTTTACCCATACCAAATTACATTCATTTATCATAATAAATAAAGAAAAAAAGGAGAGTGGGCCATGTTTCATTTAAACCCGGTATAATAAAAAAAAAAGGTCCAAGTGGTCCAGTGGTGTAATTTTCTGTAATTCTTTAGATCGGTATCGAGCTTGACAACCATTCTGACGTTAGGTTACAATTAACGGCGCTTGCCTTGATTACTAGCTAACCAAGACAAGTAACAAAGCCACACACAACATTAACATACAAATAAATACATGTGTGAATGGCTTTGAATGACTATGCATGAAGAGTGACATAAGCTTCAGGAGCGTAGTCGTTTAAAGTTCAAAAGCCCCACTACCTCCTACTACACAAGCGAAGAGCTTACCCGGAGTGAAAGACTTCGACACCTTCGGGTACATGAGGATAGATTATTATGATGATGATGATAATACAAACAAATTGAAAGATAAATTGAAAGCTTTTTTCCAAACGTTTAGCTCCAAAATGGGAGGTCGATGCAATTTTCCAAATTTTGGGCTTTAATGCCTATTTATTCAAAAATTACTTGTAAGATCAGAAAAACTTTGTTTTTTATAGAGTGCACAATTTTTATAAATCCCCCAAAAATTTCTGTTTCACTGTCTTACATGCGGTAGAGGGAGCGATTCATCCGATAATAGAAAGTAAATTTTTATAAATTGAGCGGCCATTTTGTAACGGTAGAGATATCAAAAAACTTTAAATATAAAAATTGTTCAGTTTAATGGGACCTTTCCCCTTTAGTTAGTCGCTAGACTTTTTGAAATACTAATAACCGCTTCGGTCTCTGAAACCGATAATTCGAAAATTGTGTAATCTTTGTGTTTTTTACTTTCCTATACTTTCAGTATAGGGAAGTATTGATTTCATGCAAATTTTCAAAATCGAGATTTTGACGGAAATACATGTTTTGGGCTTCAAGGATCCTAAAAAAGTGGTTTTTAAAAAATGTCTGTCTGTGGGTGTGTGTGTGTGGGTGGGTAACGCTCATATCTCCGGAACGGCTGGACCGATTTCGATGTGCTTTGGAATGAGGAGGTATATCAAAAATTCATCGACAAAATAAGCTTTTAAAAAGAATCCGAAACCGGAAGCGGAAGTTAGACATGTTTTTTTGGTAGCATTTTTTTCAGAAACTGAATTTTGGAAATTGGAATAGTGGAAATTATAGAAGGCCTTAGAACAAATCAAACGTTTTTTTTACCGAACTCTCTAGCTTCAACATGGCGACCGCTACGAATTTTTGAAAATTTCGACTTATACGCCCATTTACTCAAAAACCAGTTGTTTGATTGGGATCAACTACATCTTGTTTGGTAGCCCCTTAAGGGTACTATACCATGAAATATCATTAATTTTGAAAATCGAAAAACCGATCTCAATGGCACCACTCCAAAATTTTTGAAATTTTCAAAAAAAAAATCTCAAAAACTGGCCACACGTTTTTGTTTAAACTTTTTAAGCTGATAGAGATAGGCATCTGCTACAATTGAGTCTTTTGCTCATTGTTATAATTTCACTGTGACGCCCTCTATGAATTTTTGAAAATTGAAAATTGGTACCCTTTTATTTATTTAACGGGGGGCAATAAAATATTTCTGTTAAAGCAATATAGCTCATCATTGACAGCAAAATCCGAATATCATAATATTTTTTTGATAATTTTGATACTGTTTCCCCTTCCCCCAAATTTGTATGATAAAAAATTAAAAGTTTGGTTTTTTGTTTGGTTTGCTCTAGGAGAAACTTTTTACAAAAAATCAAAAAATCGAATTTTTTGCCCCTTAATAATCTTTTTGTCCTTAGAAGAATTTCACATACTTTCTACAGCAGTTGTATTCTTGTACTAGTCGTTTAATGTTCAGTGTAGGCCAACTTTTTTATTTTAATAGATAGACTCGCAAACCCAAGAGCAAAGTTGTAGGGCAAATTCTTCTCGATTGTATTTAAGAAAAAAACTTGAGTTTCCAATTTTAATTTGGCGGCCACGGTAAAAAATAACTTTTTTTTAAATGGAAACGTGGCATTTTGGCGTTAAAATCAAAAAGGTTTTGAAATTCTAAATACAAATTAATAAGAGTAATTTCTTGCTAAAAATAATACTTCTCGAGTTATTAAGATACTTTCAAATATCAATTTCCGCGCTTCCGTTGATTCAGTCCGAATATTTTACCCAACCTTATGCTTGCAGCGCAGCGGTCGGTCTTTCTTGAACCGCTTCAAGATGTTACAACTTATAAGAACTATTTACTTTAACTAGTCGTGTCTAGACAGGTGTATATCGAAAGTATTGGAAAATATAAAACAATGTTATTTTATAAGTATAGGAAAGTCCAGGCGAAGTGTTTCGCTCATTTTTTTTATAGTTACTCATGAACTAATAATAAAGAAAACATTGCAATGGAACAAAATAATTTTATAATTATTTTAGATATATTTGTCTCATAATTATAAAAACATAACATTTTTGATAGTAACTCAAAAAAACTTCAAGAGTATGAATTTAAAACTCTACAAACTTATTTTTTGTAAACTTAAAATAAGTGATATAATATACGTAAAAGCTAAGAAACACAACTCTAAAAGGGTTTAGAAAGTTTTATTCTTGAGCTAAATTATTGACACTGCACTCTACACAAATTCCTTTTATGTGCTCCAGGCACATATATTTTTTGCAGTTTATGCAAGAAAAACGGGTACATCTATTTTTCTTCATGCCGCAGAAGTAACAACGCCCCTTTTGGCCTTCATTTACTTGGTTATTTTGTTGCTCCATACCACATATATCTCGAATTCTGGATTTTATAGCTAATGGAAGATTTTGAACCATAAGTCTTTCATGCAAGTATGGTTTTATCAAGTCGTATGCCAGCCCCCGCAGAAATTCTCGTCTTCTCACAGTACTAAGAGGGTTATTTGCTGTGAATATAACCATTGAATTTATTCCAGCTACATTGAGAACAGAATAAAACACCACCATTGGCCAGCGCCTTGTCTTTCTGGCGCAGTTATAATTTGTACATAGCTGGTCTACAACATCTACACCACATTTTGCTTTATTGTACATTGTTATAATCTTGGGTTTGCATAACGCACCTGTACTTTCATCAATGCTATCACGTGGTGCAAAGATGAAACTAATAAAACATTCTTGTTTTTCTTGGGTATATATGAGACGATAGTGCAGTTCTTTTGAAAACCAAACAAACTTGATTTTACTGGACGGTTTACTGGTTTTGAAAATTCTAATGGTATTTCTGGTTTGTTTTTCCGTAGAGTTCCAATGACAGTAATTTTTTTTTCGTATAATGTATTTACAAGCCCAATACTGGTGAACCAATTGTCTACAGTTAGATTTCGACCAGAACCATATATGGATTCACAAAGCCTCTCTACGATTGCATGAGGACTGTTACTAAATTTGTAAGGTCCCTGGGCTGCTGCCCAACATACACCTCCATGTTACTGGTATAGAACGTTTTAGCATCTGACAGCGCAAAAATTTTAATTCCATATTTGCTGGGTTTAGATGGTATACATTGTCCGAAGCTACATCGAGCCCTGAAAGCTTCCAGTTTTTCGTCAATAGTAACGAATTCCGATAAACTATATCCATCCTTGCAGTTGCCTACAAACATTTCAAAAAACTGTCTAATGGGTGCTAGTTTGTCAACCTTCTTGCGCTCCTCGCAGGTGTCTTTATTATCTAGCCTAAAGCATCTAAGTAAAAATCGAAACCGAACCAAAGACATTGTCAATCTGAAAATTTCTACTTCCGAGCCATCTGTTCTCCATAAATCATCTGCATTTAAATGATTTGCTTTCAACATTCCTGCATAATATGTACAATAGACCTATGAAAGCACAAATCTCCAAAATATTGGTCAGCTTTGCAAATTTTTCGCTTACATCACTGATGTATTTGTTCGTCATTTCTACAGCAATAGTTAGCATTTCTTCATTGATCAAGTATTGCCAAATATCAACCGGCTCTTTATGAGATTTTGTAACCAACCTGGATGTTGGCAAACGAATAACATAATTTTCCTGTCTGGTTCTAATATTTCGCGCAGGCACTTCCTTCTTCCACTTTGTAATTTTGTTTTTTCCTAGATAATAGCTATACATACTCAAAGGAGCGTCATAGTCATCTTCAGAAAGAGAAATATCATCACTTTCACCAGATTCTAAAATATCCTGTTCCGATTCACTCCCACCTTCTCTTTCCTCAACAAAATCCTCATCGGCGTCGTCTTCTTCATCATCAAAATTAATTTCATCGTCCGTCTGACATTCATCAAACAGCTTTTGAAGATGAACTTGTTCTGCTTCATAAGAGTGAAACGACATGGCTAAAAATATTTTAAAAATATTGTAACCTAATTTTACACTAGAGAAATTCAATATTTTACCTTTGATTCTTACTGTACACTTTGAAAATAAAAAATACACTTTGGTTTGCTTCAATCGCACAAGTGAAATAAAAATGCAGCAATAACTGCTTCGGTCTTTCGCACCGAAATGTAGAATAAAAATGCTTCGGCTACACTTACACACAAATGCTTCTCAACTGATGTCTGGGCAACTGAATCATATAGGTAGCGGGGAGCGCCGTATTGCAGATCTGCGCATGTCCGAGATTTTTCATGTCTTTGTTTGTCTCGGCGTCACAGACCGATAGCGACTAACGAAGGGTTAAAATTGGGTATTACTTGAGCCGCCATTCTATTTAAGGTCTGTTACACACTGTATAACACTTGTAGGTTTGAAATTACTAACAGAGAAAATTAAATTTTAAAAGCGTTCTTAAACTTGTCCTGTACCTAAATAATTTTTTTCCGGTAAAACCGGATGTCGCACCAGACCAAAAGATAAGTTAAATAGCTCTTATAATATAACACAAATTTTCTGCAAAAACCGCATTTCAATATTTTGTTTCATTTTAAGTTATCAACGATTTACATCAGTCAAAGTAACTGTAAGACACCGTGTGCCTAAATTTACTCAGCTGCTGCGCCAAAACCATGGGTTCTACAAAAAAATTTATAGGACATAATTTGCCGGAAATTTGATCCCCTTTTATTTATAATAACTATTTTAGTCGTAGGAGGTACCACAAACGAGATGTTCCGAAAAAACTGTTTTTGGGCGCCATCTAGCCAATATGGCGGCACGAGCGTCAAAGCCACGGAGTTGCAAAATCAGTACGTCTTTAGGGACTTCAAAATCTACAAGTTTTAAAACTTCCCGACTTTTTTTTAATGAGACCCCTCTTTTTCGAGCTGGCTACTGAGCTATAAATAGAAAACTACCTTTAGGAAATACTAATTTTATAAAATTACACGAAAAGAGGAAAGATAAGCAAATAAACAGCAACTAGATTTCAAAACAAAAAAAATTAAAATATACCATTTCTAACTGTGCTTACATAAATGAACTGACAAAACTTACCTACGAGTAGCTCTTATCTTAAAATGTTTATCCGTATGTTCAAGCATAGAAATCTCATAGTCGTTTCGTGGCTCTCGTATGTACAACCATTTCTGTCGACAACTGCTAGTATTTGATACAGTTTGGCACCATGCAGGTAAAGTACACGAGTCATATATTAATCTGTGACAAAGCTTTGCCTTCTCCGGTTGTAAGAAAAATACACCCCTCCTTCGATGGTATTTCATATTTTGTTTCTGATTTCTAGTTTCATGTTCTAACTTATATCGCAAACTCGTTATATCCCAATCATCATTATCATCGTTATCCGATGAATCTGAACTACTTATACAGTAAGGAGTAAAATTCTGATTTGAAAAGTTAGACTGATCATCATTCGCTTCTTCACTTTCACATCGTGTAGATTCTACAGAACCTAAACAATAAACTTTATTGTATAATGTAATATTTATTATTTAAATATTACCGTAAGTCCCTAACTTTTTATCAAAGAAGCCACAGTTGCATTCGTCATATGGATACACATATAAAAAACTGTTAGGTCTTGTCATGGATCCTCCCGTCGCCTTTAAACGATTAAATACTACCATAGTATCGTCATTGATTGTTTGAGAATCAGAAGATACCAAATTCTTTGCACCAAAGCGTTTACTAAATGAACGTTTTGATAAATCATTATTAGCTTCGTCGTCTGATAAATAGCCATCTTTACGCATATCTTCTCCATTTATAAGATCCAATTTACGCTTAAGCCGCTCTATACGATAAGTTGATGGAAAACTTTGAAAATATATTATTTGTAATGTTGAACTTCTATAAAACGATTTAATGAAGAGGTCCCCGAGACCTTAAAATTAAAATATTTTAGTGTTGCTTTAAATATTTCAAAAATAAAAAGAATTTACCTGTGAAACGTAAATCAATTACTTTAAGTTTTTTAAATCCGAATTTTCCCACCAAGCTTACGCTGCTAATATCATCATCTCCAAGTTTTTTACACATATAAAGCGAAAGAATTTCTAATTCTGGATATCTGCAGATTGACATTAAGCTACCAGCTTCAAACCATTGACAGTGATCCAAGAGCAGAGTCTGTAAAATTTATATTTCAACAAAAACACATTTAATTTATTGTAAATAAAACAACAGGTTTTTTATTTTAGCCTTATATGTATTTATACATGTTAACATGTCATTTTCAGAGGCAAGATTAAAAGTAAACAATTGGTGTTGCTATACAAACAATAAATCTTCATAACTTGATCTTGGTTTTCTATATCTGCTTCCAGATGACTTGTATCGAATATCTAATTGTTTGTCCTATATAAACCGAATGACAGTGCGAGCAAATTAATTTGTACATGCCTGATTCTAGTAAATTGTTTTGGAATGAGAAATGAAGTCATCTGGACGCAGATATAGAAAACCAAGATCAAGTTATGAAGATTTATTGTTCCTATAGCAACACCAACTGTTTACATTTAATCTTGCCTCTGAAAACGACATGTCAACATGTCGAAATAGGTATAAGGTTAAAATATAAAACCTGTTGAAGTTAAGAATTGTTTAAGTTACAATAAATTAAAATGATCGTCAACAAAGTTAAGCTAAAACATAATAATTTTAAGTTTTTACCTTTAAATTTATCATAGTTTCCTGAGCAAAACGAAAGAAATCTGTATGATTAGGGATATATGAATGTCGAAGACTCAGTTCTTGAAGTGTACTTGGGAATTCATGTAACTTGCACTAAAAATTATACAAAATAAGCTGCCACATTCTCATACATGCAATTATTTTTTCACTTACATATTTTATACGCTGATATTCAAGAGCCAACACAGTTAAATTAGTTAAATTTTTAGAAAGAATTATGGCTTCCAATGAAATCACAACTTCCGATCTCCTACTACCAGCCATTAATAAATGCTTCGTCTTTTTAGTAACATTTTGCCAGCAAAACTGTATTTTACTTAAATTGTTTGGGTGATTTCTTGCATCTACATGAATCCACAGTGATTCATCTTGAACTAGTTGTTTGAAACGACAGCATGTTCTAATAAATACATTATTAATTTTGAAAACTACTTTACTTTAAATTAAACATACTCTCCAAGCTGATAAAGGCTTGTAGCATCAAGAAACTTCAATACATGAAGTAAAGTGCAGTCTGAAAGATCGAGAATGGTAACGCGAATCTCTGGGCGTTTACGTTTTGAACTCTTGATTTGACTAGAAGAGCTGCATTTACGTTTAATGCCTTTTAGAATATCTGTAATAGCATTTTTGTTTCAGTGTATGAAATATAGAAAGATTACTATTAAAACTTACGAGGGTCCATGATGTAATAACCAAAACTGAATTATAACAATATAATGGTTTTGACACAAAGTATTGCTGTGGAAGAAAGTGTACAATTTTCGTTATAAATACTGAAATGCAATAATTAACAACCACTGTAGCATTTTACAAACAAAGCATCTTGCCCATAAAAATCATCATATCCTAGTGCCAAACACAGCTGTAAATATTGCCTTTATGTTATAGACACTAACACTTTAAAGCGGCCATAAATTAATTTAGTACACTTATACACTTTATAATAAAGGCCAGCAAATATATTTAAACATAATAAACCTACACCGATAAGATAATTATAACCATAAATTAATATCGTAACATCGAAACATTTTGGTACATCGAATTACCTAGCATTCATAGCCAAATCCATACATATATAAAAGCACAAAGGGTTTTTTTCTCCGGTTCCTCCAGCGGCTACCGCTTCACCAATTTGGACCATTTTTTTTTTAAATGAAAGGTATCTATGCACAGATGGAACATGAAACATTTTTATATTTTTATTCTACGTCGATTTTTTAATAATAATTATTTTAATTTATAATATATATGAAGCTCGGCTAGACGCGCGTCACTTGGGGCGCCATCTATAAAACTGTCGCGTGTCATTATTGGAACTAATGCATCGCCGGGCGGTCGACGCTGTCTGCAGTCGAATTTCGGCGAGGTTACACTAGTGTTGGTTAATTACATCTAATTTGCTTACCACACCGAAACCGAAATGCAAAATAAAAACAAAATTTTTAATTTTAATAATGGTTAACTGCGCAATACGCGGCTGAAAAACCTAACTATGACATGTTTGGCTTTTGTAGTTAACGTTTTAATTCCAGGATAAATCTGTAAACCACAATTTTTTTAATACCAAGGAGGTGAAAGCTATCCATACCCACTTGTAGAAATAATAGGCCGGACTAGGCACCGAGAAAATTAAGCTACCGGCCGGCAATCGTTCTTCGAAGCATACAGTCACAATATAAAACGTTTCATACCGAAACTTTGCCAGCGCAAATATTATCGTGGGGTATCATAATTCAACATTCCTCATAAAAAAATATGAGGAAAGGGAATGTTTCTATAAACAGAAAGTATTTTTCTGGAATATTATTATTCCTCGTAAAAAAGGAAACAGAAAGTTTGCTTTGCGGCATTGTGTTGAATTCGGTGTGAAAACTTTAGCGCCAGTCGTGACGATTTTTTCATTCCCACAATTTATCGGCTGCTCGAGAAATTCCCGTGCTCCCTGTAGTTGCTGTAAACTGATAATGTTACAATAACACTTATAAATTTCTATTTGGCACGTTCCCAAAAAAAGATAAATAATTCTTATTAACCTATTTTCTTTTTGTAACATAAGTATGTTTGACATATTGTGATTTGTGTCGCCGCTAATTTTTGTTACTATTCTGCTCAATAAAGCTTTTTTAAAAACGTATTGCACTAAAAAAAAATACCAAATGAGACTCGTAAGATGGCTGCCTTTTAGGTGCGCTTTTTGGAAGTGGGGCTATATGCATACTCAGTCTATTGTTTTTTTAGATTTGTGAAAAATGCAATTCTACAGTGATTCGATTAAAGAAACAAATTATCTGATTATATTAAGTCACTGTATACGAAACTACAGTGACTTGATATAAAAAAAAATGATTTTCTGTTTGTATCAAGTCACTGCGGTTCCAAAGTCAATGAACACGATTTGACGTTTCTCAAATGGCAACAATAACGATGTGCAAAGGAAAAAACTATTACTTCGTCTAATTGTAGAAACATTTCGGACAGGACTAATAAACTTTGCGAGGAAGAAATATATTGAGGTGTAGAGTCGACTGGCTTTGTACGGTTCAAAGTGGATGTCTTACAAATTTGTTTTGGCTAGCAAATACAAAACATAAGAATATAAATTATTCTTAATTTGCTATAATAAATCACGTATTTACATAGTTGTAAGGCACAGACCGAACGGACTGATAATGAAATATAAGACAAATAGCTGTACTGTGTTACTTACAGGGGACAGCTCGTGAGCAACCGAGATACTTCGAGGCGGCATGTAAGGTAAAAGGAAAAGGGTCCTGCTGCTGCAGCCGGGATAGCTAGAGGCGCAAGCCAGCAGGGAAAATCCCGTGAGCAGCCGAGATACCTCGAGGCGGTGGAGCAGGTAAGGGAAAAATGTCCCGCTGCTGCAGCCGAGATACCTTGAGGCATAAGTCAGCAGGAGAAAGCCCATTAGCAGCCGAGATACCTCGTGGCGCTATGAAAGGTAAGGGAAAGAGGGTCCTGCTGCTGCCGCCAAGATACCTCAAGGCGCAAGTCAAGGAGAAAGCCCGTGAGCTCCCGAGATACCCGAGCTGCTGGCCAAGGTAAAGGAAAGGGGTCCTGCTGCTTCAGCTGAAATACCTCAAGGCGCAAACCAGTATAGGAAAGCTCGTGAGCAGCCGAGATACCTCGAGGCGCTGGGCAAGGCAAAGGAAAGGGGTCTTGCTGCTGCAGCCGAGATACTTCGAGGCGCAAGCCAGTAAGGGTAAGCCCGTGAACAGTCGAGATACTTCGAGGCGCTATGTAAGGTAAAGGGAAGAGAGTCCTGTTCCTGCAGCCAAGATACCTCAAGGCACAAGCCAGTAGGGGAAGGCCGTGAGCAGCCGAGATACCTCGAGACGCTTGGTAAGGTAAGGGGAAGAGAGTCCTGCTGCTGTAGCCGAGATACCTCGAGATGCAAACCAGCAGGGGAAAAGAGTTCAGGAGTCACTCCAATTTGTTAGATCAAGAATAATGCTCTCCAAAACGTACTGCTGTACTACTACGCTGGACCAGGTACGGGAAAATATAATAATATGTTTAACAATGAAGCAATTAGTCAAGTTAATTGTATCGTTAAATGAATATTTTTTGTGTAAAAAGCACACGCAAAAGGTATTCCCTTACATTACATGTAATTATACTAGTCAACAAAGTTGTTTGTTTTAACCCTAATACGCGTATTTATAAGTTCGAGCTTTACTTCGTTAAAGTCCATATTTAATGAGTATCTGTATATAAAATACTTAATTACTTTAACAATATTTATTTATTTTAACCTTATACGTATTTCGGCATGTTTACATGCCATTGTCAAAGGTTATCGTGTATCCTGTACCGTATGTACCTTTTTATGCTGATTCTGAAAACATTTTCAATTTGTTTCTACTACCTCAAAATTTTTAGAAATTTTCAATAATAGTTTTCTCCTAAAATATATTAATCTTTTACTGGATTTGACATTTTCTGTTTTACCGCATTAATGTTAAATACTGAAAGAAATCTTGTGTTGCCTCACTTGTTTGAACAGGTCTGAACAAGTTTTTGGCATGTTTTCTACGTCACAACCGTAAGCCACGCCTCTCTTTGCTTTTAAACCAATCATATTTCGGAAATTCGTAGATATGCGATTATGTGGGTATATAAGAAGGTACAGAAGGATTATTACGAGTATTAAAATTGAATTGAGTCAGTTTGCGATAATCTGGTGTGTTTTATATTGACAATGCCTCGTAAGTGTATAAATGATCCGAACAGTTTTTGTTATGTTTGCGGAGAATTAATTATTCAGCAGCTCAACAAATATTACATCTACAATAGAAAAAGCATGCTACTACTACTACTTTGGGGTTAAACTTAAATATAAAGACAAATCCTGGCCTCCTAAAACTTGCTGCGCGCGTGTTACTGTAAAATGCTGGTTAACTGGTAAGAGCACTGCTATGCCGTTTGCGGTTTCTATGATTTGGTATGAGCAAACGGACCATACGACGAACTGCTACTTTTGCTTCAATAAAATCTTTGGGTTTTCTAGCAAAAATAAGAAGAAAATGGCTTATCGCAGTTTGCCTTCTGCTACTCGTCCAGTACCTCATTCGACAGCCTTTTCTGTACCAACATGTCCAATCGTTTTGAAAGAAGAACAGGTTGGTACAGAAACAGGAAGATTAACTGGAGAACTGTCAAACAATGATGAAGAATTTTTACCATCTCAAGAAGACAAACTTAATAACTCAATTGAAACTAAATAACCTGGTTCGAAATTTAAATTTATCAAAAACTCAAGCAGAGATACAAGAATCAAGATTACAAGGATGGAAGTTGTTAGCTTCAGATACGCGTATTTCAGTATGTTGCAATCGTCAGAAAGAATTGTCACAGTATTAGTCCACTAAAGAGGGCCTTTCTTTCTGCAATAATATTGACAATTTAATGCTTGCATTAGGCTATGAACACAATGCAGAAGAATGGCGTCTATTTATCGATGCTTCGAAACTGAGCTTAGAAGTTGTTCGTTCTTCTACACAATGGAAATGTTCATCCTTGCTTGGTTTACAACTTGGATACACGAAGCATTGTTGTGTTTGTGAGTGAAACAGTCAAGCAAAAAACTCTCATTATATTGTAAAACAATGGCCACCAAGAGAGCAGCAAAATCGTGGGCAAAACAACATAATCCATCCGGCACTAGTTGAACGTGACAAATTTTTTTAATGATGAGCACGAAGATCGGTTCCATCAAGACATTGCCACTATCGAAAAACGTTACCAAGGGAAGTGGAACAGCGAAACGCTTGCTGATTACTGCTGGACACTAATATCAGAAAGTTCCACTGTCCCATACAAAAGAAAAGTGAAGAGGAAAAAATTCTAATTGTAATGCAATAGTGTAACTATTAGTTATTACATGCGTAATATCTTTTATTCATTCTTTAAGTTAATTTTTCCAAAACCTGACCTGCTAGAAGTAATTTCTTTTTTAAGATTGTGATTAGAACTAGAAAACAAAAATAAATTGTATATAGATATAGAATATTTCTTCTTAAATGTTTATTTTGCTTAAAGTTTATAAATTCGTTTTACCCACTTCATAATACACGATATAAGTACTAGTACATAATACAGAACTACGAATAGGAATAACTATACTTAGCTATTAAATAAGTACCTTTACATATTTAAAATGTATGTATAAGGATAACTAGACTACAAGTAAAAATAATTAAAAGCACTTACATTTCTTGTTAAGTCATATAATAACAAAAATACTTGCAGGAACATAGAAATGTTTACAGTAATAAATAACATAATAAATAACTAAAAATATGACTAGAAGTTTATTTTTCATGCCCTTAATTGGAATCAACAGTGTCTTGTAAGGTTAGCTGCTTTGGTGTAGTTACTTTTCAGCCTGTGCAAAAATGCCCATGTTATTTTAAGTTGGAGAAACACAATTTAATTTACTCACCAACATTGGGTACAAAAACGTTGATATACTGTCTTGCGCAACTGAATTTCGAGCCACACATGTATAGACACCCATGTCGTCCCAACGAACGCTTCGTATCCTTAATTCTCCACCAGACAAAATTGATAATCTTCCATCACTGGTACTGCTTATAACTCTCTCCGAAGGGTCCAACCAAATAATGTCAGGTGTTGGATTACCAACAGCCTTGCATGGCAGTGCAATGTCGCTACCTATAAAAATAGTATGAAAAACCCAAAAACGAAACCCATCTAATTTTCTTACCTATATTATCCAAATACATCGTATTAAAAAGTACAATTCTAGCTGGATTGCGAGCAGCTAAAATTTCTCCGGCAAATAATTGTGTGAAATTTCTTTCGGGACTTCCATTTCTCATCAAGAAAAGTTTTGTTTTTGCAGATGCGATTTGGGAACCTGCTTCAGCTAAGCATGTGAATGTTCCTTCGTGAATTGAAAGGGCTGAGTTTATGATCAGGCGACTCTTCGTTTTCGCCATTCCTTGTGATGGGTTGTCATTAATAGCATTTGTTTCAAAACTTTCATTCTAGAAATAAATACAAATAAATTCAATATTTCACATTGTTGGTATGGGATTGAAGTTAATCCAGAAAAGAAACTAAATTGGTTCAGTTCAATTCGTCAAAAACTCAAAGAAATTTCAATGAAACAACTTTACCTCAGTAAGTGGTGTGTTTCCTTTGAGCCACTGCATGACTGGCGCAGGTGAGCCCATGGCTTCACATTCTAGTTCTATACGTGAACCCATAGGTCTGCTAATTACGGCGGATGGCGACTGACTTATTCTGACCCAATCTCGTTGTTTCACCGTAGGCATTCCTAAATTCGATGAACTGCTTAAAATTTCATTATCGAGATCGTCTGTCAGTCTTCTGCAATGGGCCTGATGCATCCACACGGCTAAGACTACTAATACTGATAGTTTCATCTGAAAAAAAATATGGCATTAGAAACGATTACAAACACTGCATGTGTTGATCTACTCATTTTCTATTCAGAAATGAAAGTACTGAGAAAAATAACTGGCAATACCGGGATGAAAAGCATAAGAAACGCAAACATCCGTGAATCATGTCAGGTACCACACATAACAGAGTGGATAAATGGAAGAAAAAGAGAATGGAATGAGCACATATCCAGGATAGACGAAACAAGATTAGTTAGAATTGTAAGAAACAACAAACCACAAGGAAGAAGGAGCATAGGACGTCCCAACAAGAGATGGAGGAGGGAATAACTTGAATTAAACAAAGACACGATACAATATGGATAACACAAGCTAAAAGCTTAACAGAAAGAAGAAGAAGAAGAAAAAGTTATCATTAAGTCCCAACGGGTTCGAAACCCAAAAAGTGGTAGACAAAAGTGGGGGTAGACGTTTCCTCGATATACCGGTAGGTTGAAAATGTACTGGTAAGTAATACATTAGTCGTTATCTATATTTCAACTAGGCGATAATATGAGTGAATAATATGACAGTTTTTTCTTCCGAGTAGCCGTGCTGAACGCCCGGAGGAGGGAGGTGGCACGTGGCAAGTTACCATGGTAATCGCCTTGCTATAGCGTTTACAAGGCCGTTAAATCGCTTCAATAACAACGTCTGAAGTTAAGTGTTTGGTAAAATGAGTTCAAAAGGGTATGTGCATGCCTATACAGGGTGTCCTACATAGTGAGATTCTGTCGTCGTTGTTAAATTACAATGCTAAATTTGATAATTTTTTAGTAATAAGGCGTTAAAAGTCCAAATTTATAAAGAAATCGTAGCCGCCGCCACTTGAAAGCTAGAAATTCCGTTTTCAGGTATAAAAAAATTAATTTTGAAAAAAACGCTACCAAAAAAAACATGTCTAACTTCCGCTTCCGGTTTCGGATTTTTTAAAGCTTGTTTTATTGATGAATTTTTGATATACCCCTACATCCCACCCAAATTTTGTTTGAAATTTTCAAGAATTCAATACTTCCCTATAATAAAAGTACAGGAAATTAAAAAAAAACTTGTGTCTGGACAGGTCACCGTCGTTTGTCATATGAATAGAAATGTTTGTTTTGTGTAAAATATAAAGAATAGTTTTATTCGTTTTCATTTTCCCATACCTTCAGTATAGGGAAGTATTGATTTCATGAAAATGTTCGAAATATAGATTTTAACGGAAAACACGTTTTGGGGCTCAAGGAACCCAAAAAAGTGGTTTGTAAAAAATGTCTGTGTGTGACGCCTCTACACGTGAAATTTTAAATCAAAAGGTTTATTGAAAATTTTAGTTCTAGTTAAGTTTCTCAAAAAAATCCAAAATCGGAAACGGAAGTTAACCATGTTTTATGGTAGTTTTGTTTTCTAAAACTAAATTTTGAATATTTGGCACGCGATCTTAGAGAACAACTTAGGGCAAATCGAAAACGTCTTTACCAAACTCTGTAGCTTCAAAATGGCGGCCGCTATAATTTTCTGAAAATCTTGACTTTAACCCCATTTACTTAAAAAGCAATTATTTGATCGGGTTCAGCTACCACTTGTTGGAGGGCGCTTTAGGGGTAGTATACGATGAAGTAAAATTAATTCCAAAAATCCGAAAACGATCGCAATGGCGCTGCTTTAACATTTTGAAAATTTTCAAAAAAAAATATACAATAACTGCCAACGCGATCTTTTTAAGACTTTCTGAGCCGAAAGAGCTTGCAGTGAACTACAAATACGTTTTTTATTAATTTCCCAAATTTTACTCTGACGCCTTCCAAAAATTTTTGACAAATTTGGAAAACTCAAATGTCGATAGTTATAAACTTTTATCAGTTCGATAGACTATTTAAAGTAGTTTATTAGGATCAGCAAGAATTTTCAACTATTTTGAAAATTAAAGAAAAAAACGATACTTTTTAATATCAAAAACGCCTTTTCTGGCAGTTTCGTGATTTTAACTACGCCTTTAAATTAGCTTTAGTTAATAGATATGTTTTTTATTCTTTGCATAGTTTTGTAACTCTTTAAATAAACCATTTAAATCGAATTTTAGTCCGAAATCCGAAGCGCATCTAATTAGCTGTACGGCGGGTGGTTTCGTTCTTACTATTCTTATACGGTATGCGACGTCGTAGGGTTGTCTCTGTAAATTGTTTTCTTAGAAATCTAAAACGTTTTTGCCGAACTTTCTAGCTTCAAAATTGTGGCCGCTACATTTTTTTTTAAATCTCGAATTTAGCGCCCTTTACTCAAAAAGTAGTCGTCTGACCGGCATCAGCCACAACTTGTTTGAGAGCTCTTTGTGGCTAGTATACGTTGAAACAAAATTAATTTCGAAAATCTGAAAACTATCGCAATGGCGCTTCTTCAAAATTTTGAAAATTTTTAAAAAAATATTGAAAAACTGCCAACCCGATTTTTTTTAAACTTTGTAGGCTGTTAGAACGGAAGATTGACTACAATTTGATTTTTTTCTGAAAGCTATAACTTCACTGTGGCGTTTTCTATGAATTTGGATGGATGGAATGGAGGGTTGCCTATATAGCTTGCTTTCTCGGTGAAATGTACAACGACATAATTAAAAAATTTGCAAATACGGTAAGTATTAATATTTAGTATGGAAAAGTCCACTCGAAGTTCACATTCAGCTTGTTATTATTTCAAATACAAGTTCGATTCCTTGTTTTTAATAAAGTAAAAATTATGTTTCGATATATTTTTCGCATTCTAAAAACCGGAATACAGGCAACGAAAAGAAAAATATTCGAATTCGAATACTACCCAGCTCTGGCTAGGCGTGATAAAAATTTCTATATCTAGGTAATTATAAAACTGAATTAAAGTTTTCATTTGCATTTGATTATTAAATTTTAATATCAACTGACGTCAATGAAAACAATCGAGAGAAGCTAGCTGAAAAGACATGCAAACTAATTATTTATTAATTTATCGCTCGCAGTATTGTACAATGAAAATTAAATAAGCGGCTGAGAATTTATTCTGACTCGTTGACTCATTGTTCATTCACAGCATTTGCTTTTCAATGAACTTTACTAGTATTTATTTAGATCAAGATTTCTGAGTAGGTACGTCAAGTATCGCCGAGCAGGCATGAGTAAACGCACGTTGCTTCCCGGGAAACGACTCAATCGTCACGTAAACACACAAAGAAGAATTTCTTGTAATTACACGGAAAACTTGCAGGAAATAATTGAGGCGCAAATAATATCACAATGCTTCACAGTGGCGTAACTACCATGGGGCAGAGGGGGCCGTAGGGAGCTCTGCCACGAGCCACGAGTTTTTATTTGTTTTATTTCTCTATTACGAAGTTATTTCAATAAAAATTTTTGATTTTTGACAGTCTTTATTTTTATATTAAACAAAAAACATTTTAAATTCCAAGTAAGTAAGTATGTACTTATACAATGAATAATACTGAAGTGAGATTATATTTAGTAATAACCCAACACTCACACTTTTTGGTACCGACCAAGACACATTAACTTCAGAAAATTTAAGATTTGCTTATCTTAATTAGACACGGCTTTAATATATTTATTTTCATTTACTAGACTGCAAATAATTTTTTTCCTATACAAGAAATTGTTCTTATTATCAATTACTTTATTATTGAATGTTTTTTGAGGGTGGGGCCAAGGCCCTTTAGGTATCTTGCCCCCGGGCCGAAAATCTGAAGTTACGCCACTGATGCCCACGTCATTATCATATATTGCAAAAGCGGTTAGTTTTAGTTGTTAATAAATTTTAAATTTATCTTTATTTTAAACGGTTCGTTGTACTTCGTGGTTTTGTTATGAAAATAATAAAATAAAAATATTTTGAATTAAATCACAAAAATAACAAAAAAATTAAAATATTTATGTGATATTGATATGAGATCGCAGATAAATGAATATAAAGCCATTTTTCAATTTTCTATCAGTAAAATAATAAAAAAAAAGTAAAAACAACTGGGGAAAGAACGTTTACAACTCTCTTCAAATAAAATTTACAAAAAAATATTATCGCTGTTTGCGCAATACTACAAGCAGAACTTATCAGTTTGATTTTATAATCTAATGCAGTTCTAAATATTACGTTTACAACCTTAACCTCGTTATCAGATCACAACTGTGGATTATTCAAATATTGCGTGTAAATTAGAAATTCCCACGCTAACGCTCAAGTTTCTTATCTGTTTCTCCGAAAAAAACCAAAACGTGCTCGCCGACAGGTTTTCACCAATTTTTTTGGTGATTTATAGCGGAAACATAAAAAATCAGAATTTAATTTTTATGTAATACAATAAGCACGTTAAAAGATTCAAATATAAAGCAAGCTGAATGGTAAAAAGAGAGACAGCGTCTTGCTTCCAGACTACTTCTTAAAGTGACATTAATTATTATTAATGTCACTTTAATGATTAATGTGGTGTTCCCAAAATAATTGTGACAAGTTTCGCTATAACCAATTCTCAGAGAAACAGATACACCGAATTTAATTTTATCTTAACTGCTGCAGCTGTTTAGTTTTCTCATTAATAATTTAAATTTCTGTAACACACTGTATATTATGGAAACAATAGTTCAAGTTTCAAAGTTAGTACACAATTTGTGTGTATATAAGAGTTTTTAACAAGAATCAAGTAATAAACATTTCATAAATTACTCAAAATATACAGGATGTTGTCAAATTTAATGATCAAACTAATTTACATTTCGGTGTAACAGTTAATGTTATGAGTTGTGCCATATATTTCGTGGAAATACCACAACCAGGATATGTATTATTTAAATATTAACATGCTCGTAGATCTTTCATAAGAATTAAGATATAAACAGATAACTACATGATATTCAGGAAATGCCTATATTAAAAAAAATTACACTAGATAAGTTATGGGAACACTGGGTAATAATGAAACCTGGCGCATCCCTTTGTTATTCTTTATTTATTAAGATTTAAGAAAATTAAGTTTTAGTATGTTTTATAGACCATAAAACTCCGTTATATCTATCTTTTCTTCCGGTTTCACCGGAAATAGCATCTATTATCTGATTTTTAACTACACACCCTGTATATTTTTGTATATTCGGAATTAGGACAAAATTCTGAGTGTGTATGCCACATAAGGGTAATTTTAACATCCCAAACATGTATTTTTTTAAAATTTTATTGATTGCATGCAAATTTTCAAAATTGAGATTTTGACGGAAATACATGATTTGGAATCCCAGGAACCCAAAAAGTGGTTTTCAAAAATTAATTCTAAAACTTTAGTATGTTTTATAGACTATAACACTTCGTTATGTCTATCTTATCTTCCAGTTTCACCGGAAATACCACATATTTTTTGATTTTTAATGGCACACTGTGTATATTTTTGTATATTCGGAATTAGGACCCAATTCTGAGTCTGTATGCCAAATAAGTATAATTTTGACATCTCAAGAATATTTTTTTGTTATTTTTACCTTTATATACTTTTTTGGTTTTAACGCCTATTTGCTCAAAAACCAGTCAGCAGATCTAGAATAAATTTCAATATTTTAAAATCGAGTATTTTTCTTATATTAAAACTGTTAAGGATTTTAAATACAATAAAACATGCCCATAAGCAGCTCGCGCTCATCGAGCGGGCGATTTTAGGTAATGCTAACCGCATCAACAATATTACGCTGAAGCAGCCGCAAGCAGTGAGGTGGTGGCTATGGTATAGCTCGTTGTGACTGATCGTCATATTGGTTTTTTTTTCGTTGCAAAATCGGTATTTATTTTGAGAAGTAATATCAATGTGGGCTTATTTTATACCGCCACTGCTGTGAGGTTACAACTTTTGAACGTAGGAAAAGTAAAGTTTTGCAAACACAGGAAAGTCCAAGCGAAGTGCATCGCTCATTTTTGTTTACTATTAAGAGTTCTTTGACCCACCCAAATTTGCGTTCGTATTTGCAATTGGACCTGGTCACAACCCTCTCCCCCCTTCTGCCTAGACTAAATCCCTAGAGTCCACTTTGCTCAAGTCGTGATGGTCATAAACCCCCACCCCACGTTGATTTTATCACCCAACTATTATTTTGGACACAGTGGACACAAACCCTACTTTTCATTTTGGTCACAACCCTCAATTCATTTTGGACACATCGCTCACTTTTCAATTTGGTCACAACCCCCAATTAACTATCTTCTTGGTTACTGCTACCAGGCTGTGCGATTATCAAAACAAATAATTGATATCCGATTGTGAAAAAGGTCAACTATTATTTAAATAATTAATTGTTTGATTAATCAAGTGCGTGATTAACTTATTTAAGTGATTAATCTGGTTAGTTAAAAAAAATAATTGGAGTTTGTGACCAAAGTGGCCGTAGTGTCCAAAATTCTATTTGGGAGTTGTGTCCAATGTGGGTCTTGTGAACAAAATGAAAGTTGGGCTTTATGACCATCATCAATTGAAAAAACACTGTGGGGGTTGTGTCCAGTGAAGGTTGTGTTTATTCTAAACTCGTCCATTTTAAAAAATTAAGTTATTTGAAGAATATCTTTCGCCAAATTTTCAAAAGTAATATTCTAAGGGATTTATTTTTTTTGGGTGTATGTAACTTTATTAGAATCGAGTTGGATAGGTCAACGCACTCTTAACAGTAAATGAAAACTAGAAAAAAATGTTCTTGGGATATCAAAATTTTACTTAATTGGCATAAACAGACTCACAATTTCATCCTAATTCTGAATATATAAAAATATACAGGGGGTTTCATTCAAAATAAGAAAGTTGATGTCATTTCCGGTGAAACAGGAAGTGCGATATAACGAACTTTCATGGTCTGTAAAACATACTAAAATATCATTTGTTTGTCCTAATAAATAAATAAAAACAAGAAGGTGCGCCAGGTTTCATTAACACACGGTATATATCGCCAAATTTCTTCTTCCTACTTAGCAGTAGAGAACTTTACGTTTGTAATTTAATAAAATTCAGAAAAATGGAATTTCCGCGAGATTATATTTTTCTTGGAATACACGAAATTTAATTATACCACAAGGTATATCCCGTTACGTATTTTGCAACATTATTACAAAAATATAACTTTTCTAAAATGTGGAATGAACAAAGCATATTTATAACATAAACTATTAATAAATTAGGAAAAATATGAACTTATCAAAATGTATTAATAGTTAAAATTTTCAATTACATAATCTAGCCAAATATACATACCAAAACTATTTTCTTTTTCATTATTCACTTGTTTCTATTTCCGCTCACATTAACCGGAAAACAACGAAAAAAATTGAATATCGCGCTGTACGTTAAAACAATTGAACGTGCCACTTCACCACGCTTTCGGTTGCCAAGGGTTCTGAAAATGTTTCGATTCATCTAAAAGTTCGACGAGAGATTATTTTTATACTAAAAAAAAGCAACGCGTTAAGATATGAACGAGATATTCTGACGTATGTTGTAAAAAAAGTTGCAGTAAGGGTCTTATCGTCTTATCTCATAAATTAAACAAAACGTAATCGTTACGAAATAGCAGAAAAAGTGAAAAAGGCGCCGGTTTATCGGTTAGAAAAAAAAATTAGATAAGAATTTCGGATGTTAGTGAATGAATTTTAAGTTCGCTCTGGTTTCTATTTACATTAGAATTAAGTGGGTTTTATACAGGATGTTGTGCAACATCTATTTTTAAAAAAAATTTAAATAAAATTGTATTTAAATTGTACATTTTTTTAATGTTAATTGAGCCTTTTTTTAAATTAATCTATAAGTGAGGTACAGACAAGGGAACCGATACGGTAAATTTTAAATTAAATTATAAGTTACCAACAAAAATGTTCTGCACATTATTAACAATGTAAAATAAAATTTGACAAATTTTAGGAGGCATTGCACTAAAAAGCAAACAAAAGTATGTGCATAACACATTAACACTATTAAATCAAATATAATATACATGGTATTTCATAAGCAACGCTAAAACACTTACCATTTTGAAGTCTCTTTGGCACTGATCGTTGTACATCTCCCCCTTACTTTATATACTGTCACTTGTTCTGTATCCTGGCGCTTGTTTCCTCCTTCTTTGGCGGCAATGCCTGCTGCGACGCGACGAAGATAATAGTTTTATTAGGGTTGAATCGTTAAATTATAGTAACACGCGCACGATATTAAATAAATTGCGGCTATTAAGCAGGTAATTATAATCAAGTGGGGCATTGTTCAACCCATGCTTTAAGTTCATCCAGGGGCGCCATAGCTTCTTCTTACGTCTGCACAACTTTTTGTCCACCTACATATTTGTTTATTAATTTCCTTTGACAAATTTCTCAGAACAAGATTAAATTTAATTTAAACCTTTGGGAAATAAACGAAATTATAAAGTTTCCTGCTGGTTTTCTATTTAATTAATTTAAATCCGGAAGTGCAGGCGAAAGGTGGTAAAGAGGGGGAAAATTAACCTGGACTTATTTCTTAAATTTTTCCTATTAGCATCCAGAGTGTTATTTATCCAAATCTCCAATCACTTTAAAAGGATAATTGGAGCGGAATCTCGTCTAACTTTTTGTAAACACCCTTTCTAAGGCTTCATTCAATGAAACCAGCAGAAATAATTGTGGCAATTGATGAAATTACACCCACTTTGATATTAATAAGACAGTGGGGTGAAAAATAGACCTATCGATTCCTTTCATACTTCGTGTCCGGCTATTACTCTAGATAAAATTGTACCCTCAGGTTATTTTGAAATTTGAATAAAATTGATTGTTCCCAGAAGAAACGTTAGTGCGACCTTGTTTATTTGAGAAAAGCTTGGATCGAACTACGTTCAATGAATCTAATTAATCATGTGTGCTTTTTATAGTTTTTCTTTGCGTTTTCCTTACTTCCAGTTAGTTTAGTATTAATAATGGTATTATTACTTAAGAAAGGAAAAATAAAACATATTATAATTTTATTTATACGTTCAAGCTTGAAGTTCATTTTAATTTATTGCAAATAAGAAATCAAGTCATCTGAACGCAGATATAGAAAACCAAGTTATGAAGGTTTATTGTTCCTATAGCAACACCAACTGTTTACTTTTTAATATTACCTTTGACAATGACGTGTAAATAAATACATTGAAATACGTATAAGGCTAAAATAAAAACCCGTTGAAGTTAAGAATTGTTTTATTTGAAATAAATATTATTATTTATTGTACACCGTTAAAATTTGTCAACACCAGATTTTTTTCTGTTATTATGAATTAGAAACTATTAATAAAAAAACTCACTTTGTTGTAAAATCGTGCTGAAATAAGCACTTAACATTTTTAGTTCTTTATTAATCGACAATAATGATTATAACTTTCTTCAAGAACAACTGCGCACTAGCGTTTTTTATTTTTATTTCAGACTCAAAAGAGTATAAACAGTAATTAACAATATTTATAAATACATTAAATACTACTAATAATTTTGATTAATTTAAAGAACAATTACCAAACAGATAACTATGCCTGTTATAGTGTCATGAATTAAAATTGTTTTATATTTTAATACGCTCCTCCTCAATATCACAAGATGTCAAGGGTGCATATTTAAGTTTACTTAACACTACTAAAGACAAGGGATATTACATTTAGTACGTTACTAGCGGAACCTGTGAACTACGCCCACGCTTCTTTTTACCTTCTTTTTAAAAAGTAATAAATAAGCTGTGTCTAAATGTAAGACATCTACTTAATGTATCCAACAGTATCATGGGAACCGGGCACCTATTGCCATCCATACATATATAAAAGCACAAAGGTTTTTTTCTCCCCTACCTCCAACGGCTACCGCTTCACCAATTTGGACCATTTTTTTTTAAATGAAAGGCCTTTATCCACAGATGGAACATGAAACATTTTTATATTTTTATTCTACGTCGATTTTTTAATAATAATTATGTTAATTTATAGTATATATGACGGTCGGCTAGACGCGCGTCACTTGGGGCGCCCTCAACAATAACGTCGCGTGTCATAATTGGAACTAATGCATCACGTGACTTGACATTTCGCCGGTTCTATCAACGCTGTCTGTCAGTGCATTGTGTGCTGGGGTAACACTAGTTTTTTTTGAAATACAAAGTCGGTTAAATTAAGAAACAAATGTAATTTTTTCTTCTGGTTACAATGGTATAAACGAAAAAACATTTGCGCATCGCGTTTTCGAGTTATTTCTTCAAAATGATTATTTTTTAACACGCCTTGAATTTTTGTTTATTTTTAAACTGTACATTGCACTCACTTTAAAAAAGTATCAGGTCAAAATTTTATTAAGTTAACAAATAACACCATATGTTAACTTTTAATACTTTAATTACATAATCGCAACAGCTGTGAAACAATACCTAATTGCAAGGTCAGGCGGGGTTGAAGGGGTGCACAGCACCCGGGCGGCAGGACTCCAAGAGCAGCAAAAAGCCGGAATGCAAAGCGCTAAGGCATCGCGATTGGCCAGAGCGCGGTAGAGGTATCTGGCAAGTTTGCCGCGATGTATAATTTATTGACAACAGTTACCCTACACGGTACACGTTATTAAATAAAATTTTGCAAGCAGTAAAAGAGCCATCATGTAGGACTTTAAAATAAGAACCACTTTGGGCGAACCGAGAGATCCACAACTAATTCAAGAATATCCTTTATCGCAAACCTTAAACGGCCACTCACTATCGCGCTCTATTCACTAATTGTAATAATAATAAAATTACCATAAATTTTTGCAATCATGACAAAAAAACTAAAATAAATTGTTAAATTGAAAGTTATTTTTTTTTGTGACGTGGAAATAATATTGTCCATAACTCGCCGAAAAGTGACAAAGACACGCGTGATTAAAAAAATAGATTTTTCCACAGACGTCAAAAAATGATGACTTTTTTACATTAATCTCAGTATGCAAAATGTCACATTAGAGTTGTTTATCTAGACAACGTGCACGAAGTATTTCGCGCACTAGAGCGAAAAATATTTCGTGCATGACGACAATTTTAAAATTTATCGGGTAATAGGTTAGCAATTGCATTATTAGCCGCTTCCGTATATTAACTGACAAATATCAATATTTGTTAAATTTTGTTTCCGTAGTAACAAAGAAACAGACTAGATTGCGATTTTGTATGTTATTATGATTTTACTTAATTTTTTTCATTATTTTGGTAAGTCTGTAGAAAAAATGTTGTATGCAACTCGTGCGCCAAATTTCTTTGGTGCTTTCGAATGATTTTTATCTCGGCTGCTGCCTCGACAAAAAACTTTCATTCTCAAGCACCAAAGTATAATTTCGTGCACTAGATACATAAATAACTATTGTGTTCTGTTTTCATAGCACACCTATTGTAATTAGCAAAAAAAAACAGGAACATCCATAGAAATTTGAACATTTGGTATACAAAAGCCTACATCAATTTGAAGGAGAATTTAATTCTGCATATGATAGTGTTAGTAAATACTGGTTGTTCTATTAAAAAAAAACGTTATTGACATTTAAAAGTTTGCAAAATGGACGTTAAATTATGAAGACCCTTTGTAATAAGTAGCTGTTTTTAACATACCGCTGAATACTTTATATTGTGTCAATGACCTGTGCAAAATAGCCATGAGTGAACGTATTGGGTTTTAGATGATGCAAAGTAACACAACAAACAATTTTTTGAAATTATATTTTCCCAACCACTATAATAAAGACGTTAGAAAACAATCTCACACTAATAACTAATTTTTTAACACTATTTTAATAATAATACAACCTATGACATGCAACGTGTGTTGCCTACACTCAAGAGTCAAAGGGTTACATAATAAAAATGGGCATCCTGTGTAGAGCTAGATCTGCGAACAGAGAAACTTTGGAAATTGCCCACAGGTGCCAAACAAAATAGGGCGCTTAAAATTTCCTAAATGACAGAAATATTTATTGTGTGATTTAGTTTTAGTTAATTTTAAGCAGGTAGTTTCAGGGCAAGTGCTCACATTTTTGTACATAAATGTAAAACGGGTTGTCAATGTGTTACATGTAACACGTTATTTGTAACGTGTAACTTGCAATCACTGAAAATAAATAGATATTTTAAAAGGTTTACTTTTGTTGAGATAATATCAACATCTTATCTTTTTTAAAGACATCAATAATAATAAAAATCACAAGGTAGGTCTAACACCAATCATCGCCAATAAGTAAGCTGCCAAGTATAAGCGCTTGATTAATTTCAACGAATATTGCTATTTAAATTTATAAACAAAAATATAACAAAATCTGCACGGCCATAATGGGACGCAATAATATAAATTTAAAATTATACTTTAAAATTAGCACAGTAATACATCTAAAATGCAATGAACCATAGGTTGGAAAAATTTAGCTGCAAAATACTATAAACATATGCAAATACATTCGAAAAATCAGTACTAACTCAAAATTACATGTTCAATTAAGCAGTAGCCTGTTATTGGCTGTTGAAAACAGCACGTTATTATTTATTTGTTTCATAGTTCATCATTTGTTTAAATTTAGGTTTAAAGTGCGACACAACGACCGCGAATTATTGAAACTAAGAGTATTATAATATGCTGATGGCACTGGGGGCTTTTAATAAACAAGCAGTACGAGCAGTATGTTTATATGCGACCACTTTTTCGCACTTTAAACCGATTTCAAAATTAGGAACTAAATTTAAACAAATGACGAACTATGAAACAAATAGATAATGACGTGCTGTTTTCAACAGCCAATAGCGTGCCACTGCTTAATTAAACACGTAATTTTGACCTTTTCAAACACTTCAAACGACATTTGTAATTTTTCCTATCAATTATCATTTTGAAGTATCTTTCGTTGTTGTACTGTATCATGGATTTATTTTCAGTACTTGATCAAACACTTAAATTTGAGTTTGAATGTTTATTTTTTTATTATTTTCAGATTTTTCATTTAATAACTACAAAAATTTTGGTAAATCGAAAAGGCTTTTTGTCCAGTTTTTATGGTAGATACCGTGCCACAGTCCGTGTCTGCGAGTTTCAGAACACCCTGTATTTATAAAAATAAATATCGTAAAATCAAAGCTGTCAGGCATCGATAAAATCAAACTTGTTTCAAAATACATGGATAACTTGTTATTTCTAAATATAAATTAAATAATGGATGTAAATTTGTTTTATAAAAATTCCAAACAAGGGTCTGCTTTTTTGGTCCACGGTGTAGAATGAAATCGGTGAGCACAGCAAAATTTGAAAGGTCTACTAATATACCACCTATTG